>JAOXXN010000191.1:15972920-16007871 GCA_026770055.1 Myrmophylax atrothorax
CTCTTTGTGCCATTGCATTTATTGTAATATTGTTATTAAATTGTAACTCTGACTTAAAATCTCTTTTGTGTTGGGTTCATTTCTCCTGCTGGTTTATCTTTAAACCAGCACACCCAGTCTTCCCACCTCCAAGACAAGTGATCAAGGTCTTCTGTGTCATGGTATGGCCACTTCAGGGCCTCAGGACAGATGCAGAGTCAGGTTGCAAGGAGCAGATCAGATCTCATTTACTTTATACCAAAACCTTCTAAGTCTTGCTCAAAGGAGCATTTCAGGCTGAGCCTGGTGTGTCTGAGAAGCCAGCCCAGGGTGGGTGCAATGTGCTTTAGGAACAGAATTCCCGGGAGCACAGAGAAGCTGAAAAGGAATGAGCATATACACGAGCCTTCCCTGATCCAGGCCAGAGGTCCAGAGCACCATATCTTAGTCTAAGGACCTCTGACATTGAACAAGAGCTGTTGGTGGGGAGAGGAACTTCTCCCAACACACACAAGATCACCAAAGTCATGACAACCACCAAACACAGCAATTCAGAAAGAAGCACCAGTAGTCTGGACCACCATGATCATCTTTATCCCAAGCTGTTGGGAGCAAGGGGAAAACATAGAATCATTTCAGTTGGTAAAAATCACTAAGTACAAACCATTAATTAATAATGACTTATTGGAGCCTTTCAGTATGTGAAGGGAACCTACAAAAAAGATGGAGACAGACTAATTACAAGAGCCTGGACTGACAGGACAAGGAGAAATGGATTCCCACTGCCATAAGGCAGGGGTAGGTTTGAAGTTCGGAAGAAATCCTTCCCTGTGAGGGTGGGCAGGCCCTGGCACAGGCTGCCCAGAGAAGCTGTGGCTGCCCCATCCCTGGAAGTGTCCAAGGCCAGGCTGGAAGGAGCTTGGAGCAACCTGGGACAGTGGAAGGTGTCCCTGCGGGTGGAACAAGATGAACTTTAAGTTCCTTTCCAATCCAGGCCATTCTGTGATTCTAACACTCCCCCAGCACTGCCAAGGCCACCACTAAACCATGTCCCCAAGTGCCATATCCACACATCTTTTGAACCCAGGGATGGTGACTCCACGTCTGCCCTGGACAGTCTGTGACAGTGTCTGACCACCCTGTCCATGAAGAGTTTCCCCTTGATATCCAACCTAAACCTCTCCTGGTGCAACCTGAGGCCAATCCCTCTTGTCCTACTGTTTTCTGCTTGGGAGAAGAGACCAGTGTTGGGATGCCAATGAAATAATCCATAGTGGCATGTTCTGGGCAAAAGTATCTTTCTAGGATGTTCTGCAGCTTCTTGAGCACAGTTCTTCATAAATCCTGCTTGGTAAGTGGTGAGACCATCCGCATAACCAGCTGTAGACTTGTCTTGATGGGGGCAAACAGTCAAGTTTGAGACAGGTGGTGCCCATGAAGGTGCCAATGCACTTCTCTTACACCTCTTCCTAAGCAGAGATGTGTTCTGGTTCCTTTAAACTGCTCAGAGCCAATCCTGTCCTTGCCCTTGGTGCATCTTGACCTGCTTAGATGGATGTGAAGGTGTAAATCTGTGTCTGTGCAGGTGCCAACCTGGGGCTTGGCAAATGGCACTTGTCCACTCGCACAGCCTGATGGAGGGGCTGCTCATTCCTCAGGAGGCCAGGAGATAAAATCTCACTCCCTACTCCAGCTCCCCTCCTCTCTCCTCTGACATGGCACTAAGTGCTGTGGGAGGCAGGAAATATGACATCATTTTTCTTTAAAAAGGGCAGGAGGAGCTGGAGACAGGGAAGTGTGTTTTTTGTGACAGGCAAATGGGAAGGAACTGTAATACAGCACAGAATTAACGGGAGCAGAGGTGGATCTGGATATATTGGGGAAGAGACAACATGGCTTCTCCAGGGGAAGTCATATCTCATAAATCTATTACTTTTCTTGGAAGGTGTCAACACTGGTCCAGGCACGGATTAGTTGGCAGCCGTAGCTAAATTGCATTTCCCCAAAATTACATTCAAAGTCTCTCACAAGAGGCACTTGGAGACATTGTGATGTTATGGAGTATGAGAGAAAGCCCCTCCACAGATTTAAGTGGTTAAAAACATGAGACCAAGGGAAAGATATCTGATTGGTGTTTGTGTTGGCCAAAACCCAGCCCCAGGGTCCCTTGGAGGCCTGTCCTGGGATCTGCACTGTGTAACACTCATCAATGATCTGGAAAAGTGGTGAATAATGAAGTGACAGTGTTTGCCTATGCGACAAAATTATTCAGGATCATGAAATCCAACACTGACAGTGAAAAGCTCTGGAGGATCTTCTGAGAGTGAGTTACTGACAATAAAACAGAAGATGAAATTCAGTGTAAATACATATAAGGTAATGTCAGTGAAGGTGAAAAGAATCCAGAGTGGCAACCAAGTTTAAACAGACAACGATTAGCTCTGAATTAGCTACCACTGCTCCTCAAGGAATTCGTGGAAGCCAGTGCAAGGTGCCCTGGGAAAGCTGCTCAGGCTTCTGCCTGGTCAAAAAGCAAGGAGGACTTTGGGCATCCCTTGAGACAAAGGTGACTGTGCAGGAATTGCCACCAAAACCAGCAGAGAGATCCATGGTCCATGTTTATTTTGAATTCTGAATGTGTGGATGATCCTGGATTTCAAAAAGGACACATCAGAAAAAGAAAGGAGCAGGTGAAGAGGTTGACCCAGGGATGTTCCTGATGCTGAGAGAGTGAACAGACTAAGGTTATCCAGCTTGGGTGGGCTGTGGGAGTCTATCCCCAGTGTTTTGGAGAAAGGAAATTGGAGTTGGTGACTCCTTCTTTGAGGCAGTGCAGTAAGAAATCAAAGTACAAGGAAACGGATTTCAAATGATGAAGCAGAACCTTTTAACATCTTCCAGTACTGAAAAGGGCTCCAAGAGAGCTGGAGAGAGACTTTGGATAAGGACCTGGAGTGACACGATAAGGAGGGAATTGCTTCCCACTGCCAGAGGGAAGGGTTAGAGGGGATATTGGGCAGAAATTCTTTCCCATGAGGGTGGGCAGGCCCTGGCACAGGATGCCCAGAGAGGCTGTGGCTGCCCCATCCCTGGAAGTGTCCAAGGCCAGGTTGGATGAGGCTTGGAGCAATCTGGGATAATGGAAGGTGTCCCTGTCCACGGCAGGAGGTGGAGCTGAATGAACTTTGAGTTCCCTTCCAACCCCAATCATTGTAAAAACACACTTTCTGGTCACTCTGCCTGAAATGAGGGATCCTCAGATCCAGAGTGCAGCTCAAATGTTCTTGTGCATTTGTCACCCAAAGCAGAGCACAAATGTTGTAGAATCTGCTTTAATTTCCAGCCTAATCCAATGTGGGAGGAAGTAGTTGAGGAGTTGAGGAGCACAGCAAAGGAAATCTTTACTTTTCTCCTGCACATAAGGCAAAGAGAAAAAAACCACATTTTTAAAATATAAAGACAAGAATATTCAAACATGAACATGCTGCAGGAACCAACAAAAACTCAGAGGAACAGATGAAAGTGTGCACTGCAAAACTCTGAAAGGAGGCACAATGAGAGGCCACCTTTGCTGCCCCATCTCTGGAGGCAGAACTGAATTCCAAAGAGCTCCATCCTTTTTAGGATGCCCAGATATCACTCAGCTCCCCTATGTCTTGCTCCCCAGTAAGTGTTTAATTCTTTCTTGTTATTATTTTTTTCTAGAGAGACACAATCCATCAGAGTAAAACAGAGGTAAAACTCCCATTCTGTTGAGGAGGCTGTTTCAAGAAGAAAGAAGATTGCGTGTGAGGGGAGCGCTCACTGCTGAGCCTCCACATCAGAAGGACATTTTGCATGGACTAGATCGAAGGATTCATTTTTCATACGGGCACAGATCGGCACTGACACCGGTAAGACTTTCAGGCGGCCACACTTTGTTTACTTAAAAGCTTGAAGGAAGGGAAAATGTCACAAGTGCTCATGTAAGGTTGTGTGTGCACCAATCGGACACATCCAGCACGGCTGTTTGTACAAGCAAAAATCTCCCAATAGGCCACGAAGCGCTGGCAGAAATCATCTGCCCAATCATTTAAGAGAATGAATAATTCATAGGAAGGCAAATGTGTTCACAAGCAACTCCTAGGAAGAGCTGGGAGCTGCGTTCAAGGAGTGGATTTGCTGTTTGCTGTGAACCTGAATGTGCTTTTCCTTGGCTCCTGCCCTGCACAAACCCATCCATCAAAACATCACTGCTTGTCATCCATCCCGAGCCGTTTGTTGCCCATCCCGAGCCATTTGTTGCCCATCCCGAGCTGTTTGTTCCCCCCCCCAGCTATTTGTCGCCCACCCCAAGCTGTTTGTCCACTCTCTGCTCCCGTCCCAACAGATGCAAACCCCAGTGACTCTCACAAGTGCCAGTCCACATCACACACCTGAATTACTTAGTGGGAATCACTCATTTCCTCTTTCTCCAGGCTGGTGATGGAGACAGAAGTGGCTTGTTTGAGATGAACAGTCCATAAGGATGTGAGTTTGTCCATGTCCAGAGCATGTCCATGTTCTGCCCCACGGTTTTTCTGTTTCTCAGTATGTGAAATGGTGAAGAAGATACTGGAAAGTCTTTAGATATCTGGTGGAACATGGGCTTTATGTCAGCCAAGCTCTACTTTTTGCACCTCTTCCATTTGAACCTGGAGGTGATGGGGTAGTGAAAGGACAAACAGACAGATGTGTTCCCTGCAGTGCTGGCTGGACATTCTCCTGCCCCAAGTCTTGACCTCCAGCACCACAGTGGAGGTAAAGGGTCTATCAGTGTCCCCTCATCAAGAGGGACACTTGATAGGGAATATCAAGGTAGGAATATCAGGGAGGAACCCTTGTGCTCTTAGGCATCCTCCATACCTTTAGTCCCAGAATCAAAGAATGGTTTGTGTTGGAAGAGACCTTAAAGCTCATCCAGTCCCATCCCTGCCACGGGCAGGGACACCTTCCACCAGCCCAGGCTGCTCCAAGCCCTGTCCAACCTGGCCTTGGGCACCTCCAGGGATGGGGCAGCCACAGCTTCTCTGGGCAACCTGAGCCAGTCACATCTTTTGGGGGAAAACCGTTTGGTTTTTCTTCAGTGTCAGGCACAGCAGAAGGAGCCCAGTTCCTTTTAGTCTTGCATGAGATGCAAAATATAAATAGAAGCAATAGGTTTCCTATAAATATATATCTGTCCTCAAAGATATTTGCTGTACAGCCTCAAGTAATATTGCAGCTATCAATTCTGCTTTCCAGGACCCCCTTACAGGATGATTCCTCAATCTTTTGAGAGAAAGTATTGCCAAGAGAAGTGTGTTTTTCCTGCAGCCATCCAGATCCCCAGGAACAACCATTTCTACAAATCAAAACTGCCTTTCAGCTGAGGAAACTGTCTCATGGAGTGATGTGGCTTCTCCAGAACTATTCAGACCTGGGCCTATCCCTGGATTGCAGGAGCAAAACACACCCCTATTCCTGACCCATGGCAGTGATCTTCACCAGTCTGAAAGCTCCACTGGTCCTGTTGTCCATCTGCACAACCATGCACAGAGTTGTCCCTCCGTGTCTCATCCCTGATGCTCAGAAACACTAATTACACTGAGAGCTGATGAAATACGATTACATTTTTCTCTTCATTAAACATGATATAGGCTCATAATTCACACATATAAAATTGTTTTATTCCTTTTTTCCTGTTTGCTTTGGAATTATTTCATGGTCTGGACAATGTGGGTTTAGCTCTGCTGTCTCTCCTGCAGAGCCAGTACCCTGCAATTTTAATGATCTAATCCGACAGCGAACATGCTTTAATTTAAAGTTTTATTAACGACCACTTTCTACCCTCAAAGACTATATTAAAATTTGTTAATGGAATTGGAGATTATAAATGCCCCACTGCAAGGCCCACTTGTGCTGTTCTGCACCACCCCCTTTAGAATTCAGAGCAATCCTATTAACTCTTCTTTATGTTTTGTGTAGGTCATTTTGATTGCAGCTTTTTGTGTACCTCCCTTATAAGATAGCGTTCCCCGAACCTCAGCATTTGAAAGAATATAATTTTACCAAAGATCACATATTTCAGATTCATTATCCTTCGACAGCGAGCTTAAAATTTAATTTCTTTGACTTATTGCAAATTTTTTTTTGAGTCTACTGGGGGGATGAAAAATGAATTCCATGAGTAACATCAGACTGTGTGACAGAAATGACAGAATCAACCCTGAGCACTGGTGAAAAAGGAGAGAAAGCAGAGGGAGAAGATGCAAGGATGTGCCAGGCATCGGTGTAAAGTTGCAGGCTCAGGATAAGCACGTTTGGAAACGTGAAGCCCTTTGCCCAAAGCACATTTGCACTCACCCCGTTACTCCTGACTCTGTTAGTTTTGTGTTTTAATGGGCATCTCCAGAGCCTTCACCGAGTCTCCCAGACTGCCCTTGTGAATCAGGGCCCCACATTCAATGCGCCGTGAAGGGGATCCCCCACACCCATTCTTTGGTTTATTTAAGGAGTCAGTAAAAGCATCCCCAGCCTCCAAACCTCCTCAGTTCCCAGCCCCCACAGGCATTGTTTGTCTCAGGAAATGCGCTATTAATCATTTGGTGGAGAGACTTAATTTCTCACCATTCTCCCCCTCTTTATTTTCTGTTGTTATTGTTCCTTTCTCCTGCTTAAACGTTTCGGCCACCCAGTGAAAAGGCAGAAACAACAACAGCTTCTCAAGAAACCGAACAATCAATCAGTTCCCCGGCTCACAATGGGACTCAGCCGGGCAGCTGCCTGTTGTTTGAATATCACTCGCCCCAAAGGCTTGACCAGTGTACAGAAAAAGCGGTTATTCACAGGAAAAAGAGGTAGATGAAGGACACAGAGGGGGAGTTCTAAACATTAGAGATGTTTACACTTGAGCAACTCATCTGGTCTCCTTTTCAGCTGGGGAAAAAGGCAATGAAACGTAGGGTGCAACTCAGCTGATCCATTTGAAATATCAACCCTGGGACAAAGCAAACCAGCCCCGCTGGGAAGTGCCCATTTCACTCCAGTCTTCCCTAAAAATAGCCCTACCGGTTGAGTAGGGCACAGCATAGCCCTCCAAATCTAGGGAATATGTACCTCCCTCTCTGCAGACGGTGCCAGTCAGATCCCCAAGGAAAAGGTTTTCCCACCTGGCAGGTAAATCCTGCTGCCACAACCCCTGGTTGCCCCAAGCTTTGCATGTCATCTGGGTGTAATTAGGAGGAACATTGGACTGGGGGTGCATCTGGGGGCCAAACAACCCTCTTTACAGCAGATTTATAGGATTTATTGTTTGCCCACTTCCTGCTTGGCTGGGACAGGTCATGGTGCCAAACAAATCAGTGCTGCTGGTGGATCACCAGTTCCTCTCCACCTTCCCTTCTTCAGCTTCGTACTCATGACCTTTACAGCTGTTGTTCTTCACTCCAGCCCTCTGCACTGTGATGTTTCCCTACTCCCATGGAATTAACACACCCAGTCCTCAAATAGCTTTTTCCTCCAACCACCATGACTCTTTGCTCTCCTATCCCCCTTTATCTTCTGAATCCTTCCAAATTGTCAACACCTGGGCAGTGTGAGGACTCCAAGCCCACATGTGACCTGTTCCTGTTACTGAAGCACTCTTCACTTGGGAATACTCATATTAGTCAGGGTAGGATTTCCCCATCCTTAGGTCTTGAGCAAACTCTGCTCCTCACAAAGTATGTTAGACCTTCTGGCTGATGTTGCTCAGCCCACTTCTGGTTTGATATGTGCTATGACGGTGTGGGTACATTGTGGAAGTGTAGAGAAGAATCACCTGGACCTCCCTATCTCCCATGAGGAAAGGCAGAGAGAATTGGGATTGTTTAGCCCGGGGAAGAGAAGCTTTGGGGTGACCTAATTGTGGCCTCCCAGTGCCTGAAGGAGCCAACAGGAAAGATGGAGAGAGATTATGGAGAGGGCTGGAAGTGACAGGACAAGGGGGAATGTCTTCAAACTGACAGGGAGTAGGATTAGATTAGATATTAGGAAGAAATTATTCCCCTTGAGGGTGGTGAGGCCCTGGCACAGGTTACCCAGAGAAGTTGTGGCTGCCCCATCCCTGGGAGTGTCCAAGGCCAGGTTGGACGGGGCTTGGAGCAACCTGGGCTGGTGGGAGGTGTCTCTGCCCATGGCAGGGGGTGGAACGAGATGAGCTTTAAGGTCCCTTCCAACCCAAACCCTTCTGTGATTCTGTGATGATCTTGGTGCTCTGTGACCTGAAATCCCTGACACTGGAATGCTCAGTGCTGGGATACCGTGGGTTGGGTATTTCACTCTCTCAATGATGTCAATGTTCCCGTGTGTTGTTTCTTGCTGCCAGCTCCTCCCAGCCCTTGCAGCCCATCCGTGGGTTTCATCCCTGTTGGATCCAGCCCATCCCTGCCCTGTGACCTTGCCCTGACAGGCTGTTCCATGGTCAGGAAGCAGGAGCAGCTCGCCCTGTCAGGAGCACGGCTCACCTGTCTCAGCACCCAGCCTGCACATGCCAGAACTTGTGCTGTGATTTACTGCTCTCACCCACACCTAACAGGCTCCATTAAATTGGAATATTTGTTTCCTTTGCTGGCTCCTACCACCCGACCAGGGCAGGGAAACAACAGCACAGGGCTGCGGAATCCAAGGGAAGCCGGTGTGAATTGTGAGCACGCAGCTCAGGATTTATCTTTCGTGAATATTTGTGTGTTAAAGTTACCGATATGCTTTTTCACCCTATTTGCAGTAGCACTGCTCAAATATTTGTGGAGACTGAACACAGCCTAATTGAAATTCAGTTGAATTCAAATTAATATTCATGATTTTCTTTTTTTATTTTTTTTTGAGCCTTCCACTCTTCACTCGGCTCTAAAGTGAAGCAGCTTCCTGCTGTGGAGGGGACAGCTGTGAGCTGGGAGGCTCCTGTGAGGGTGAAAAGTTTGGCAATCCACTTGGAATTTCTTGAAGCAGCCACACGCTGGATGTCACCACTCTCTACATGTATTGACAGGCAGGTCTTGAGCTCAGTTGGTGCCTGTGCTGGGTGGGTGCTGATTGCTGGAGCTTTGCAGCACCTCACTCTGCATCACTGCTCACACCACCTGCTCCTTGTCCTTGGCACCCAGCTCCTGTCACACTCGGGGTGCCCTCGGTGCTGCCAATCTCTCCAGCTCACAGCTCTCCATCAGCCATCCTCCCATTAACTTACCATCAGCACAGAGCACCTGGGTCTTCTCCAGGCGGGATTTGTGGCTCTCTGGAAGTGTAAGGGATTTGGGGACATTGCTTGTTTGGAGCTCACTGAGACCTCAAACCCATCAGCTCTTTTCATGCTCATAGATCAGGTGATTTCTTTCAAGGGTGAACAGAATGTGATGAAACCCCACATCTCTATAAAACATCATTTCCAGACCTTATCCACTTTCCTCTGTCTAGTCAGCCTGCTGCTCTCTGTCTGCCACTGAGGAAATCTTGCAAGGGGAGATTAGAGATGCCTGGCACAGTAAAACCTTCCTCTAGTCACCCAGGAAACATAAGACATTTTTCTTCTTCTCTGGAAAAATGTGGAAATTAAATTGGAAGCACTACATGGAAACAGCTCTGCCCAGACAAACTCACAGGCTGTCAGGATGCAGATGTTCCTGTGCACTGTTACTGCTCTCAGGCTTTGCAGAGCATCCCAGGTAGTCTGAAAGTGCTTTTCATCAGGTATTTATGGGCCCCAGTAAAGCACTAAGATAGAAATATTATAAACTACATATTTAACAAGAAAAATACAGGAATGATGAAAATACCTGGGGGCACTGCAATGCTCTGGAAGATCTTAGGAAGGAATTCTTCCCTGTGAGGGTGGGGAGGCCCCAGAACAGGTTGGCCAGAGAAGCTGGAAGTGTTCAAGGCCAGGTTGGACGGGGCTTGAAGCAACCTGGTCTAGTGGAAGGTGTCCCTGCCCACGACAGGGGTTGGAATCAGATAGCCTTTCAGGTCCCTTCCCACCCAAACGATTCTGTGATTCCATGATCGTGGAATTCCCTCAGAGTTTTTACAAAGATGGGCTTTTACTACCACTGATACTATATAGAGCCACAAATACAGTTTATTTTCCACTTGTTTTTTAATCTTTGATGTGCCTCATGGCTGCAGCTCCTAAAGGAAAGGAAGGCAGGTGCAGCAGGAAGCCTCTTTTGCTCCTCAGGAACAGGATGAGCAGCAGACCCAAGGTCCTTCAGCACTGAGACTTTACGACTCCCAAGTGCTGAATCCCTTCCCTGCTTCGGCAGAACAGCTCAGCCAAATTTATCACACCTCAAAATACCAGTGTAGCTGAACACAGATTTTAAAAAGTCATTGAAGTGCTGCAGCCCCTCTCATGCCTCTCTGGCATTATCATCGCCACAAATCACTGTTAGGGTGTCCCAAGCACCATGTTTGCATTTCCATACCTGAGCGGTGCCCTCAGGCTGGGAAACTCAACATGAAATGGCACAGCAGTGCAAAGGACAGCGGAGGGAAAGGGATGCCCAGAGTTTATAAAATATCCTTTTTTCCAGTGCTGTGATTTATAACAAGGTTTTGTGTCTGAGCAGAGAGTTTCCACTCTGGTTGTGTCTCATGAAAGTCGTTGTCTAAACCAGGGCAGGGCACCACTGGGCATCAGCTGAGGGTTCCCCTAAGCCAGAAAATTCTCTGTGGCAACAAAGCCTTCAGGGAAATGTGCAGGACCTCTAAAGTAAAATATCTTATCACCAAATAAACATTCTTCTGGCTTCTCAAACATCTGCACCCCCAGATTCAGGGCCAGGATGGTGGCAACAGTGCCATGGGAAACTGTCACAATCTGGAAAGATGTGATGGCCCAGGGTAAAGCAATCATCTGGAATCTGGAATATCTGGATGGATGTCTGGACATCTGGGCTTCCTCTGACACCAGAGACCCTTGGAGGAAGACATAGCTGTGGCTAATAGGGAATTCTGAATGTCCCCTAGCCTGACCCCATCCTGCTTTTCTTAGTGGCCACCTCAAGGTGGAAGGAAATGTTGATTGAAGGCACAGCAAGTTGACTTTTAGGAAGGAATTGGGATTATCAGTTGGGGGAACTGAATCCTACCATGTACTGTGCCATAATACACGTGCACAAAGAGTTGAGCACACAGCCTCAAATCTGAATAATTTTTCTGCCTCAATACATTTTCTGTCTTTCCACTTTAGCTGCTCTGCCTTGTCCTCTGGGGAAATCCCTACAGGAGTACCAGGCAGAAGGTGCAACACCGAGACATCTCCTCAGCTGCTGCCACCTGATCTCTGTCATCCTGAAATCCTGCAAATGGTTTTTACAAGGGCATGGAGTGACAGAATGAGGGGGAATGGCTTTAAGATGAAGGAGGGTGGATTTAGGTGAAATATTAGCATGAAATTCTTCCCTATGAGGGTGGTGAGACTCTGGCACAGGGTGCCCAGAGAAGCTGCGGCTGCCCCATCCCTAGGAGTGTCCAAGGCCAGGTTGGACAGGGCTTGGGGCAACCTGGGCTGGTGGGAGGTGTCCCTGCCCATGGCAGGGGGGGGAATGAGATGATCTTTAAGGTCTCTTCCAACCCAAACCACTCTGTGATCCTATGAGTCTATGAAAGAGGGTAAAAGGAGTTAGAAAGGAGCAATCTAAGGTGAGATGGATCCCCTGTGTCCAAGGACCCTCAGCATCCTAAGGTTGGATTGCAGCCATTGGGAGTTTCACCCTCCTGCCTGCACTGCCCACACCTCCCGTGTCTCTGGTACCCACACAAGGCTCACCAGGCAGCCCTTTCTGGATTTCTCAGTGTGTCTTACACAGGCACAGCAATTTCTGCTGCCCTCCAGCCCCCTGATCCCACATTGCTTTTCCAGTGGGATGAATACTGTTGCAGCTCACCCAGCAGCTCAGCCACTGTATTATTAGGTTTCTTCAAAGCCCCTGAATGTCCCATCTAGGCCCAGTGACTTAATATTTTTTAAATTACCTATTTGCACCAGCGCCTCTTCATTTGATACCTTAATCCTTAATAGCAACTCACCTTTATTACCAGAAAAGAGCAAGTCAAGAGCAGATTTTTCCCAACATCCCCTGAGGTGAGAACTTATGAAATGAAATCATTTCACTTCTCAGCTGTGTCCTCATCTTCCTTAATTGTTCCCTTTAACTCCTGGGGAGCCAGCAGACCTGTCTCATTCCTTTGCAGGCTTTCCTGTTCCTGCCAGACTTGAATTATCTATTGTTTGTTTTCACTCCTTCCAAGTCTTGCTATTTCTTGCCGGCTTCCTGTTTCCCCTCTTTCATGCTGTATGTTCTGCCCCTGTTTGTCGACCTCGTGAAGGTTGGATTTCCATTTTTTGAAGGACCATTGTGTGGCCCAAACACCTTCCTGAACTCTGCTATTTACCTGCCTTCCTTCTGCTCTCACCACTCTGACCCACGGGGACGGGTCGAGCCCCTTTGGTACTGTCAGATCCTGCTGTAGCATCTGCAGAAATCTCATTAATGGCAATTAAAGCTGAGCCTGTGCTTAAGTACCTTGAAGAAGGTCACTCCTTAAAGAGCATCCACACCAAATTTTAGCATTTTAATCCCTTCCCTTTTGACTCCTGCTGCCATCGGCCAACGTCCGCGTTCCATCGAAATCTCTCTGTCTAAAGGTTGGCGTCACTGGGATAGGATTTGATCCTCTTCTTTCCCAAGGATAATGAATGTAATTACATTCTTAACAAGTGAATTAAATTACAGCCCAATTTCTCCCACAATGAGAGCTCTCCCCGCGATGTGCTGGAAGTGGAGCCGAGCCGGGCGCACGCGGCCTCGGAATGAGGGAATCTCCTAAATTCCATTCCATGCATTATTGGGACTTTAAAAATTATGTCTTATTCATCTATTGATGACAGTGGCCTCTTGGGTGTAAATTGAAGCAATTACGAAGGATCATGCAAATTAATCAATTATTTTCAGATTATTACACTCAAGCAGTAGTCTTGCTCTTCAATTTAGTTAAACTTTGCCTCTGAGTCAATTTTCAAACCTCCAAATTAAGCTATTTATTAGCTAAGAAGATCTGGGAAAAGGAAAAAAAAGTTGCACTCATGAATTGGATAGCAGAAGGGGTCATATAAAAAGGGGTTTAATGCAGAAACCGAGATATTTAAGGATGTTCAGAAGTGCCATTCCTGACCCCAGTGCGAGTGGGATGTTTGGGATCATGTGACATAATCCCAGTCCATGCACAGATCTCGGTGCAGCCAAAACATTGAAGCTGTAGTGTTTTAACAGAGTCCTGATGCTGCTGATAGGTGAGGGACAGAGGGGACACCACAATCCAAGGGAACCTTCTGCTGCTGCTTGTCTTGGGTGGATGTTTCAGAAACCAGCCCTGTCATCAGCTCTGGGGTGTCCTTTGCTGGAAGCCTATGGAGAAGGGAGCCCCTCAAAGCACCACAGATGCTCCTACCCCAGCTCCTCACTTCCCTTCTCTGGCTTTAATTGTCCATCCATAATGGATTAGCACGGCTCTCCCGGAGTAGCCCAATTAATGCAAATACCGATGACAGAGAAAAGGGAACAAAATGGGAATTAGGAGGTGAACTGAGGGGCTCCTCTCTGTGATCTCAGCTCCATGGATGCTGTGCAGGCAGGGCAGGAAATGCTGCATCCCACCAGTGCCAGCTGGGGAAGCTGCCTGAGGCGCTCTGCCCCTGGCAGGGAGAAGCCCGCTCCCATCCTCTGCCCACCATCCAGGCAGAGGGGTTGCAGGGTGGCTGAAAGCTTTTGAGTTTTAATTTAAGTGATTCTAAACCAGCTTTGGCTTTATAGCTAATAAGACATTAGTATGCTAATTAAATTATCCATGGAGTGGTATAAAGAGGCCTTCCTGAAGTTTAATGGCTGTGTAAAAGGTAACTCTACTTGCGATGTAATTAATTCATGGAACAATAAATGTAAAATTAGATTCTTATTAATATCAGAGAGGCTTTTCCTGCATCAGGAATGAGGTGGGGGGACTGGTCATTTTTGCTTTCTATGTGGGAGAGAGGAAATGACAGCTCCTAACTGCAAAACATCCCTGCATCCATATCTTCTCCATCCTGGTCACCAGAGCCAGGCAAAGGTTTGCTCTCTACAGAAAGTTCCCACAGTCCACAGGCTTCCTCCTCACATCACACAGGACCAAAGGAAGCACCCACACCATGAGCTTTCCCACTCTCCTGGGATTGCTCAGATGAGGGATAATGGATTTTTCAGGAGTAGCAGGACAGGAGATCTTCCTCAGGAAAACCAACCCTGCCCAGGACTCAAGTGACCAGGAAAAAAACAAGTGGCCCTTCTTGAAAAAGCAGGTGCTTCAGCTTATCCCAAGGATTGTGAGATCTTCTGAGTAGGGAGATGGATGCAAACCTGTGTTTCTTTGCTGGAAAGTGAGAGGTGTGACCCCAGAGCCCACAACCCTCTGAGGAGCTGCCATGTCCATCAGCAGAGCAGCTCTCCCAGCACATGTGCTGCCATCTGCTCCCAAACCTCCTGCACAGGTCACCCCACCAGCTGCTCCACTGCCCAGACAGCCCCACAGAATGGGAAGAAATCTGACAAATCCAAGGTAATTGTAAACTCAGGAGCTCTGTTTCAATTGTATATCAAGAGGGAAGCCCCAGTTTTTGAGCAGTGTAACTCCGAAGTTGCAGGGTTTGGCAGCTGGGAAACAAAACCACATTCACCCATGGTGTCCTCCTGTCCTTGGCTGCCCACAGCCAACACATGGGCTGGAGTTCCCACCCCAGCACCCCCTGCAATCCCTGGGACCTGCAAGCCTTCAGGGACTCCCCAGGCATCCCCCCACCAGGTTGGACCACCCTGCGTAAGTGGGACAGCCCCAGAGGAAACAGTTGCCCACCTTGCAGGGGCTTCTTCATGCCCAGAACGACACAGAAAATAGGTCAGCCATGCCCTATGGCTTGGTCCTGGCTGCAGAGAAAAGAATCACAGAATCACAGAGTGGTTTGGGTTGGAAAGGACCTGAAAGTTCATCTCATTCCAATGGACCAGGTTGCTCCAAGCCCCGTCCAACCTGGCCTTGGACACTTCCAGGGATGGGGCAGCCACAGCTTCTCTGGGCACCCTGTGCCAGTGTCCTTGTGTTGGAGGACACCAGTTCTGGACACTGCCCTGCCAGGCTGAGCCCTGGTTCTGCTCAGCATCTCTCCTGGCTGTGGGTACCAGCTCTGTGCCCAGGGAGATTTCCTCCACCTGCACACAGACCTCTCTCCTCTCCTGCACTCTGCCAGTCCAAGCAGTGCCAGGACAGAGCTCTCACCATGCTCGGAGCAGACTGGCCAAAGCCCACAGTGCCAACCATCCTGCCTCCAGGAAAGCTGGCATGTGCCTGTGCATTGCCTCTTCCAGGGACATTTTTGCACAGTGTCAGAGTAAGGCTGAGCCCCAAAGTCCCTTTTCTCTGCAGCTGAACTTCAAGGTTTCTGTAAGTGTGACTTGCATCAGCTCTGATCTGGGACATAACTTCCCAGAAAGGTGGATGAGGTTCAGCAAATTCCATCTGAGAAGGAAGCTCTTCAAAACCAGCCAGAATTTACTGGGAATCTCCCAAGAGAAGATGCAGAAAGCCCAGGGCAAATGCCACAAGTAAAAGCCAATTCTTGGATTTTGTAAAGGAAATGAAACTGCTGACTGTGCCTTTGGGGAAGTAGAACGGCATTCATGAGTGGTGGGGAACTTGTGGGACACAGGGGTCATGGTCTGAGTTGGAAGGGACCCACAAGGATCATCCAGTCCAACCCTCAGCTCTGCACAAGCCCATCCCCAACAGTCACATCCTGTGCCCCAGAGCATCATCCAAACCCTCCTAGAGCTCTGGCAGCCTTGGGGCTGTGCCCACTGCCCTGGGGAGCCTGGGCAGTGCCCAACCACCCTCTGGGGGAAATACTTTTCCCTGAGATCCAGCCCTGACACAGCTCCAGCCATTCCCTTGGGTCCTGTCCATGCTCACTCAGAGCAGAGATTGGAGCTGCTCCTCAGGAGGAGCTGCAGACCCCAGTGAGGTCTGACCTCAGTCTCCTCTTCTCCAGCTGAACAAGTGACCTCAGCCACTCCTTGTAGGGCTTCCTCAGTCACAGGAGCATCTGTGGGTTTGGTGTGATCCAGCCATTCCAGGAGTGAGTCAACACCCCTGGAAGCCCTGCTGAGAGCCAGGAGATGAGGAAGTGTCTCACCACACACAGCTGGTGCGTTTGTTCTATGAGGGCACAGGGATGGAAAAGTGGGGCGATGTCTTTCTCAAGCTACAGGATCCCACTGCCTCTCATCATTCCTGCTGGTTGGTGCTCCCACCCCAAAACTCTGCTGCCCCAACGATCACTGACAGGACAGTGACACAGGAGAGAGCTGAGTGTGTTGCCAGACAGTCCCATGCCATCAGGAGCTGTTGGGTAGCTGGTACCCCCAGACCCCCTCTGGGGTCCTGTAGAAATGCCTTGAGGGAAGTGAGGGAATTCCAGCAGGACCAGCAACCAGCAGAGCCTTTGCTCAGCTTCCAGCACACAGCCCCACTGCTGGGCAGTCAAGGCTGGTCATTAGGAATTAATTGCCTTTATGGCTTGTTCATCCTACCAGCCTCGTGACACAAAAGCTGGAAGTTCCCCCCCGAGGTAGCGGAGCCAGACACAGCTCACTGCTCCACAAAGGGGAAATCTTGTGCCCCTTCCAGCCCCACTCCCCATTCCCTGTGCCTCTTGGTGTGCTCAGGAGAGCCTGGCAGACAGCATTGGCTGGATAACAGGCAAAGCAAGGTTTGTCCTTTCTCCGGCTCACTGTGACAGCCCCTTATCACCCAGCCAGAGCGGTGTGTGAAGCAGCTGGTGGGGGACAAGGACAGCAGGACACCTTCCTGTGGCTGCAGCAGCTCAGTGAAGCTCATGCAAGAGTCCTTTGAGTTGTACCCTGCAACCTGTTCCCAACTCAGCAAACAGAAAATCAAGGCAGGACACAGGTGGCAGCCATCAGAAATGACCAATTTGAGGACATTGACCACACCAAGCTTTGCAGGGTCCTGCCAGCCATGGGGAGGCAGGAGACTGAGTTTTCTCCCAACGTGGTGCCTGCCCTCCACCCTACTCCACACCCGCTTCAGCAGCTTCCCCCCTGACCCCTCTGATCCCTGCTCCAGGCAGAGGTCATTTCTGGAGCTAATCTCCCTGGCAATTGGTCCCAGCACATTGGAAGGGGCTGCCCAGGGAGGAGGTGGTGGAGTCCCCATCCCTGGAGGTATTCAAGGAATGACTGGGCATGGCACTCAGTGTTCTGGGCTGGGTGACAAGGTGGGCATCTGTCACAGGTTGGACTCGATGATCTTGGAGGTCTTTGCCAACCTCAATGATTCTGGGATTAGCAGGACAGCCCTTGGAGTAGCACTGGCTCCAGGAGTCAGGCTGTGCCTGCAGTCCCTCATGGCTCCCAGCCCTGGGGAAGAAGAAATAACAGAGGCACACAAAGTCCTCAGGCATCACCAAAACCAGAGAGGTTTTTCAGTTAAGGAGGTGACAGCCTGTTTTTTCTGACCCTGAACTCAGCTGGATCTAAAGCTCACTCAGACTGAGAAAATCAACTGTATTGCAGGGCAGGGAGTGTGACAACGAGAAGCACATTTGGCTCCCAAAGCCCACGGTGCCATCAGTGTCCTGGCAAAGGCCCAGGGCTTATCCAGGGAGGGTTGGAGCAGGTGGGCTTGCATAAATGTTTACAGAGTGTTTGTCAGACAGGCTCTCAGTGGGAGGATATCTACAGAGGGATCAGTGCCCAGCTTGCTTCAACCTGCCCCAGGAATTGCTCTGCAGGGATACAAGGGATGTTGGTGTGGGATAAATTCCTGCCCCAACAGCTTTGTGGACCCACAATGGCAGCAGCAGTTCTGAGCTGCCAGGGAATCTTATTTTTCCTTTTCTCTTTTTTAATTTTGCTGTCCCTACTAATAAATTATCCTATTAGGACATAACCATATTTTCTGCTTTCAGAGCCTTTCTCTTTTCTCTCCACAGAAAGCCTATTCAGGCAGATTTAAAAAAAAACTATTACAAATCCCCGGCAAATCATTCCCCCATCTCAGAGTCGAGAGGAGAAGCAGCATTCATTTCCTTTCCATTTCTGCACACATAAAACACTTCCCAGCTCTGGTCCAGCCCCAGCTGACTCAGTGAGCTGGAGAAATGTGCATTCAGATGCAAGTCTGAGCAAAGAGTGCCACAGGCTCAGGCAGCCTGGGGATGGCACTGTGGGGGACAGGGATGGCTCGTAGGCCACAGTCCTTGCCTCACTGCAGGGAGTTGGGAGCAGGTCCTGCTCTTCTTTCCAGGAGGTTTCTGTGCCTCATGAAAGTGGTTTTCATGGCATTTCTTGGCTGGGCTGTACAGGCTTCCTGGAAGAAAAAGGATGGGGCAGGAGCTGGTTCTGCTGCTGTCAATCCCTTTACCCCATCAGCACCCACGCCTGGGGATGGAGGAGGAGAAGGAGAAACACCTGCAGGGGCTCTGGACCCAGAAGGTTGCTCTTGCTCCCAGTCTGAGCTGGCAGGGAGCAGGAACACACCTGGTAGGAAGCGTTTTTCCTCATCCCATCAGTTGGGGCTCTGCTACATGTGGGGACAAGGGATTGGGACAAGGGATGGCATCTCTGTGCTGCCCATGGATCTCCTTCCCAGAGCTGCCAGCAGCAGCAATAGACCTGTTCCTTTAATTCTGGGTTTCTTTGTGCTGCCCTAAATCTGCACTCAGACTCAAACTGGAGACCAGAGGAGCTGGGACTGGTATCTGCCCAGCACACCTTCCTGGGGTCTTCTTCACCTGACTGAGCTCATCTTCTCCAGAGGCACAAGGAGCTTTCGTACGGTGTCGAGTGCTGAAATTCAGGGAGATGAAATCTACTGCGTTTCTCTTCCATTTTTAAAGATAAATAAATAAATAAATCGGTTATCTTCCCCCAAAAGGAGACAGCAGGTTTATCTCACTTGATCTTCTGCTGGTAAAGTCACATTACATTTTATTCTGTTTCATCACTTCGTTCAGGTCCCTTCCTTCCCTTTCTATTACTGTTCCTTCTGTCCCAAATCCTACACATTATTTTAGGCCAGCACAAAACAGGATTTCAGGGTTAATTTTTTCTTCTCCCTTAACAGCAAGGCATTTGTTCTTCAGTCAGATGCCTCTAATTAGATGGTATCAGATTTATTAAAAACATTTCCCTCCTCATCCATGCACCTGTGACCCCATTCTCGCCACTGCTGCTCCTCTGCAGCACTTCTGTGTCCCTGCACTGATTGCAGAGGGAAAGCTCAAACATCCTCAGGGCTTCCAGTCCTCTGGAAATAACTTTAAAAGCCATCTCAGGGTCTCTCTTTCTGCTGCTTGTTGTGACTTTCCTGCCTACTGGATCAGGCTGCTCCTCTGCGGGGCACGAGGGAGATGGTTGTCACGGTGTTTCATAACAGCCACGGTGAGCTGGACTCTGGTTTTGAAGAGACTTTCCTCCTGGCTCCTGCAGGGAAATTAATTTCTCCGGAATGTGCTGATGTGCGGATAATTCGCGGGTGGACCCGGCAGACCTGCAGTCAGCAGGCGGCTCTGGGCAGTGCCAGGGAGCACAGTGTCACGCCAGACCACGGCTAACGCCTTCTGAGTGATGGAGCTTTGGGCTTGGAAAGGTACTCCCTGCCATCAATCCTTCAGGAACTCCTCCGGACACAGTCCGTGAGTGATCAGACCCCTGTGGACCCCCTTCCAGCAGGGAGAGTTACAACAGAAGCCCAACTAGTTTTGGTCAGAGTGCTTGGCCCCCTCCCCAGCAAGGAGCTGGTTTCTAACACCCCCCATGAATAACCAGACCCTGCACAGCTCCCCCAGCTTGGAGAGATGGGCTGGAACACCACAGCTGACCCCGTGGGGGATGAGGGCCCTGGGGAGATTGGCCAAGTGGGAGTCAGCAACAGCTCTGCAGATATTCCTGCCAGATCCAAGCAGCTCTCCAAGGTCCTCTGGAAGCAGCAGCTGAGTCGCAGTCAGGAAGCCAGCTCAGCAAAGCCCTCAGCGCTGCCACTTTTGGACTCCACAAAGTGCCTCTGTCTCTAAGGCTTCCACTCACCCAGATGGTGAGTCTTCAGCATCCTCACATCTGGGAGATGCTCTCTGGAAGGTGACTCTCCCAGGCATACTGGGACTTCCACATTCTCAGGGAGCTACTTCCTCTGAGGATAAACCAGCACAGACCACCTAACCCTCCACCTGGAAACACCACCTTAAGGAAACCTGGAAACAGAGAGTTTTGGAGTAAATAGAACCAGGTTATTAATTATTCTATGATTTCCTAGTCTCTTCACCACTCTGCTCAAAGTGAGCTCATCTGAGAAAATGAAGACTTACCTAAATATCATGTCCCCCAGCTTGGCAGCATAAGGCATGTTGAGACACTGCTCCTGTTTGCATTTGGGTTGCCCTGATCTTCTGATCACAGCCATAACTCCCAGCTAGCCCGAGGAGAAATGTTTGCTATGTGATCTGCAATTAAGAGATGTTAATTGGCAGGTTATCCCCTGATTCCTGCTCCTGGGATACCCGGGCACACAGACTCAGCAGGATGCACTGGAGGTGTAGGGAGCTGCACAGAGAACTGGAAGGCAGTGGGAGAAGATCATCCCCCAGGGGGGTGATTCCTATGGAGAATCTGCCCAGGGAAGTGGTAGAGACACCATCCCTGGAAGTGTTCAGATATGGCCCTTAGGAATGGGGTTTAGTGGTGAACATGGTGCTATTGTACTGGGTGATCTTGAAGGTCTTTTCCAAACTTAATTCCATGATACTTTGAGAAGGGTCATACCAGAGACAGAGGAAGATACAGGTGTGTGGGAAGGGAGCACAGCCCAGTGTGACCAGTTGAAGGGAGGGTGATGTTGGTAGAGCAGGCCCAACCAGAGCTGACCAAGAGCCATATGAAATAAAAGCCAGAGCAGAGATCCACCCTTTTTATCCAGCTGTGCTTATCCAGGTGAACTCCCAGTCCACACAGCAGTGGGTTTGGTGCTGCTTTGTGCTCCCTGCCCTTGAGACTTGCTGAGTGTCCTAAAGTCAGTAGTGAAAGAACTCACAAAGGCAGGCGTGAAGGAAGAAGCTGGAAGCTGTGGTGGATAGACCAGATCTTGCCCCTGAACACCAGACCTAACACGAAAATAGTAATGTTTTATTACTGAAATGTGGGAATCCTCTACTTCTGTGTTTTCTCTTAGTCATCCATGAGAAGGATGGTGCATATGGTGGCATAAAGGATAGTCCCAGCTCCACAGGATTGTCCCAGATGTGTAGCCTCAGAGCTGGGAACTGCTCCATCACCAATAAAGTGTCCCTGCTTGACATGATTAAAAATGAAGGGAATTCCAAGAACAAGGTAATACAGAACATGTCAGAGAAAGAGCTGGGTTTGGTTTGGGGCTTTTTTATTTCAGTAATTGGACAAAAGATGTTTGTTCTACTCCAAGACCTCATGGCACCAGTCAAAGCAGATGAAACCGAGTTTAATGTTCTCATTAAAGCATTGAGATATTTTTATTCACCTGAGAAAAGTGTCTTTTCTAATAGATTTTGAGAGCCTGCATGGGGTGAAAAGTTCTGTGAATAAAGAGGCAGCTGAAAGGTTTCCCTTTAAGTTCTGGTGTGTTCCTGCCCCTCTCCAGGTCCCTTGGCACTGGAGGTAGGTAGGCAGCCAGCAGAGGGGAAAGCCCTGGAGCACAGAATCGTGAAGAATGCTCAAAAGCAGTACAAACAGCAGCACAAATTTCTGGGTGGTGGCCACTGCGGATCTACAGCACTGTCACAGAGCCCATTTTAAGTTGTCACATGAAAATGCTTTCAATAGACAGGCTGCCTCTCCAGGAGAGCTCAGCTTTGATCCTGTTGGGGAATCAAGCAGCTCTCGCGAAGATGCAAATTTCTGAAACTCCAGCACCTGGTGTGTTCATGCGTAGGGAGTATATTAAGAAATCATAACATCTAAGAGCACTCCCAGCAGTGGGGAGCCCGACCAAATTGTTACTGTGTGCTCCCTTCCCCAGAATCAGCAAGATCTGAGGGGTTTGTTGAGCTCCTGCCTCAGCTCCCAGCACAGGAACCACGACAGCTCCGAGAGCTGCTTTGCAGTGGGTCTCCCCAGGCAACTTCCATACACCCCCACCTTGCCCCTTCTGAGGGATTTATAAACTGAAAACTGTGTTTTATTTGAATAACAAGGGAAAGGCTTCACTTTGTAAGCAGAGAGCCCCCAGTGTTGCAGTCTGGCAGCAGGGAAATGAAACAAAAAGGCTTTTCTGCTCAGCTCTCCCCTTGTCCTCCCGGTCTGCTCTGCTCACACCCAACACAGGCATTGGATTCCTACCCCAAACTTCAAGGGAGCTGCTCCTCCTTCAGTCCCCCTGGGAGGATGCAGCTTTTGGGGGTCTCTCTCGACATCCCCCTGTCCCCACTGCAGAGGGGACCACCACCTCTTTGAGATGCAAGTTTCCTTCTTCCAAGTCCTCCTGGGAGATCCCAATGCAAAAAGGTAGTGGAACCCAAGGCTGGTCAGGCCTCAGCAACTACCCTAAAACACAGGGAGAAAGCATAACTGGGAAATAAACCATGAAGGGACACTGGCACCAGCCAGAGGATCAGCCAGGAAATACTAGGGATGAAGTGTTTGGATCCTGTGGGGTGTTTCATACCTCCTGTTCTCTTCTCAAGAGAACAAAAACTGTCCAGAAGAAGGAAACATCACTTTTCCACTGACTGCCTCAATGCAGACACCATTACCCCAGGATGGGTCTGGATTGCCTCCTCTTTCAGGTGGGACTCAAACCTGCCCAAGGGGTTTAGGGATGTCCCCTCACCCAAAAGTTGGGCCACTCAAAAGCCCCATGCAGGATATGCACCCCCCATTGAAGGTGCTCTGAGCCTCCCCCAAAGCCAGACCATTCAGAGAGGGTGGGATGCAAAGGGCAGAGCCCCTCCTGCTCCCCTGAGTGGGGTGGACAACCAAGTTCCAGACGGTTGGATGGAAACTCCTTTTTCCGGGGAGGTGACCCCACGTAAGGTTGACATCTCATCCTTGGAAGTGTCCAAGGCCAGGCTGGACAGGGCTTGGAGCAGACTGGGATAGTGAAAGGTGTCCCTGCCCATGGCAGGGGGGTTTAACTGGGTGGGCTTTAAGGTCCTTTTCAACCCAAACCATTCTGTGCCTCTTAGATCCACTTGTTCTTGTGCTGTGGGTGTGAAGGGTGGTTGTCTTCTCCCACCCTGCTCCAGGCTGACCAAACAGCTCTTCCACACTCCCACAGCTACTCTGGCCCTTATCCCAGCTTCTTTTCAGGGGGCAGCATCTTCCTGCTGGCAGGCATTAACACCCAAGCCTTCTGCAGGCACGAAGGGACTGATTAGCTTTTGCCCTGCAGGAAGCAAAGTGAACCCGCTGTAACTTCCTTCTGTTTTCCCAGGAATGGATTTGGCCCCTGTTTTGTAAGCAGAGAGGGCAAACACACTGGGAAGCACTTGCTGCTGAACCAAGGCTGATGTTATTTGACCTTGGAGCAAGGTCAGCCCACGTTGCCCCCACACACAGTGAGGAGAGGCAAATCCACGGTGTTCAGCAAATCTCTGCGTATAACAGGCTCATTTCTTCTCAAGAATTCATTTTGGAGGAATTCAGTGGCAGTGACAGAGGTGGCACTGGTAATTTCGCTGCTCATATTCAGGATGTAACACTTCATCCTTGGCTCTACAAGTGGGCTACCCTGTGAATTGCTCTGTGCTTCAAGTTGCAGAGCCTGAATTATTTTGGCTGCGGGACATGAGCTGCTCCCCAGAGCTCAGATAGTTTGAAGATTGAATTGGGGTTCACCAGCACACTGGGAGCTTATAACTCCTGTACTGGTTTCAGACTACTGTGGCTGCAAACAACAAAATCCTCAGAAAGCTTCATGTGGGTTCTGGAGCTCCTGACATAAGCTCTGAGGAAAACTGAGACCTCCTTCTGCACAGCACAGCAGGTGCAGAGTCTGTCATTGAATTCCAGGTTAAAAAAAAATGGGAAAAGTAGGTAAAATGGTCCTGCTTGGTGAAAGAAGGCATCCTGACAGAGAGACAAGCCTGCCACACATGGGGTCCTGTCCTCAAATACACAACTCTTCACAAGCTCAGCAGAGACACACGGCACAGGGGCAAATAAGGTGGAGAGGGAAACCCCACTGGTACTTGGCTGGCAGGTCCCAGAGACCTCCATGTACAACTGGAGCTCCCCAGGTGTCTGGAGGTGGCTGCAGCCAGTTCCAAATCCTGTATAGCCAGCAGGGTCCTGAGGTAGAGAGGGACCCACTCTCATCACTTGTGCCCCCTGCACAGATGTTTGGATCCAACAGCACTGTCCACACTGAAGGACCCCCTGAACACACTGCCCTGGGGGAACTTGGGCTCTCCCAGCAGTGCTGGAGAGAAAACAGACACGTGCAGGGCAGAGTCTCTGGGGGCCACCCATCTGTCTCGTCCGTGCCTGCCGCTTATTTCTTGACATGTCCTTATTGCTGTTAATCCCTTTCTAAATACTTTGCTTACATGGACTGGCAATCTTGTAAGCTCTCACTAAACACATCTGTCCACCCCTCTCTCTGTGTTTGCAGGGCTGGCCCAGCCTCTCTGTGCTGCATTCAGAGCCTGCAGTGCAGCTCCTGCATCCTACAATGACCGGGACAGGCTTAGGAAGCTCTTCCCTGTGTGGGAATGGGACACTTTTCCACCCATCATCCTTGGGGCAGCCCATGGCCTGCAGGTTTCTGCCGTGAGAAGCCTCTGGGGATCCCATTTATTTCTGCAGCAAGACTTGAACTAGGATTGCTGTTAACTCCAGCTGCCCAAGGATCCAGTAATGGCAGGATAAAGTACATGGTGCAGCCTCGGGAGGGCAGCGGTTTCAGCAAGACCATTACTGCGTGTTAAGCCCTTGCTATCCCTGCAGCTCCATCCCAGGAGGACTCCTGACAAACGGATTTCACAATTATAGAAGGAGAAGAGGGAGCTGAGGGCTCCTGGAATACAGGCTACTGCTCTACTCTAATGAGCTGACAGGTGCTCACCTCTCTTCCTCAGCCGTGCATCCTGTGTGAGCAGCAAATCAGCTCCTCGGGTGCTGCACAGGATCCAGTGCCCCTGTTCTGTCCATGCACAGTGCCCTGTCACACCTGGAGGGAGGATCTGCCCATTGCTGCTGTGATGGGACCACAGGGGAAATGGAGATGGCTCATCTCGTGCCACATGCCAGCAAGGCCAGAGCTGCTGAGCATCCCTGGCACCACCAGCTCCTTCACCAAGGAATGTGATCACAGAATCAAAGAAAATACTGAGTTGGAAGGAACCCACAAGAACCATCAGGTCCAACTCCTGGCCCTGCACAGAACCATCCCCAGGAGTCACACCCTGTGCCCCACAGCATCATCCAAATATTTCTTCAGCTCTGGCAGCCTTGGGGCTGTGCCCACTGCCCTGGGGATCCTGGTCAGTGCCCACCACCCTCTGGGGGAAGAACCTTTTCCTGAGATCCAACCTAAACCTCCCCTGGCACAACTTCAGGCCATTCCCTGGGTCCTGTCTCTGGTCCCCTCAGAGCAGAGATCAGTGCCTGCCCCTCCTCATTTCCCTCTGATCCCTCAGCACCCTCTGGGTGTTCAGACCTGTCACAGCAGTGGGGACACAGTCTCAGGAGGACAAGTTTGGTTGGGCCAGTCCAGAGGCAGTTCCAGAGTGCTCCACTCACAGCACAAGCCCAGGGGGAAGCAGAAGGCAATAATGGGTTTTCACAGGTGGGTCTAACCATGACAAACACATGAGCCCAGAAAAGAGCTCAGGAGTGGGACAGCAGCCACTAACTTCACATCCTGGGCAGCATGGAAGGTCATGGCCTCTCCCCAGGCTGGCAGAGCCCATGCCAGGGTGATGGGCTGGAGGTTATGGCTTTGGCAGAGCATGGGTTAACAAATCAGGCTGGCCCCTCTGCCATCAGGCAGGTGTTCTCTTCTTTTGCTCTGAGCTCTGTCCCCATTATCCTGGAGATGTCCTTCGGCAAGGTCCCACTGCCACAAGGAGTGAGGAGGTCTGAGGCTGAGCAAGCACTGGATCTTCATGCCAGGGCCCTCTGCTCCATGCCAGGGTCCCCTGCTCCATGCCAGGGCCCCCTGCTCCATGCCAAGGACCACTACTCCATGCCAGAACCCCTGTTCCATGCTGGGCTTCCACACTCCCTGTCCTTCACAGAGCCATGGCAGGAGCAGACTCCAAGGGCTGTTCCCAAAACTCACTCCACTTCTCCAGGTGACCACGACACAACTCACTGCAGCTGCAAGGGTTACCTAAAAATAGCAAAGCACAAGATCTGCTGTCAGGCATTTCCTCTTCTTTCCTTCCCTCCAGACTCCTGGTCTGTCATCCCTGCTGTTCTTGCTCTGTCCAGCTCTTCCTTTTTTCCCCTCTGTTCCTACTCCTCCAACATGCCCAGCACTGGGATGTCCCGGCACAAATAATAGGGACAAGGGGAAGTCACCTGAAGTTGCAGCAGGGGAGATCCAGGTTGGATATTAGGGACAAGTTTCTCCACTGAAACAATGGTCAAGCATTTGAAGGAGCTGCTCAGGGAGGTGGTGGAGTGACCATCCCTGGAAGTGTACAAAAAACTTGTAACTGCTTAGTGACACGGTTTAGTGGTGGACTTGGCAGTGCTGGGTTAATGGTTGGACTCAGTGACCTTGGAGACCATTTCCATCCTTAATTATTCTGGGATTCTGCGATTCTCAGTTCTGTCCTCACCTCTCTGCTGGACCCGTTTCTGTCCAACACATTTCCCAAGGGCCCAGCCCCGCACACATTACCTCAACCACATCCTTCTTGGGATTCAGGCAAACACGGAGGCCTCTTCCTGCCATGCAATTCCTCTGGGTCTGCAACACACAATAGCAGCAGCTACAAGCTCCTACCTGGTAGGCTGAGTGCTTTCTGCCCCAGGCTACTGCTCTCCAGGTGTTTCACTCCCATTGAATTTGGCTCCGGGGTTATTTTCCCCACAACACAGGAACTGCATTCATCAGGGCTGGTTTGCATTGTTACAGCTCCAGTCTCTCAGATTCCTTTGTGTTTCTCTTCACACTGGAGTTTGCATCTTCTCCCAGTTAGGAGTTATCTGCAAATGTAATTAGTGAGCTGCTGACTCCCCTCCTTTACACCAATTACTGCTCCACCACTTTGTATGGAGCACCTCCCCCTGCGATTCCTGACTCTCAGGAGACATCAAAAGCCTGTTGAGATCTGTACATGGATGAGGAGGTTAACCCATAAATCAAGCCACAGCAATTATTTATTTCCATTCTTCCTATTTCAAGTAACTTTCTCTCTGGAAAAGGCTCCTGCTGGTTGCCAGGCTGCAGCCTGTGACAGTCCCACCTTGGGCACGGCTGGGACACGGCTCTGAGCATCCAGCACCACCAGCTTTAGTCTCTAGGTCTTTACATCAGGCTGAGTCCAATTTCCCAAGGCATTCCAGCTGAGATTTGAATCACTGGACTATGCTGGGATGAGGGGGTCAGCTACTAAATCTGGGAGAGGCAAGCAGGCATCCAAGAGTTAAAATTCTGCATTCTCAACAGGGCCCCAGCACAGCTCGTGATAAGCAAGACTAGAGTCTGGAAGAGTTTGTACCAGGATTTTCGGAGCAGCTATTATTTCCAAAAATACAGAGTCATTCCTTTGAAGGGAAAAAAAAATGAAAAAAAAAAAACAAAAAAGAAGGCAAAACACAAGAGCTCTAATCTCCTCGCTGCAGAGTTTCACCTTCTGCTTCCCAGCCCCTCTCCCAGCACGCTGCCAGCTCCGAGGATGTAGGGAGAAGGGAAGCACAGCGTGGTCCTGCCCTAGCACGGCCAAGCCCAGCATCAGCAGAGCGCGGGGACAGCTCTGGCAGCACTCGAGGTCCCTGGGCAGGACCACGAGCCCGTCACAGCAGAGGCCAAAGGAAGATGTGCTGCAAATCCGACGCTCTGAAGCACATGGGTGTAGGGCTCTCTGCTGCCCACTGACTCCCACGCTGCGGCCGCTTCGGGCCGGCCTCGGGGAGCTCTGCAAAGAGGATCTGAGCCACGTGAGAGCCCTCCTCGGCTCGTCCTCCCACACAGCTCCTCTCAGAGCGGCACAGCACAGCCTTTTCCTAAGTCTTGGAGTTTTAAGGAGCGGTGAGGGCTGACTCAGCACGGGCTGGGAGCACCCCCGTGCTGCAGCATCCCCGGGTGAGGTGCCTCTCCCTGCCCTCCCCATGGCTCGCTTGGAACCTCTCCCTGCAGCCAGGAATCGCTGCCCGGGGCTAATTCTGCTGTGGAAGAGCCACACTGGTGGGTGGGGAGGAAAGAGGCAGAGGTGCCCTCGGCTCCAGTCGCAGCTTTGCCGCTCTGGTTCCCTGCCCGTGGGCAGCACCAAGCCCTTTCTCATAAGGACATCTAGTGGCACCGTGACAGACGGCACGTTTAACCTTGGCTGGAGCTTGGCCAGTGCACCTCTTTTTCCCCCAGACCATCTTAACCTTTCCTGTTACCTCTTGCTTCTCCATCCAAACCCTGCTTAGCTCTGGGAAGGGGCACAACCGGAGTGAGTGGAAGTCAGGGTTGCACTGATGGTGCTGCAGGAGACCCTCGGGACACAGCTGCTCACCAGGGTGAGGACATCTCCATGAGCAAGGCATGCCCAGTGCTGGGTTGAGCAGCTGCCAAGGGGTGCAAATCTTAGAATCATTTAGGTTGGAAAAGACCTCTAAGTTCATCGAGTCTGATCGTTGGCTCCTGCATGAAGGGCATGGAAAAAATTTGTAGAGATCTACTAGATGTGAGAAAATTTGGGAGACTCTTGTGGCCTAGCAGAGGTTTTCACACAAACCCCAGATCCTTCGGGGGAAAAGTGCATCCCAGGCAGGCAGAGCAGCGTGGGAGGGTGCTGGTGTAGGGTGTCCTGCTGGGACAGTGGCACCACGTGGCAGGACAGCACTGGAGACCTCATCATGCCATGGACCAAAGTAGTCCAGTCCTCCTGTCCTTCAGCTCCTGTGCAGCCAGAGAACTGGAGAAAGGACGAAAGGAGAGGTGGGAAACCCTTGACCCCTTGACAAAGGGGAAGAAAGAACTAGAATCACAGAATCACAGAGTCATTGAGGTTGGAAAAGACCTCCTGTATCATCGAGTCCAACCTGTGCCTGATCCCCACCTTGTCACCCAGCCCAGAGCACTGAGTGCCACGTCTGGTTGTTCCTTGAACACCTCCAGGCATGGAGGCTCCACCACCTTCCTGGGCAGCCCCTTCCAGGTGTACAATCTTGCACAGGACGCATTCCAGTGTTTGTATTCCTGCTTTCAGAGACCTACTAGGCACAAACATGGGTGTCAGCAGCAACACTCAGGTGCTCCTGTGTGGGGTGTGCAGGGAGCTGGGACAAGAGAGCTGACCACAGCAATGCTGCTGCCTGTTATCCCAAATGCAGCCCTTCCTTTAGTCAGAGCCTTTTTTCTTGAGCTTTTTAAGTGCTTAAAAACATGTCTAGAAAGTCTGGCAAGCAGGACTGAAGGGACACCCTGCACAGACCACACCACAGGACTGTTGGACAAGCAGGCAAAGGTCTGAGATTGTCCAGAGCACAGCAATACACCCATGGAAATGGATATTTATGGGAAAACAGGACCCATCTGCATCCAGCCCCACACACTGAGGTAAAACTTGTCCAGCTGAGGAACAAGAAGGAGTAGTGCTGTGCCCCAGGCGTGAATCTGACTCCATATATCTCTTTCCTAAGCAATCCTCTTCAGATTGTAATGACCACGGATAGTTTGGACCTCAAGAGCATTTCCATTACAGAAAGGGCACATCATCTCCTGCCTTTATTCAAATGAAAGCCATAATGAAATCACTGCTGCCTAATCCAGATGCACTCGGCTAGAGATGTACTTGCTTTTTGTTTTGTTTTTTGCTTTCCCGTTTCATGGTCAACGTTTACGCATTGCTGTCAGAAAAATTGCTTTAATTTTCCATTCTGTTTCAACACCCTTTGCTAAAAACAAAAAGTATTATCCACTGAAGAGCTGTGAATTGACTCCATCTAATATCCTTGGAGCAGAGCTAACACCAAAAGGCATTCGCTTGCATTTTTAATGTACAGATGAAGTCATAGGAATCACTAACTTAGAGGCTGGTTCATCAAATTTTTCTTGCTAAAGTATATCCTGTATGTACCACTCTGACTCCTTCTCCTCTGGAGAACCCAGCTGTCACTTCTTTAATGATTTCCATTGGCTGGTATGAACATTTTAAGGCTTAACATGAGTGATGCAGATGAATGAATTTCTAGACTTCATTTGGCTTTTCATTTAGAGTGTCAGAATGAGTCTGATCTGCTGGTGTTTTGGTTTCTTTTCTTTTTTACCTTTTCACTGTCTCCTAAGACTCAGATCCTTATAATGTATGTGTGACTTAATGATTTAATGTGCATTTGCCACCCAGAACCCCCTTCCTGTGCTGGGCTGGTCCCACAGCGTGGGCAGCAGGGCGGGGGGGATTCTGCCCCTCTGCCCCCTCAGGTGAGACCCCACCTGCAGAGCTGCCTCCAGCTTGGGGGCAGCTCAAGAAGGACATGGAGCTGTTGGAGAGAGTCCAGAGGAGGCACCAAGATGGTCAGAGGATGGAGCAGCTCTGCTGGGAGGAAAGGATGGGAGAGCTGGGATTGTTCAGCCTGGAGAAGAGAAGGTTCCAGGGTGACCTAATTGTGGCTTCCAGTGCCTGAAGGAGGCAACAGGAAAGATGGAGAGAGACTCTTTACAAGGGCTTGGAGTGATGGGACAAGGGGGAATGGCTTCCCACTGAAAGAGGGCAGGGTGAGATGGGATATTGGGAAGCAATTCTTCCCTGTGTGGGTGAGCATTTAAAAAAACCCTTTCTGGCACAGGTTGGGCAGAGAAGCTGTGGCTGCCCCATCCCTGGAAGTGTCCAAGGCCAGGTTGGACAGGGCTTGGAGCAACCTGGGCTGGTGGAAGGTGTTCCTGCCCATGGCAGGGGGTGGAATGAGATGAGCTTTAAGGTCCCTTCCAACCCAGGCCATCCTATGATTCTGTGGGTTAAATGCAGCTTCCTGGACCCATACATTTATCCTTCTCCTAAGCACAAACCAGCCAAGGCTGTTGTGTTTTCCTGGAAGCAGAAGCAACCACCCTCAAAGACAGAATTTTTACAAGTTTCTTGATTGCATCTCCCAGCACAGCCCTCTACATTCCCAGTGGTTATTCAGCACACAGTCAGGTTTACATCTGTTGCACCAAAACTCTGCTGCAGGTTCAGCAGATTATTCTGGGCAGGAGTGTGGTCCCTCCAGACAACACTCCAGACAACACTACAGAAATATATTCTCTTGTCTAAAACAGTTGGGCAGCCCTTGCCCTGGAGGAAATCTGTTGTTTTTGCCTTGGGGAGCAACTCACTTGAGTAAGAGCTGTCTGCAACCCCCTCCCTAGCAGAGGAATTTGCTCTGAGCAGAGCCTGTGGGGCTGGTGGGTGGGAGAACAATTCAGCTGGGGAGCATTCATTTCGTTCAACAAAACATGGATTTGTCTCAAAACAGACTTTTCCTCATTTCACTTAAAATATTTGAGTTTTTCCACTAAAGCACAAGAAGGGATGTGTGTTTGCAAAGCTGTTATGCACCAGTGATGTCTATCTTCACCCATCTCTGGCTCCAGGTGAGGCTCCCCCGGATTTCTTCCATGCTGGCCTGGCAGACAGTGGTCCTGGGGTCTGGGGGCTCTAGTAAGCTCAGAGCAACATAAAGAACAAAAATCAGAACACCAGATTTGCTCCCATTTTCACATCTTTTCTCCCTGCTTTGGCATGCTTTGGTTTGGATTAGGAGGATGAGCATCTGTTGGGTGCTGGATCATGTCCTGCCCTCCCAGGGCAGCAGGCACAGAGGGAGCAGCACAGCCCTGCTCTTCCTTGGGACTGTGGCAGGAGAGACATCGAGGAGCTGCCAGGTTCTCAGTGACAGAGCAGCTCCTCATGGTGCCCTGAATGTCCAAGGGATTGGTCATTCAAGAAAGCTCATTGCCAAGTGAGGATGGAGGAACCACCTCTGAACACTCCAAGACCCTCATCATGCTGCTGATGCATTGGCTTTGAAGGCCCCAATACAACACAGGTGTCTCCCCCCAGACCAGTGTTCCCAGTTGGTCACACGGGTCAGCAGAAGGTCCCATGGGTGGATGATGAAGGGAATTCTGTTCAGTCTGGGAAGGAGGAGAGTGAGGGGAGACCTCAGTGTGGGTACAACTTCCTTGGCAGGGACAGAGGAGGGGCAGGCACTGAGCTCTGCTCTGTGTGACCAGGGACAGCACCCAGGGAATGGTTGGAGCTGTGCCAAAGCAGGGTCAGGTTGGATCTCAGCAAAAGGATCTTCCCCCAGAGGGTGGTGGGCACTGAGCAGGCTCCCCAGGGCAGTGGGCACAGCCCCAAGGCTGCCAGAGCTCCAGGAGTGTTTGGATGATGCTCTGGGGCACAGGGTGTGACTGTTGGGGCTGGTCCTGTGCAGGGCCAGAAGTTGGACCTGATGGTTCTTGTGGGTCCCTTCCAACTCAGCAGACTCTGTGACCTCTTGTGTCCCAAAAGCTCAGCTGAAGTGTTCACCAATCCCACGGTGACACTGGTGTCATGAGCACAGGCATTCTCAGTTCCAGAGGTCTCCTGCTGAAGGAGATTCTTCCTCTTCAGGTGTGTTACTCAGGGATAACCAGCCATTAAACTGGACTTTGCTTGGTAGGAAGCCCTGCACCTGCTGTTCAACAACTCCTGATGTGTGTTGACCACTGACATTCCCAGGGGTTTAGTTTACAGCTGATCAGGAGCAGCACTGCTGTGCTGGGACACCTGCAAGGCTTCTCTCAGAAAAACACATTTTTAGCCTTAATCTTGCTTAACAAAGGGGTTTGTACTGCCAGGGGTCAGCAAGGGCCAGCTGCTGCCCAAGGGAAGGGGAGCCAGGAGCTGAGGGCAGCCCCAGCACAGGGGATGTCCTCACCAACAGGTGTGTTCCCACAGAATCTGAACGCAGCAGGCAGAGCCAACTGCCAGCACCAGGGTCCAAAAGCAGTGCCAGGTGTGCTCAGCAGTGGACATGGTCCAGGTCTATCCACGGATGCAGAAGGAGATGGGGCCAGCCAGAACTGAGGTCCAGCAAAGTTCTAAGGTCTATCCAGGAGGCAGAGCCAGAAGATGTACAGAGAAGGCTCAGGGCTGATTTTAAACAGGACTCCCCAGCCATGGACAAGGTGTGGGTGAATGCCCAGGTGAGGCTGATCAGGACCATTCAGCTCTATCAGTGCAGCCAGAACCCTGGACCTCCCAGGACAATGGCTCTTTGGGATTTTATTGCCAATGCCAGTGGAGATCCCCTGAGATCTGTTTTCCTTAAGAGTTGTCTTCTAATGATGAACATCTGAGCCAATTTTAGTTTGAAGACACACTTTGGCAGCAGGAGAAAATATCATGATGAGTTCAGTGATGGAGTCAGAGGAAGGGTCAAACAGACCTGATGCCAAACCCAACATTATCTAAACCAAGCTGAGCTGAAGGACTGAAGGAAAGATGACTACAAATAAAATAAGGGGTATAACTGCTCACAGGCTCACACAGTTCTGGAAACTCCAAGTCTCCAGACTGGAGGCACTGGAGAAACTGTGTGATGGACACCTGACTCTGAAATTAAAGCCACAAACACTCTCAGAATGTCCCCAGGGAAGGAGGTCCCATTCCTGATATCCACTAGAGCAGTGGCCCCGAGCTCAAGGCACATCCTCACCATGAGATCAGACGCCTGATCAGGTCTGAGCAAGCAGGACAATGAGTGCAGACATGGTGGAGGGTATTTCCCTCCACTTCCACACTGATGAAGGCGGGTGAGCCTATAACTTGTGTTTAGATGAGAGGAAACATCTTCAATTATCACTTAAAGATGGATTCAGCACATCCCTAGGTAAGCACTTTCAGAAGTTAATTACCTTCCCTGTGAAACATTTGTGTCTTAATTCCAATTTGAATTTTTCTTACTTCAGCTCCACCTGTCAGCTACTGAGTCTTGTCTTTGTCTGCTGGATTAAAGGACCCTCTGCTATCAGAAATCTCCTCCCTGCAAGTTCTTAGAGACCATGATCAAGTCACCTCTCAACTTGCTCTCTGATGAGCTAAATAGATTGAAGTCATTAAGCCTATCATCACACAGCAGGTTTTTCAGACCTTCTCTCATTCTTCCAGCTCTTCTCTGAGCTCTAATTTTTTTTTTAATCCATGATAAAAGTGTGGATGCCAGAATTTGATACAATATTCAGTAATGCTCTCCCTACACTTTTCCATCCTGCCTAATATCCCCTCAAAATGTATAACTGTCACACGTGTCCACGTGAATTAGAAATTGGACTCGTGTCCTGCTTATCTGGCTTCCTAAGCCCCCATCTGCACCACTGCTTTTGCTGAAACACCCCCAAATCTCCTCATGTGGGTGATGTTCTTTGTTGTGAGAGCTCCAGCATTGTGTCTTGAATTCCTAAAAGGCACATGGCTCCTTCACATGCCACCCAACAAGCCAGTTCAGAACTTAGTGCATGGAAACAGTGATTTTCTCCCACCGTTGCTGTTTCACAGCTGGTTGTAAATATAAATCATACAATCACAAAATATCCTGAGTTGGAAGGGACCCACAAGGATCATCCAATCCAATCCTCATCCCTGCACAGGACCATCCCCAACAGTCACACCCTGTGCCCCAGAGCATCATCCAAACACTCCTGGAGCTCTGGCAGCCTTGGGGCTGTG
>JAOXXN010000191.1:16060656-16072432 GCA_026770055.1 Myrmophylax atrothorax
GTGCCTGCCAGGGCTGGGCACAGGGGCAGCATCCCCTCCCTGCCCTGCTGCCAGTGCTCTCCCTGATGCCCCCAGGATCCCATTGGCCTCATTGGCCACCACTATTGTTCTTCCCTGTACTGGGATGAGAGGGAATTCCTCACAAAGAGAGTTAAATAGGATGAGAAGTGTCGTGCTCCTTCCAAGTGAGACCATGGGATCATGGCAGAAAGCGATGGAAGTCCTCACTCACTCTTCTGCTCCATGATGGGTTGGGGGTGCAAACAGCTTTGACAAAGGTTCAGGGAAGAAATCTCAAGGTGGAGTTACAGGGAGACCAGCACAGAATGGGGACACAGCACATGCAGCTGTGGCTGGGCTGGACTGGGCAGACTGGGAGGAAGAGCTCAGCAGCTGGCAGGGCAGGAGCTGAGCTCTGGGAAATCCACACGGAATGGTAAAAGTGACCACAGGACACACAGAAATGATTTGTAAAGGCCTGTCCAGAAACCATGAACAACTGGGAAGGCCACATAATACCCCACGTCCTATGAGCATCCTTGGAAAACAGCAGGATACAGGGGTCACTGGGCCAAAGGGCAAGGACTTTTGGCAGGAAAACTTCATTTTTAAGAAAAGTTTATATTTTTATTACTGCATGGAATGTATTGGGTGCATTTATTATTGGAAATAGGTGAGCACTTCCCCAGGGGTGGGATCAGTCCTGAGCAGACTGTCAGATACTTGGAACATCATTCTCCCCCCTGTCCTGGAGTCGTGGAGCAACCCATGAGGAGAGCCCAGGCCAGCTAAGGAGAATTGAGCTGGGACCACCATGGGGGCAAAAGTAAAAGCCTGAGGGTAACGTGATAACCAATCTGGGATTGACTCCATTCAGTCTTTGCAATCATTGTTGCTCTCTTCTCTACCAGATGCAGCTTCACTGGAGGTGTGGATGGTTCATGGATGGAGACAGAGCAGCCTGGCAAATACCTCAGGGTGGAGATCTGGGCCACCTGTGGGATCCTCAGCAGCAAGGAACTGGTCCAGGCTTCTAAAAACTCCAGAAAGGAAAACAACCATAAAGTGGAAAACAGACGTGTGTCTCTGCTGGGGAGGATGCAAATCTCTGAGCCTGCACTGACGTTTTCTGCCAGTGGCCTAATGAAGCACAAGCAGAGACGCATTTCTGAGTGTGGCTGGAGGAACATTTACATAATGTGTGTCTGCAGCTCGGGGTGTTACGCTGGGATGGCTTTAAAGGAAGGACAGACTGTCCTCCTGGAAGTGTCACTGAAAAATGTGCTTTCCTGAGGGACAGCATTTGTATGCCTTGTTTGGTGGGGAATAAGCAGCCCAGAGGCTGCTTGGTGAGACATTTGTCAGGTTGATGTGTCTTGGGACAGCAATGAGGGTGCCCAGCCCCTTCCCAGGCGCATCCCAGTCTGGAAGGAGCTGGGACCACCGTGCCAGTGAGGTCCCAGGAGAAGTGGGAGCAGTCAGGGGGCAAACACAGCTGGAAACAGGAGCCACCAGCCTCAGGAAGGTAAATGTGGGGACACGTGGTGCAGGTGCCTCAGATAATGAAATGTGTGTTTCCGAAGCAGCCAGGGGTGGGACAGGGAGGCTCTTTGCCAGCCGGGTGCCAGGAGGCCAGGGCAGCTGAGCAGGCTGCACAGGGCAGCAAGCAGGATGAGCACTCGTGTGATGACAATGACGGTTCTGTAGGAAATGATCTTTTGATCGAATTTTACTTAATGAAACTGGATAGAAACAGCCAGCATTTCTCTGTTTGATTGAGGAGTGTAACAGAGAGCGAGCTAATTACTTACTGCAACCTGAGGCTTAAAAACAAGCCAGAAAGTCAGTGTTTGAAATGCTGCTGTTACTGGCCTGGCTGCTCTGGCAGAGCATGGGAAAAGCCACCAAGTCCAGCCTTGGGAAAGGAGGCTCATCCATCCCTGAGCTCCAGGAAACTGGAGCTGTGCCCAGTTCCCACTCTCATCTGCTGAACCTGCAGGAGGGTTCAGATTTACAAAGCTTGAGCTTCCCCACGGATTCCAGCAAGAGAAACACGGGAGCTGAGAGAGGACACCAAAATGGACTTCTCATTTTAATTTTTTAAAGACTTCTATACTTAGAAGTCTCTTGTTGGACCTCAAAGTGGACCTGTTACTCTCTGCTCTTTAGATGATTTATTAATTACAGGCAGAGTTACAGCAGAACTGCAGTTCCCTCAGTCCTGGTGATTTGTGTGAGACTGGAAAAAACTTCTCCCTTTGCAGAAATAAACCCCATATGCACAGCCAAAAAAGGGAATGTCATCCTTAAAAGACTACACACACCCAGACACACACACAAACACACACAAATAGCTATTCATATATAAATATAAATATATATGTGTGTATATATATATCTTTTGGTGATGTGTCTCACGCTTCAGGACTCAATCTATTTTTATGCTTTCACAAATGACCATGGAAGAGCATTTCAAATGATTCTGGAAGAATAACATCCTTTTGTTCCCAACAACAGATACAGACAAAATGGACTTGGCTGAAAAATAAAATAAGACTTTGAAAGAAGGAGACAGACGAAAGTTACCTGAATAACTACAGACTTAGACCTTCTTGTCACCGCATGAAATATTTCTCCAGTTGGAAGAAAGAGCTCTGGATTCCTGTCTTAGAAAGGATGTAAAGAACAATATAAAGCCTCCTTTAAATTCTGACTGAAAAGATGCCTTTGATGTTGTCTTGGAAGTAGTTAAATGCTGTGAACACTTGTAGAGATGTGTTAATTATGGACAATCCGCTTCCGGCCACAGGGATGCTCAGCCATGGAAGATATCTTAGTGATGGCAAGAGCAGACACAGCAAAATTCCAGTCAGTAGGTGGACTCTTATGCTCTTTCTCAGATTAAGGAGAGTGCCAGGATTGGAGGGATAAGAATATACTGGTTTTCCCTGACCAAACCAAACAGCAGAACTCAGCTTTCTTTCAAAAGGAGGAGAGCAGGTACGCAGAATCATGGAATGGTTTGGGTTGGAAGGGACCATAAAGAACATCCAGTTCCAGCCCTGCCATGGGCAGGCACCTTTCGCTAGCCCAGCCCTCTCCAACTTGGCCTTGGACACTCCCAGGGATGGGGCAGCCACAGCTTCTCTGCCCAACCTGTGCCAGGGCCTGCCCACCCTCACAGGGAAAAATTTCTTCCCAATATCCTGTATAAATTTACCCTCCTTCAGTTTAAAGCCATTGCCCCTTGTCCTGTCTCTCCAGGCCATTGTCCAAAATCCCTCTCCAGCTTTCTTGGAGCCCCTTTAGACATTGGAAGGGGCTCTAAAGTCTCTCCAGAGCCTTCTCTTCTCCAGGTGAATTCCCCCAACTCTCCCAGCCTGGCTCCAGAGCAGAGGGGCTCCAGCCCTTGGAAAATCTTCATGGCTTCTTCTGGACTTTCTTCCAGCAGCTCCACAACCTTCTTGCATTGAGCACATTCAGCAGCACCATGGTGTGTTGGTTGCATGCCAAATGTTGACTCACAATCACATGGAGGGGGCACCAGGTCATCCCTACTAAGAAAAATTGTCCAACACAGCAAAGGTTGTGAAACCCTGGAGGGCTCTGGGAACGTGGGAACCACAGACTTACTCACCGGGCTGGAATCCATGGTGGCACCTGAAGCTGTTTCATAGAGCCTTGTTGAGAGATGGAAGTCTAAAAATAGGAGTCACGATCTGTGGAGAGGCCTGGAGGAGCTGCAGAAAAGGCCACGACTGTCCCTGGTCCTGCTGATGAGCTCACCACGGATTAGATCTCGGCACAGCGTCCTGCTGCCCTCCTGGCGGAATTCTGTCCTCACATCAAACACCTCTGTGTGCACAGAGGGAGGTCGAGCCTTGCAGGAATTGCCTCCCCCTCCCTTCCCAGCTGGCAGCTCTGAGCCCAGCACGGAGCCCCAGTGCTCCTCATGGCCCCCTAGCTCCCCTGCATGTCCTCCAGGAGCTCTCCCCTTGTGCTGGGAGCATCTGGGACTCCTGAACTTGCTCACTGGCTTTCTGGCTCAGGAATCATTATCATTTATTGATAAGATGCCTTTTGCAAGCCCCAGGGCATTGGTGCAGACTTTCAGGCTGTGCACGTAGCAACTGAGCTCACCATGGCGGAGGAGCAGTTGCTGCTCTCGGAGATGATACAAAACTGTCTTGGTCAGGAAGCAAAAGCAGTTTCTCAGCATGTGCAGCCACTGCAGAAGAATTAATGGCTCACCAGCCTGAGCAGCCTGGGCAGGAATGCCACACATCCCCCTGGCAAGAGCAGGGCTGTGTGGAAAGACCCCAGGCTTCTCTCAGCACAAGGTGCACCATGCAGAGCGTTATTCCAACAGCATTATTCCAACCTCACTGACACCATCCCCAGCTGCTGGACATCCCCATCCTGCCCACCCACATGTACTCTGTGCTTTCCCCCCATGCACAGACACACCAGTCCTGTCCAGTCCTATTAGGGAACAGAGCTGGGGAAGGGTCTGGTGTACCAGGAGGGGCTGAGGGAGCTGGGGGGGGGGCTCAGCCTGGAGAAGAGGAGGCTCCAGGGGGACCTTCTCCCTCTCTGCAACTCCCTGCCAGGAGAGAGGAACTGAAGCAGGTCAGGATCTGCTCCAGGGAACAAGGGACAAAACAAGAGGAAATGACCTTGAGCTACACCAGGGGAGGTTCATGTTGGACATCAGGAAGAATTTCTTCACTGAAAGGATTGTCAGGCATTGGAAGGGGCTGATCAGGGAGGTGGTGGATTCCCATCCCTGAAGGTGTCCAAGGAACAACCAGAGCTCTTGGCTGGATGACAAGGTGGAGATGTGGCACAGGGTGGACTCCTTGGGCTGGGAGGCCTTTTGCAACCCCAGTGATTCTATGATTCTGTCCCACAATCCCCACACAATCCCAAGTGTCCTCAAGGAGCATCTCTACCAGCTTTGTCAGCCTTCATTCTACTGTCAACTTCTGCCATGGGCAGAATGAGAGAAACTCATTTTATAATCCAAATTCCTCATGTCTCTGCCTCAATAGAAGGACTGTGGGCTGTGGTGTGATTGGTGCAGGTTTGCTGGGCAGTGTGTGGCCCTGTTATTAGGTCAGCATGATCTCTGTGTCTGATTGTAAGAACACAAATGCAACATCCCCCCTCCTCTGGTTGCCTTGAGTTCTCCCACAGAAAGATAAGGCAGTAATCAATGATCAGAGATGGAGTAACTAAAGAAAATGCAGCAGTTCCAATAAATGGGCAATGGAACAAGCTTGAGGTCAAAGAGAATCATAAAACCACAGAATGGTTTGTGTTGGAAGGGTCCTGAAAGCCCATCTTATTCCAACCCCTTTCATGGGCAGGGACACCTTCCTCTAGACCAGCCCTGTCCAGCCTGGGAATGCATCCAGGGATGGGGCAGCCACAGCTTCTCAGGGCCTCACCACCCTCACAGAGAAGAATTTTTTCCCAATATCCCATCTAACCCTGCTCTCTGGCAGTGGGAAGCCACTCCCCCTTGTCCTGTCACTCCAGTTCCTGATGCAGAGTCCCTCTCTGGCTTCCCTGCAGCCCCTTCAGACAGCGGAAAGTGCTCTGAGGTCTTCACACAACCTTCTCTCCTCCAGGCTGAAGAGCCCCAGCTCTCTCAGCCCATCTCTATAGGGGAGGTGCCCTAGTCCCTTGAGCAACTTCGTGGTCAACTTGTCAAGAAGCTGCCAGCTCTTTCTAATGGGTTGCTCCAAAGTGCAGGTTCACCCTTGGGACTGAAGTTTTAAGGTTTTAAGATCATTTCTGCCCATTGAAGACTCCAATGTGGAGATGCCAAAGCTCTTGAAGCTTCTCAGGTGCCTGACAAAGGCAAAGGCCTGAGAGATCCTCAGGGCATTGGGGTGGGCCATGTGGAGGTGAGGGTGACAGCGCCATGAGACAACAAAGACATGGATGTCACCTGGAGATACGTCAGTTCCAAAGGCTAGGGTGAGAGATTCTCTTGAATAGGAAGAAATTCCCCCTGTGAGGGTGGGCAGGCCCTGGCACAAGTTGCCCAGAAAACCTGTGTCTGCCCCATCCCTGGAAGTGTCCAAGGCCAGGTTGGATGGGGCCTGGAGCAATCTGGGCTGGTGGAAGGTGTCCCTGCCCATGGCAGGGAGTGGGACTGGATGATTTTTAGGGTCCTTTCCAAGCAGCCCCCCACCCCTGAGGACCCTTCCCTGCCAGCAGCACGTCCTCTCCCGGGGCCCAGCTCTGGCATCAGAGCAGCACACAGACAATGTCTCCTCTAACTGGGTTATAGGAGATTGGATTAGCAATTTCTGAGTTAGTAAAAGTCTAAGAATGGAAGATAAAACAAAGTGTGACAGGCTAAGCAGCCCTTGTCACCGGGGATTGATCACAGTGCTAATAGCCAGCGACAGCCGCACATTAATAACACAATAACCCAGCTTGGGATATTGGCACTATCACAACCCTTTAACCTGGCAATAACTCATTGGGAAAATGCTAACAATGTCATAGCCAACATGTCTGCACTGCTTACCTCCCCCTCCACCTGCCAGGCAGTGGGAATTCCACGGGGTCATGGGCTCTGCCACCCATGCAGGTGCCAGGTCCCACCCACAGCCCCCCTGCCTGGGCAGGGATGTGGCACCACGGTGCCCTTTGGGGGTGTGGTGGTCCTGGAATGGAGCTGGGCAGGGCAGGAGGTGTGCAGGGTGATCTCATAATGGTGTCCAGGGAGAGCAGAGAATGGGGAAGAACTGGGCTTTAGGTACTGGTGGAGTCAGGGGATGTGGGACTGAGCTCAAGCTCAGAGCAGTCAGTGCATGTCAGAATATTCCGAGCTGGAAGGGACCCAAGGATCATCAAGTCCAACTCTTAGTGAAGGCAGGGATAACAGAACAGCAAGTAATTTGGGGGAAATTTTTGAATTTTTAAAACATATTCTGAATTGTAGCAACACAAACCATTCCCAGTTTGCCTGAGAAGATTCCTGCTTCCACTTCAGGCTGAGGCAGGAGAAAAGACATCAAGGAAATTACAAAAAAAAAGTCAGAATGGTTCAGAAAATGGAATTAGAGATCGAGGTTTTTTGAAAAATATAACTTAAAATTTGAGAGGTAGGGGGGAAGGAAAGCAAAACCTGCCTTATGGCAGAGGGCACTGCCTTGTTCACAGAGGCTTTTCTGGAGGCTGCTCGGTGTCACCGAGCACGGGGAGGGAGGAAAGTGGGAGAAATATCGCTGCTTTTTCTCCACCCCGGAGCACGAGCAGCGAGAGGCATCTCACTACCTCCGCTGGAGCCCAGGGTCTGCTCTGGCTCCCACCCAGAACCTCCATCTCCCGGCTGCTCCTGGGAGCAACGCCGAGAGCAACCGATCTGAGGGAACCAAAGGTCGGCAAACCCGTGCCGGGTGCGGGAGAGCCGACTTGTGGCATCGGGACATACCCGGGACGAGCCCTTCCCTCCCAGGGACCAGCCCTTCCCTCCCAGGGACCAGCCACAGCCCCTGCACGGGCCCAAATCCCACCAGGGGTGCATCCAGGGCTGGGTCCGCCAGCAGCCCGTGGTAACAAGAGCCCCAGGATGGCTGGAGTTCCTGTGCAATCCAGTTGCTGCCCCCATTCAGCCAGGTCAGAGATCTGGGATTGCCTGTGGCTGATTACACTCATGGGCTGTGTTGGGTATCCTGCAGGTCGTCCCTTCCAGCAGTCCTTGTGTTTGGCTCAGACACCCCTGAGAATGCCCGTGTGTGCCAGTGCAGCCCAGACATGCAGGAGGAGACGCTGGAGAAGGGGTGGGGTCCTGTTCCCTCGTGCAGGGATGGGTGTCCCCCCATTTCCAGTGCTCCCTGCAGCCCCTCATCCCTACCAGCACACAGGCAGATGAACCCACTCATTCTGTGTCAAGCACTTGATTTTCAGGGCAGAGAACCCCCCAGATGTTACACAGAGCATTAGTCACCTGCATGGATTGCTCTGCTCCTCCTCCCCATCTCTGGCTGCTCCAAACCTCCTTTGCAGTCATGACCACTTGTTGCCCAGAGTAACAAGTCAGGGGGCATCAAGAGCAAACTCTGGGGGGTGTGGGGGGGTGATATCTTGGGGTGCAGTGGCATGGCTGTGCCCCAGGGGAGTGCAAACCCCTCCTAACCACAGCTCCTTCAGCAGGAGAGGAGGGAGGCAACATTCCCTCCTCCCCCAGGGGCTCCTGCCCACACACTGCCCACTCCCCCATCTCGCAGAGGCAGAAGGCAGACCTAAAAAAAAAAATAACAAAAAAAAAAAGGGTGGAAATGCAATCTAGCTTTGAAGGATCCCCTGACTAATTAGTTTTGGAGGCCAGGCTGGCTGAGATCAGCTGAGATCAGACAGCCTTGCCTGCAATTACTCTGAGTAGAAAGGACCCCTCGGAGATTTACTGCCGAAGGCGGGGGCATTCCCCCAGGGAGCAAGGACTGGAGAGATGGTTGGGACAGAGGACATCCCAATGATCCTGCTGTCCAGCTGATTTTTACTCCAAAGGTGCCCCGGTGAGGGCGTTTGCTGCAGTGTAGCTCTGCTGCATGCGAGGGACATGCATCACCGGCGGAAAAGGGAGGGCTCAGCTTGTTTGGCTTAATTAGAATAATGAAGCTGTGAGTCTAATAGGAGGAGGTTGGGAGTGCTGAGGCTGTAATTGGCAGAGATTGGGAAGCGTGAGGCTGTCGGCTGGCAGCCATATGGAAGCAGCAAAGTGAGGGTAGTGAGTGACAGCCCGAACCTGTGGCGCTCTCATTAATTCCAACAGCAGAGCTGTGATTGATGTGTCAGCTCCCTGCTGCTCCGCGATTCGGGCGGCTGATTCCACCTCACTTCTGCCGCTCCTGCTGCAGCCCGGGCTGGGGAAGGGAAATATGGAGAGGGGATGAGAGCAGGAAAATGTAGAGAGGAGGGAAAGGGCAGGAGAGGAAAAATAGGAGAAAGGTTGGGGGGGTGAGAAGGATGGATGTATGTTAAAATCTAGACACGGATGTCTGTAAAATCTGGTTAACCCCCAAAACAGGCTTCAATTCAGCCTTTCAATCCAGATTCAGGTTTTCCTGACTCAGGAATTCAGGATTGACTCTGTGTTGGAGTCAGAAGTGTTTCAGAGCCCCCAAGACCTGGCTCTGTTCCTGCTTGTGCTCCTGGAGGTTTTTCCAGACTGCAGGCAAACTGGCAGGGCCAGGCTCTCCTCCCTGGCCCCTCTGCCTGCACAACAGGATGAGTTGCTCCATCCTCACATTCCTGTGCCCCTGCTGAGGCAGCCCCTGATCCAAAGACACGTGTGGGCACAGAGCAGCAGAACACCCCCAGTCCCAGGCTGAGACTGCAAACCTGGTGTGTCCGAGGTGTGGGGATCGACAGACCCACCAGGTAGAGTCCTAAATTTGAGGCAGAAGAGACTCTCCCTTTCTCCCACCATAAAAAGAGGAATGGTCCTTTCAAGATTAACAGTGAGATGTGGTAACTCTGCTCAGACCCCCTTTCTTGTATCACCCCAAAAATTCTGCCATGATCCTGGCAGAGTTAAGGCATTGCCAGAGCAATTCCACGTGGAACCAGCTGACCAGATTTAGCTGCTTAATCTTTCTGCAGTGCTTCCACCAGTCCCATTTCTGGTCTGTGGACACCAGTCCCTGGGAAGGGACTGGGCAATGTTTGCTGGAGCAATTACCCATCGATGGGCAGGGGGTGGTTATGTACAAACCTTGTGTGATTTCTATTCTCTCCGGCCCAGTAATTTTGAATCTTTTCACTGTAACAGCTAATTATTATAGTTCTCCACAGGCCAGGTTTAATAGTCTAAATGTCCTTTTACCTCTCTTTAGGGAAGGGAAAGTGTCTAGGCAGATCCACCTCAGTGCTGTGACTAAATGGGAGCCTTAGCATGTCATCCAAGCAGTTTTCCTTCATGGAGCAAGTCACGGCCGTGGGAGGTTGTGGGACAGAAGGCCAGGGGAGTCCTGTCTGTGTCACCAAGATCTGATGTTTCACCCAGCATTGCCTGCCTGCAGGAATCAAGGCTTCTCATCCCTCCCTCTGAGGGAAGCAGCTGCCCATGAAGGGGAATGGGGGATAAACTGCCAAGAGGAGAACTCATTTGGGTAAGGCTATCAAGGCTCATTTGTTTTGGCTTGTTGCTTTCAAGAAGGAACATGTAAAATGAAGTATTAGTGTGTAGAAAGCAAAAGTTCAGCTTTCCCCTCTCCATGCATTCCTGTAGTCCCAGCTGGGGAGAAGCTGAGGTGATGCCTCACTCCAGGGCTGGCTCCTACACACTGCAAAGCTAATGGGGAAAAATAGGTTGTCTTGTTCTCTGGCAACTCCACTGAAAGCACACGACCACTCCACTAATTTGAAGAAGCAAGAAAGGCAAGATGGAGAAGAAAAAATTGGTTTTGATTGCAGAGCTCCAGCCGTGGAGTTCCTGCAGCAGGGAAAGAAGTAACAGTGGGAGTAGCCAGAAGCTTTGTATCCAGTACAGTCATTTTTCTAGTGGGTATTCACGACGAAGACCATTAGGTAAAGTATCTCAGAATAACTCTCATTTGCAGACTACATGGTGAGGAGGTGGTTTCTCAGCAACTGGTACCTCCTACACAGCAGCTGCGACTGTTCCTGGAGTAGGGTGAGGCTTCTGCTCATGAGGATGCTGAGATGTGCTTCATGCAGCTCTGCTCTGGTCTGGGTGGCCTCCTCGGTATCCCTGTTATATCTGAACATGCAAAATGTCAAGGGCCACGATGGCACTGAAGGAAAGGTCTTCTGCCTGCACAGAAGAGGTGCCAGGCTGACCTTACCTCTCTCGTGCTGTGTCTGTGGGGAGCACAAGGGCAGCAAACTCCTGGGTGAGTTTGGGTCCAGCAAACTGTTCTGCAGTCAGTTTGGCCCTCACTAAGTGGTTCCCTAACAGCTGTCTGCCACTGCACCTCCAAGCCAGGGAGAGCAAAGAGTCACAAGCTGCTGTCCCAGTGCTGTGCAGTTGTTATCAGGGCAGCACTGACCCCGTTCCTCTTGGAATGATCATCAGTGCAAAGGATGGGCAGTGTCCAACCCACCCTTGGTGATTCCTGTGGGAGCTGAGCCATCATTCCACAGCCGGCTCTGCTCCCACCTGTCAGAGGCCAGGCTGTCCCACAGCTTCTCCAAGTACTCTTCTGCTGCTCCCAGAATGTTTGGCCCAGAAAGCAGCACCAGGCTTGGCTGATGCAGGGCAGAGCTGGGCACACCTTCAGGTCCCCACTCAGCTCCAGGTCGGTGACTCAGGAGCTGCTGGGGTCCTCGGGCCAAGTGGAAGCATGGCATGAATCCCAGGGCTGAGCAGCTCCAGCAGAAAGCAGCACTGATCCTGGACAGGAGCTTTGCTTTGGAAGAGCAGCAAAGAAATTAATTAGAAGTATGTGCCAGCAGCCAAACACAGCAGCTCTGTCAGCTTTTCCCACACATTTCCCTTCCTATAGGTGTTTCCAGGGGCTGAAATGCAGAACTAAGCTGGCTGAGAGCCTGTGTTGCTGTTTCCAAGGCTCTGTACCTACAGCACTGCATAGACTCAACCTGTCTGTGAGCTACCATAGCTGAGCAGATGAGATGAGTGCTGGTGCTTGGGTGCCTGGAGCTTCACAGGTCCTGCATGGGTGGTAGACAGCAGAAGGCAGCATTTCCTGAAGGGTAGTTGTAGCCAGGTGGGGGTTGGTCTCTTCTCCCAGGCACTCAGCAATAGGACAAGGGGGCACGGGCTCAAGCTCTG
>JAOXXN010000191.1:16079605-16091889 GCA_026770055.1 Myrmophylax atrothorax
GCCCCATCCCTGGGAGTGTCCAAGGCCAGGTTGGACAGGGCTTGGAGCAACCTGGGCTGGTGGGAGGTGTCCCTGCCTGTGGCAGGGGGTAAAACTGGATTTTCTTTATGGTCCCTTCCAACACAGATCATTCTGTGACCCTTCTGGACCTTCTAACACTTCATGCACAGGTTATTCAGATGCAAATTGGAGCAGTTCCATTAGACAAACTTTGCCACCACTGTGTGTGTTCCACAGAAGTCTTTTGGACTGCTGTTTCCTATCACACCTCCTCTCCTTAGCTCTTTCAGGGACTAAGTATGATTGGTTGCCAAGCTGGGACCTCTCAGGACAGGTGGAGGAGTTGAAATTCAGATGGGCATGAGCTGCAAGTTGGAAATGCCTTTAGCAAGGGACAATTAAATCTTGGCACGTCCCCAAAACGCAGAGAGGAGAACGGGCTGCCTGTGAGGAGGTGGTTGAGATGGTGAAGGACCTGGGTGTAAGGACATCCCATCTCTGGTCTCACCCCCAGGGGCTGCCCCTGATGCCCGGAAGGCCCCCAGTTTGCCAATACTCAGCTGAGGGTGCTGCCAGAGGCACAGGGATTGCCAGGAGGCATTTTCATGCCCTTGCATCCTTATCCAACGCCCTCCATGCACAGAGGGAGCTGCTCTGCTCCTTTGTACTCACAGTTTACTCCATCCATCCATGCACCCACATGGCAGTGCTTTGTCTGTGCAGAGCAGCAGCTCTGAGCCCAGGAGAAGGTTCTTTATTCAAAACGAGTTGCCAGACTCTTGTTGGGGGGGGGATGAGGTTTTTCTCCTGTTTTCCAGTACCTTTCGAGTCCTGGGGAGATGGGATGTTTTATCAGGCACTGATTTTGCTGCTGCAGCAGAATCCTTGCTGCCACTCACTTCTGTGCCACGCTGTCACAACACTTCTTTGGACCTGACTTTTTTTTTTATTCATTATTGATCATGGGAAATTGTTTCTAGAAGAGGGATGTAATTTATTTATTACCAAGTCTTCCAGTGGAGTGTGATTTGTGCTGAAGTCCTTTTCCCTGAATTGTGCTTTGGCAAATATGATAAGACTCTGGAAGTAGGACAGCTTTGATGCTGGAGAGTCACTCTTAACATCCCAAATATGCTGCTGTGAAAGTGGCTGTACCCTCCTCTCTGTGCTTCATTTCTGCTGGTGCCAAAGGCTCCTCATCCCTTCTTTGGAAATCTCAGCCTCTCCCTCTGCCATTGGTGGCAATAAGGAGGGCCCAAAGCACCTTAGACCCACTTAGATCACACCAATATTATTACCCTTGATAAGTATTCTAGGCAGAATAAACTTTTTTATGGAAGGAAGTGAGCAAATGAAATTATATATACATAATAAAGGGTATTTGCTGGCCAATAAATAGATATTTTTAAGTGCAGAGAGTGGTGTGTTATTCTGTTTGTCAGAACTATCCCTGACTTTAAGATTCAAAATATTTTTGTGTGTCACTGTGTTTATCCTCACTATGAAGGGAGGGACAGTGGGTTGAGGGGCAAAATGAGGTTTGAGCACTCCCAGAAGACCAATATTCCCTGACATCCACTGCTCTGGGAGCATCCACAGGAGCCTCTTCCAGCTGCAGACATTACGAGCTCCAATGATTATCTGGGCAGAAGGGGGAAAGATCCTAAAACTGGTGTTATTATCTGTAGCACCAGCAAAGCTTTCTTGCTCTGCCATTGATCATATCTTTTTTACACAGGGGAATTCCACCTCCTTCATTTCCTCTGCTCTGCCTCTCTTATGATTTACTTTCTTTCCCCCCATAAAAGCCTGAAGTGTCCTCTTGCACTTGTGCTGCTATTGTACCCAGGATTTTAGTGGGAACATTTGAAGAATAAATAGTGGCCAAGGAGCACATTCAGTTTTATTACAGCTGTTCTCTCTGCATATGCAATGGTGAATTAACTCCATTTCTATAAGTCTCTTGATTTTTATGTATCAGTGGGGGGAAGCTGAGGCTGTAAAGGTTGTTTGGTCCTGTCCACATTTGTGTTCTTAAATATGTAAAGACCCCCCAGTGCAGCCCATCCTGCTCCTCTATTTCCGTGCAGCTCTGTTTTAGTTTGTGCATTGCTGCTGATTTCCATTTTGTTTAATTTTCTTTAAAAGCTGAAAATCTTCCCCAAATCTGCTTCTTTGCCTCTTTCTGAGACTGCCTGTTATTGTTGGGGAGTTATAACATGACACTGCCTGAATAGGGGCAATTTTCTCCTGCAAACATGTTATCATTACTCTGCCAATCCATTTATTGCTTCAGAACCTCTGGGGCAGTGGCTGCTCTGCTCCAGTGAGCACCACAGATAGACACTTGCTAGTCCTAAAGCTTTTGTGGGTGCCCTGTCTGGGGCGTTTTGGCAAACCCTGTGTCTGCTGAAGAAACATTTTTCCCTTCCTTGAGCTTTTTTGACCTGATCCTAATATATCCCTGGGTTTATAGCACTGGGATGCTCGTGGATGCACAGACTTGAGCTCAGCGTCTCGTTTATTGAGTTACTTTTATGGCAGTACCTTATATCCTTCTGTCTTAATCTCATTTTATGTCTTTTTTTTCCTCTCCCATCTTCATAGCAGGAACTGCCTCTGATATTTAAATGCCCACCTACATGATCAGTAGATGTGAAGAGCACTATTTTCCTCTCACCCATGGAGTAAATGCTGGGCATGGCTCCCTTTGCAGGGGGATCTGGCTGATGTGATGCTCACATCGCTTGGGCTCTTCTTCAGTGGCCACAATAGTAATAAATAGCTTTATTGCTCTTGTCAGAGACATATGTTTTAAGGCCAGTAGGGCCTTTATGATTATTTGGCTGGAGATTATGGATTGCTCAGAGCAGAATTCAAAGCACTGAGTCAAAATTAATAACATGAAGGGGAGTTTGTGTGATCTGAATGCATCACTCGGGGAGACGCAGCCCTTCTGGAGGTGTCACTTGAGCCTGGCTTGGCTTCAGCTGTGTGAGCAGTCACCTCCCTTCTCCAAGCCCACAGTGCCTCCCTAAACCTCCCAGAGTGGAGTGGGATGATATTCCACAGTTTTCTTTGCACCATGAAAATGTCACACATAATTTGCAGTTTGTATTCCTGCAGCAGCAGGACCTCGGTGTGATGGGGTCTGGCAGCAAACTGGCTAAAATCTCTGAGCCATTCCCAAATCCCTGCATCCCCCTGGTCCTGCAGGCTCCAGATTTTTCTGGAGGAGCTGCTGCTCCCAGAGATGCTGTGTCAGAACAACACGTCTCCCCCAGGAAAGCACATTGCTCAGGGGGTCTTTAAAGCCACTCTGCTGCACTCAGGCCCTGCTGAGCTGCGAGGCTGATTATGATGCTCTGCAAAGAGTTGTTTCACAACTATGATTTTCCAATTACTTAAATCACCTGGAACTGAGAAATAAACCCGAGTTCCCTGTTATTTCTTCTTTTATTCTGTTTGTTTTGAGCAGAGCTTTAGGTCCTGTTTTGATTCCTCCAGAGAGCACTTGCCTGATGCCAAGTTGCTGTTCCCACCCACTCTTCCATTGCAGGTGGCCTTCAATTTAAATTTAGGGCTTTGCTGCAGGTATCTAAGTGTCTGAACTGCTGTTAAAATGCCCACAGAAAGGTTCACAGGGCACACAGACCCATCAAGAAGACAAATTTCAGTCCATAATCTCCAGCACATCTTTCCAGTCTGGGCTGTATTTCTCCCTTGGAAAGCAAGAGGGATGTTCTCAGAACTTGTCAGATCAGTTTTTGGGGGACCTCACAGCCAGAGGCTCAGTAAAGTGACCCAAAGGCACAACCCACTCCAAGCTGCTGGGACACAGATCCTGAGCTGCCCAAAGCTTGGAGGTGGATCTGCCCAGACCTCCCCTTTATTGAAAAGAAAACCCAAACTAAACACTAGGGACAAAACACACCAAGTGATTGAGAGCAAGCAGATTGGACAGAAGAGAATGTTTAAAAGGTTTATTAACAGCTCTTCCCCTGCTCAAGATGTCCTTGAGGCAGGCTCTTGCTTCCAGACTTCGTTTAGGCAAATGATTCATTGATTTCAGGGTTGCAGCAAACTCTGCACAGCCCCTTCTCATCCCAGATCTTCCCTTCCCACTTTCTCCCAGGTCTGGCTCCTTGATCCCTGTCACTGTGGGCTCCCTGACACTGCCTGAGTTTGCAGGTTCCCAACCTTACAGCCCCATCCTGATCCTATCCTGCCCCTCCCAGCAGCCTGGAGCAGTGATTTGCCCTCTCTCCACAGCATCCCACCTGATCCACCTGATTCCTGATTCAGGAAGGGGAGACAGCTGTGAATGTGACTTTTCCACACGAGATTCTTCACAGAGTTCCTGCAATAGCAGAGGGTGGTGAGTGTGCAGTGGGTAAATTCCCAAGACAACTATAAATTGCCTTTAGTGGATAAGGGGAAGTCTGGATAAGGATTTAATACAAAGCAGCTCAAATCTGTTTGAGATAGGGAGCCTAGTTATCTGAATTTCATAATTACCAGCCCTTTTATAGTACACACTCATAAAAGGCAGCTGGAAGTTGGAATTACCTATCCAGAGCAGTTCACCATATTGTTGCTTCTGTGAGAACAATATGTTATAAACCACATACCAGTTAAGTTGTTTTAATTAACCAATTATCTATTCAAAGTTTCTTGTAGCTCTCTTTATCTCTGTTCTTTAGCTACAGTACAATATGGAAATTAGAGTAAATTAAAGCACTTTATTAGACAAAATAGAATTAACAAAGAAAATAAGAAGTTACAGTGAGCACAACACGGGCCACCCGACCATGCTTGCAACATGTGAGATGACAAGTGCAACTCTAGTTGTTAAAACAGATGGATATAAGGAATGAAAGCAGTTATAGGGAATTAAAGCAGTTATAGGGAATTAAAGCAGCTGCATAGCCAGGGTGAGCTGTACCTGCAATCTACTGGAGGGGCAGGGGACTTCTGGAATGGTGCAGAGCCCTCACCAGCACTCTGGGGGCTCATTGCTGTCCCCACCCTGGGGCTCATTGCTGTCTCCATCCTGGGGCTCATTGCTGTCCCCACCCTGGGGGCTCATTGCTGTCCCCACCCTGGGGCTCACTGCTGTCCCCACTCTGGAGCTCATTACTATCCCCACTCTGGGGGCTCATTGCTGTCCCCACCCTGGGGGCTCATTGCTGTCCCCACCCTGGGGGCTCATTGCTCTGTGCCTGCACACCCTGTCCCACCTCAGCCTGGTCCTGAAAGTGGGACCAGGATTAAGGGGACTTGGAGCTGTGCCACCAGTTTGCATCCAGATGCCTTTAAAGCCATAGTTTCTTCCCAGTGGGATCTAATCTGCCCATCCTGCACAACAGCCCTGCCCTTGCCAGCTGTGAGCTCCAGGCATTCCAACCCCATTCCAACTCACAGGGCCACCCCTGCCTGTCCCTCCTGAAGAGCCTGTAACATCCAACAGGGCGCTCCATCCCAGGGCTCATCCCACTGAGGTTCTCTTACGCCAGTGATGCCGTGAAAGACCCCAACAAAGCAGGACTCAAAGCCAAGTTAGTGTGGGATAAGATAAAAAGAGAAAGTCCTTTAATGTCAGGCCTAGTGCCTACAGGAATCGATGATGGCAAGCACGCCTCGAGCACTGGTTTCTATGGGTTTTATAATATGTCTGCCCAATCCCCAGTGCACACATCTCTCAGTCCAGCCTTTTTCCCACCCTGGTCCCATCCCCTGTTCCACCCTCTCAGGATTTGAATCTGGGGTCAGTGAGACCTCCTTTTCATCAGTTCTCCTCTTCCTCAGCACACATAGGGCTCTTGGAGGTTTTCCAGTGTTCTTAGACTCAAGGTTGTTGGCTTATGTTTATGTCTCATTCTGCAGGACTTTCTGATAGTCTTCAGCTCTTTACCTTGAAGAGAGTCTAAATAACTAAAAGAATTTGAGCTACTGATCTATGGCATAGGTTGGCATGTATAAACATTGAACTTAAGCTGCTAGAAATAGTAGCACACTAAATCTACATTTTACTACAGTCACAAGTACTTCTAAAATCTATGAAAATTAAAAAAAATCAAAAATCAAACACCCCATAGGCATCACCAGTGATGCCAAACCTCTGGGACAGGGCCAAAGCTCTGAGCTCCTCTGGTTTGTCCCTCATGCTGCAGCGTTGGTGTAGGAACATTGCAGGTGTGGCCCATTGCAGCAAGGCAGGTTGAGGAATCCCATTAGTGCTGGTTTCCTCAAGTTTTGGCACATCCTCCCATTGCCCATCACTGCTCAGCCTGGTTTTGTCCCTTTGCCCCTTCCAAGCTGGTTTAAGGCTCTGCCAACAAGCCCTGTTGTCTCCTGTGCTGGAACCCTCTTTCACCTCCTAGGACGGTGCATCCCATCAGGTGTTGAGTAGATCAACCCAAAACTTTCCCAACTACACCAACCTCAGAGACACTCCTTGACCTGATGGATCTGCCTGTTCCTATCAGTATTATTCCCTGTTACTGCAAGGATTGAGGAAATCACCACCTGTGCTCCTGGTCCCTCTACCAATGGGCCAGGGCCCTGAAGTCTCTTTTGATTGCCCTTGGACTTCTCTTCTTTGTTTTGTCACTGCCAGTTTGAACAACTAACAACAAATAATAATTCCTCCATAATTTCTGAAATAACCCTGTTCTCAGAGTGCTCAGGGAGGCACAGGGCAAATTCCATCCTTGCCTGAGGGCACAAACAGATCCTTTGCCTCCAGGCAGTTTGTTATTCCCAGGATGAGCAGCAAGCTCACAAGCAGTGCTCAATAAAGCACCTACAACCTGGATGGGCAACAGGACTGACCATTTGCCTCTCTCTAGGGCTTTCATCCTGGCTCAGGGTCCTTGTGGGAGAACCCACCAGGGGCCAGGACCTCTTGGCCACTCCGTGGTGGTTGAGCACTTTCACAGCAGAACAACTGTGTGGACGGGGCTGGGACCTCTTGTGAAAGCAAGATTTTGCCCCTGAGAACAGGCAACAACATGAACAGATAAAACCAGGCAAACTGAGCATGTGATCTCTGCCAGCCCCAAGTTTCCAGCCGTTCTCTGCATTGGAATTGCTCCCACACAGCAGCAGCTCCTCCTTGTAAATCAAGGGCAGCATTAGAATCTGAGGTCCCTTGCAAGGCTTTAACTAAGGTATGTGCTTTCAGAGAAGTATTTGGACACAAAGAATCATCTTGTCACTTGGGTAAACAAGACACAACTATCAGGCTGGGTTTGGGGCTTATCAATTGGAACCGGCATGAAAGTGAGTTCTCCAGCTCCGGCTCGCAGTCGCAGGGACTGGTTTCTCAAGATAAACCAAGAGTGCATTCAAGTATTTTCTCTCAAAGTGATATGAAAGTCACATTGTTGTTGCTCTACATCTCACGAGGCAGTTCCCTAAATAGGATTTCAGAGGAAGTTATTGGGATGCTCGTCCTGGATGGGATTTAAGGCATTACCAGATGGATTGGTGGCTGCTCCCCCCCCTTGCTCCCCCAGATTTCACTGGGGTGTTTTGTGCTTCAGGGAGAGCAAAGAGCATGGGCTTCTGTCAGTCCCTCCTGGGCAATGCCTGTGGTTCTGGCACTTGTTAATCAGGAAGGGATCAGAGGGGTTAAAATGAGGAAATGCCCACCTGGGACACGTCCCCTCTTGGTCCTTCCCAGGAAGGGAATAAAGCACGTGCTGTGTTTTGGCTGCTCTGTGTTCCTGGGAATGTAAAAGGAGGTGCATCCCATGAGTTTGGGTAAGACAGCTCCAGCCACCTCTGACCTCTAATTAATTGTACAGCTACAAGTTATCCTGGAATGGCTGTTAATTGAGGCACTGAGCAATAATGATCTGTGCAAGGTGCAGCCTCAGTGACCTGGGACATCCTTCAGACATCGGTCCTGACCCGGGATCTCCATTTCAAAGCCATAACAAGGTCCCCTGATGATTTTCTCCCTGTTTACAGGGAGCCAGGAGCTGTGTCTGCCCTGCTGCCCCTTCACCTGCCTGTTAGACCCAAATTGTTATTAGGGGCACAACCGGAACACCTGTTAGTCTGATTACAACCTTAACAGTCTAATCAGAATATAACAAACAGTTATTATCCCAGTTACAACAATACCAGTGCTCTGAATTAACATAGAAAAGGATCATTCATATTGTAGCAATAAAGTCCCTGGTATCTGTCTCAGGTTATGGCCACCCTTCTGCTGTTCCTAAGGCTGCTGGCACTGGTGCCCCTGGAGCAGAAAATGGGTCAAATGGGTGAATGGCTGCTCAAGAACTTCACCAGGATGAGCTCAGGGTGGCTACAAGGGCCCCTTCCCTGAGGTTCTTGGTGTCACCTTCACACAGAAATCCCCCCAGGATTAGATTGGTGCAAAGGGTTGGTTGGTATGGAATTACCACCAAGGTTTGCTGCACCCTTGGGGAGCATTTGGTTTGGCAAGATCAGGTTGGAAGGGGCTTGGAGCAACCTGGACTAGTGGAAGGTGTCCCTGCCCACAACAGGACATGGAACAAGATGGTTTGAAGGTCTGTCCAGCCCAAAACATTCTGATTCTGTGATTTGCAGAGTTAAGATAAAACACGTCAGGCAACAGCCACTGCTCGGTGGTGACTGCAGCCAAAACCAGCTCATGGACCAAGCTGAGCCCAGCAAGTCTCAGACATTCCCAGACATTCCCATGCCCTGGGCAGTGAAAATCATGTTGGAAAAGACTGCATTTGGCCATTTCTGTAGCAAAATATTAGTGACAATATGGGGAAGATCATTGCAGTAAACCAGCCCTTTTACTGTTCCATGAATATCCAATTCTGCTTTGGATATTGGTCCTTATGCTAATAATAATATAATATTTTAGTTCTGTTTAAGATTTTATTGCTTATATTTAATAGGTTATATATTAAAATTAATATGAGCACTATATTTTCCTGCCTTTTTATGAGTTCTCCACCACTGGAGCCAGCTAGATTTTAGAAGACATTTTCCCTATCAAAACACTGTTTTGCCAAAAATGAAGCTTTAAACTGGAGTAGGGCACTTTAAATGCTGTCAGGATTTAATCAAGGAAAGCCACAATGATGACTTTTAGTTTCAAAAATAACCTTTTCTACAGTAACTTTTTATTCTTGGCCAACAATAACACAAAGATTTTTTTATACCGAAATTGTATCGGGTTGATTTGTTGAGGATGGTTTAATCCAGTCCCCGTTCCAGCTTTGAGATATGACAGGTACTGATGTTTTAAAGGTGTAAGGACATGATGGGAACTGCCTTTTGTCTGAAGATCTTCTGCCTTTGGGCCTTGAGTTTGCAGCGTTCGTTGATTCTCCGCAGGGACCGAGCTCAAGCGATACGAGATAATTGTGAAATCTGAAAGGGCTCCCTTATGTCTCTGCTCTTCCCCTCCTGCTCTAAAGGCTGCAAGAGGGATTAGCTGAGGCTCTGCCCCAGAATTGTCAGCAGCTCCCTGATTTTAGTGCTGCAAAATTACCCAGTCTGGTGTTCCTCAGCCTATCCGCTCGGGATCACAAAACTTCCCAAAAAGCTGGAGAAGTGGGACAGAAGGGCCTGTTTGGAGCTATTTCAGAGCACAGGGGTGAGAGCTTGATTTAATAATATATTGCAAGTGTTCACACTATCCAAGCATCTGCTAACTGCCCTCCATTTTAGGGAAAATAATGGACTTTTTCCAGGGAGAAGTGCATGTTTATAACTGCAGGCAATAATTAGAGGCTGGTGATTCAAGGTACTGCAGGAGGAGTAGGGAAAAAACCAAACCTGTGGGGGAAAAGAGCTGAAAACTGCTCAAATGCTTGTTCTAGGAGAAATTTAACCTTCCTGAAATTAATCCAGGCTGAGCTTTCCCCACCTCTGGAGCTGTCTTAAACCAGAGTCTGTTCTCTGTGATTCATCCTGCCCTGGTCCCACCTGGACATGCTGGATAAATGAGCCTGTTGGGCAGCAGCTCAGTTTGGGATGATGTTGCCCTTGTCTCCTTGGCAGCTGAAAGAGGTGGGTGCACCCAGGGCCCCCACCCAGCCCCTCTCAGAAAGAAAGAGCTCTTAGAAATGCCAGAATATTCTGAGTTAGAAGGACCCACAAGGATCATCAAGTCCAACTCTTGAGGTCTGGGTCATATCCCCAGTTCCTTTGGCTTTGTCTCCATCATGAATATGGGGGACTCCTGGGATGGAGATCCTGGGATGGGATCCCCACATCCCTATTTTTTCCCACACATCATTTAGTGCCCTCAGGCTGTTTCTGTGTGCCAGGCACTTCCATCCTTCCCTCTCTTCCCACAACAACATGTTCACAAGTTCCCTACAAACTTTTAATAGCTGATCAAACAGCCTGGCAGGAAGGTTTGTGAACGAGCAGCCAGGCTTGACCAGCACTATTAAATAGTGATTTTATCCATGTTCACACAGGTGTTGGAGGAGGGAATGGAGAGTACCTAGCAAAAAGAAACCAGATTTTTACTTTTTGCTTAACAGGAGTTTTAGATTAAAGAGGGTTGTGGAAGCTGGTGGGACAAATTAGATGGGAGCTGGTGAGAGATAGCAGGGAGGATTAGTGGGAACTCAGCAATAATGCAGAGCAGGTCTGAGTTGGGAATTGGCACCCAGTAAGTTGGGTAGAGAACACCTGACACTAAGGTAGGGGCAGGATTAGCCTAAAGATAATCTCTTTTCTACATGAGCAGTGCTGGCCACCATCTATTTTGCGTATCAGTGTGGTGGTAACATCCATTGCTCCACTCTGCACCTGGAAATTCCCTTTTCTTTACTTTATCTTCAGAGATTTGGAGCAATCCAGCAAAATCCTGCTTGGTAAATCTGTGAAGAAATCCAAGCAAGAACATTAATTCTGTATTTCTCCTCCTCATCAGATCACTGCCCTTTAAGTACACTCATAAACTCATTTTGCTCTTGCATTTCTTTGCAATATCTCCAGACAGAGGCACTTAGGCCAAACTGTTCCTTTTTCCTGTGCACTTCTCCATTGCACCGTTACCATTTGCACATTAAAAAAGTGTTTGTCCCCCATTTCTCTTCGTATTTCACCTTCACAGTTTGAAGGAATTTCTTCAGCCCTCTCTTTGCTCAAGAATATTCTTGTTTGGGGAAGAGCTTTCACTAATCCTGTAGAGGGGGAGACCTTTTTTCCATCCCCATTCTTCTTCGGCTGCCCCTCTTTGACCTGCCTGGGCAGAGCACACAAGTCACTCTGGGTTGTCTATTAACTGCTCCAACTCATTTGGGGCTGATTAAACAGCTCTAAAGAGCTGTCTCCCTGCTGCACAGCTTCTCTCAAGGAAACTCTGCCTTTCCCAAACTGTTTTCCCTTTGACTGTAACATCTGTGACAACCAGAGCCATTTTCTGAGGAACACCAAGATGTGCTGCAGACCCCTCGATACCTCGGGGCTTGCTTGTGGCCTTGAGCAAAGGGACCTATTTCTGGGGTGGTGGAGCTTTTTTAAAGAGCACTAAAATGCACCAGACAAGATGCAGAGTGCTTGCATGGAAAGCTAATTTGGGCTTTATGGTGCCTCACAGTCCTTGCTGAGTGCTGGCAGTGACTCAGTGCTGAAGTTGGGTGGTGATGACTAACCCAGAGAGCCATCACTGAACCTGCTCACTGCTGTGGTAGGACCTGCTCACAAGGGCCAGGCCAGCCTTTGATCTTGCTGAGAAGGTGTTTGCTCTTTGGTAGGTTGAGGGTTTTTTCAGACTTGGTGTATCCAAACAGCTCAGCACAGGCTGGAAGCAAAGCTGGATCCTGGAGCCAGGTCATGCTGCAGGTGGAGGGGTGACCCAATGAACTGTGTCCCTCACTGCAAATCAGCAGCAGAGAAGGTGACAGTGGCATTGCTGCTCCACACCTACAACCTTCATAGAAAGCTTGGTCGACTTCCCTCATGGCCCCAAGTCCACAATTCCCACAACTCATAATTCTGCAAGGACATGTCCCCTGGCTTTAGGGCTGGGAGTTGTCAGCACAGCACAGCCCAAGAATAAAAGTGGTTTTACCAATGTTTATGCTGCTGGACCCTCTAACTCTAAGCCCTCTGCTCTGCCTGGGTCATGGTCACAGTGGTGACAGGACAAGGTCCCCCTGCACAGCCTGAACATGGAGACTCTTGGCTGGGTCAGTTTTCACTGCGGTGGTTTTGCAATTAACAACTGGGACACTTTATTATCAAGGTGTTTAAAGGTGATGGTTTGGGCATCCAAGACTGACATGACCAAAGAGTTGTGGGGTTCC
>JAOXXN010000191.1:16127356-16140681 GCA_026770055.1 Myrmophylax atrothorax
TTTGGATGATGCTCTGGGGCACAGGGGGTGACTCTTGGGGCTGGGCCTGTGCAGGGCTGAGGGTTGGACTGGATGGTGCTGGTGGGTCCCTTCCAGCTCAGCATGTTCTGGGATTCTATGACCTTCTAGAAAAGCATCCCATTTTCCCTCTGAAATGGAGCCATTTGGGATGGTCTCCTGAAGGAGCCTGTGCAAAATGAAGGATTTATGGACAATTACATAAAATCACAGCACTCCAGTCAGCTTGTGCTGGCCTGGCTGCAGCCCCTGAGTGTGGACATCCCTGTTTTCCCCTAAATACGAGGGATACTTTGGAGCCAACAGCATTTGCTGGGCTCCAGGGAGCAGGGGGGTAGAAAAGCAAAATAATGGCTCTGAGGTGTTTTACAGACCTTAATAACTTCAGGCTCCCAACAACTCTGCAAGAAATAGGAACTGTAATTGTCTCCATTTTCAGGCAGAAGAGGAATGGATACACATGAATTAAATGACTGGCTAAGTAAAGCCATATCAGGAGCTGTGGTAGCTCTATTACCTGATGTCTTAAAATCAAGGCTGGATCTCTTTATATCAATCATACTCTGACTCTGCCAGGAAGAAGAAGTGGCAGGGTTAAAAAAAGGCTTTTTGCCTTTCTCCTTCCTTCTCTTTCTTCAGAAATGTGTTTCTACACTGAAAAATGAGAAAAGTTCTCTTTTGTTCAAGCAGCTCCAGCCAGACTTGGAGGAGATTCATCCAAATTTTCTCAAGAACATTCCCAGGGAAGCAGAGATGGGCCAGAACTGCAGGCACCAGCTCCAAACCCTCCTTTGTGAGAACAGTCTCGGGATGCTGCAAGAAGTTTGGCTTGATGGAAAGCCAATAATCCTGCTCAGATCTTCAGGCATGAATGTTTTCTCCAAACACTTTGGGATAGTCCTGATTTCCCCCGATGTCCTGAGCAACACTGAGCAATGCTGAGCCACAAGCTGAACCCCAAAAATAAGGAGAAAAGGGATTTGGGGATTTAGGGACACCTTCCCCTAGTCCAGGTTGCTCCAAGCCCTGTCCAGTCTGACCTGGAACACTTCCAGGGCTGGAGCACCCCGAGCTTCTCTCAGCAACCTGTGCCAGTGCATGTGAAACACGAGGCAAACAAGCTTTTCCCAAATTGCAGAACATGGAGTAGGGAGGCTGAGAGAAATTAGAGCCTGGCACACAGATCCTGGCATTAATTAGGGATTCAGCCAACGTTGCCAAGGTTTTCTGTTTGCAAATTGCCTGCAAACAGATTGGAGAAGTCCCGGCCATATTCCTTGTTTGAAAATTTTTTGCAAATTTCTTCACGGTCTGAGGATCAATTGGAGCCCAAAATGTGATTATGGAATCTCCAATTCCCAGTCCCACAACTCCCACTGACCCAGGCATGGCCTTTTGATGTTTCTGCATCAGAAATACACAACAAAGGAGGCTGGAAGTCGATTTTAAAGCTGGGGAGGAAACAAAATCATTCAGTTGGACTTCCAAAAGGTTGAGTGCTGTCTGAGTTTCACAAACTACCCCCAAATAAGCCACTTTTAGGAGAACTCCAAGCTTTGATTCAGCACCTTCAAGTGGTGAAGACTTCACCTCCTTCTTCAGTCGGCTGAGCCAGGGCTTAATTACCCTCTCTGGTTAATTTGTATCTGAGCATTTCTAATTAGCATTCAGCTCTTGTCACGCCTGTGCTGAAGATCCTTTGGCTCTCTGGAGCTTCTCCCAGCGCGGCTGTGCCGAAACACCCACAATTATCCTCCAGCTCAAGAGCAGCACTTGGATCTCACAAAGCCAGGACCCTTCATTTGCAATTTGGGCCATGGCTGGTTACAAATCCTGCCAAGCCTGGATTCAAAGCCAGGGGACACCTCAGCAAAACCTCTCTGGCCCACCATAAACCAGGAATTCTGCACTCAAGATGGGGTTCCCACAGGATATACTGAGTTGGAAGGGACCCACAAGGATCGTGGAGTCCAACCCTCAGCCCTGCACAGGCCCAGCCCCAAGAGTCACATCCTGTGCCCCAGAGCATCATCCAAACCCTCCTGGAGCTCTGGCAGCCTTGGGGCTGTGCCCACTGCCCTGGGGAGCCTGCTCAGTGCCCACCACCCTCTGGGGGAAGAGCCTTTCCCTGAGATCCAACCTGACCCTGCCCTGACACAGCTCCAGCCATTCCCTGGGTGCTGTCCCTGGTCCCCACAGGGCAGAGCTCAGTGCCTGCCCCTCCTCTGCCAAGGAAGTTGTACCTGCACTGAGGTCTGTCCTCAGTCTCCTCTTCTCCACCTGAACACACCAAGTGCCCTCAGTGCCCTCATCCCTTTCCTGACTGATGCACAAGGTCCTGGCAATGCACTTTGGAGCCTGACCAAGACCACACATAGGAAAATACAGAATAAAGTGGTAACCCATGGATCTCAAAGAGAGATGTGGAGGCAAAAAACATGGTCATCCCTGCCTTGCCTGGTCTTGCTGTCAGAAAAACCACTCACAGAGGACAAGGACTTGTTTCACAGAGTAACGAAGAGCATGAGGAGCCCAGGACAGGAAGGATTCATTTTGGGTCAGTGCCACTCTCCTCTCTCTAAAGTCTATGGCATAAAAGAGGGAGAGCTCACATTAAAGAGTCATAAGTTAACCCTGGTGCTGAAAGGAGTAACACAGGGATTTATTCCTAATATCCTTTTTAACAGATTTCTCAAGCTCCTCTTGCCCAGTTGTTGCACTGTCACAGCTCCACATTTTAAGCCGCTGTGTTTTTGTTTACTAAACTTACCCGAGCTTTTCACAGTAGGGTTACAACAGGAATGTGTGTTTTCCATCCTTGGGATGTTCAGGATGCAGTTTTTCCCCTGGGCTGGGTGGTGGGGCCAAGCAGTGGCTCACGGGTGGTTTGTCTTTGATCTGCCACTGCAGGGAGGGCTCCTGCAGCTGCACTTGAAGCTGGAGATGTCTCAGCCATGGGCACCACAGAGAAACACACTTTCATGTCAAAATGACTTATAATAAGATTTTAAGTTGGTTCAGGGAGCTGGAATGAAATATTTAAACCCAGCATCACAGTAGCATTTTATTCTCATGAAAATGCTGAAATGCCATTTGCAAATCAGAAATGTTTTAGAATTTTGCTTTGAAATAGCGGCGTCTTTATGCGATTGTTTGAGGCTTTTTTCCTTTCCAGGAAGAAACAAATCGTGGGGGGAAAAAAGCTGAAACATTGGCCATTTCCTCCCAAATCGGATGCCTGCTCTTCAGTCTGTGCTGGTGAGTCTGTTTGGGGCCACCATTCCCGTTTGGAGCAGGAGAATCAGCCTGGAGAGCAGCCTCCGTTGTTGCATCCAGCATTCAAATTACATTATCTTTGTTTCTTCCACTGACAACGAGACATTTAGGTTGGAGAACTCCACTGGGCATTAGTGCTGCTCTGAAGGGTTTGCATGATTTGAAATAAATGTCATAAAAGAAACAGCAAGTTCTGGTAAAAAAAGCAGAGCTGTCCTAGTTTTTTTTATTATTATTGGGGCAGTTTTCCCTTTCTTTAGGTACAGTTTATTCATTTGCAGTCCTTCCTTTCCCTATGTATTTATTATATCCTGTTAAACACAAGAAATTAAGTTGCTTCAGTACCTCCTCAAGGTTCGGACAGTTCTTTATCCAACTCGTTGCTGTCCCCAAGCAGCACATGGTGCTGGGAAGGTGGCCCAGAGCCACCCAAAGCCTGGGCAGGATGATGTTTAGGCCATACTGAAAATCTGTCTCTGTAAGTACCTGAATTTTGAGACATAAATTAAATTATTTTTAATGAGAAAGGCAGTTTTTTTGGCAGCTAAGGCCAAATTCAGCATTTGAGGTTCAAACTGTTATTAAGAAAAGGTTATTCTGTTACAGTGACCAAAATACAATTGAATTCAGCATCTCAGGATCAAAAAGCCCCAAATCCCTTAAGATGATGCCTGACTTTAAAAAGAAGACCTTGTGGTTTGTGTACAGTTTGTTCATGGGGGTTTTTAATACAAAATTCAAAGAACGGTAAGGAGAGAATGTTGGCAAGCAGCATAAAAAAATGCTTAAAAATAACATATGAAAGTGTCAGAAGAAATGTGTATCATTTATCCAAAACACGGAGGATCCAAAATAGCTGAAAGAAGAGCACGGAAGGAATAAGAAAAATCCTTCCAAGCTGAAGGCAGGTCTAACCAGGGAGTGTAGACAGGCCATGCCATGCACAAGGATAATGTCAGGATAGGACAAGATTTTAAGGCACAAAAGGCTGATATGGGAGGGACAGACCTGGGAATTTTTCCAGTTCTAGGAGAAGCTGTGGTGGTCCATAGGGGTCCTCTTTGGATCAAGCTGTTCCACACAGAACCTGCATCTGCAGCCTGCAAACGTTGCTCTGCTGAACCCTCCCTGAGGTCTGATCCAAATGAGCCATTGGGAAGTCCCTAAGGAGTCATAAAAGCTCTGTGAAATAAGAGAAAATCATAAAATCAGCTTCTTTCAGCAATGCAATAATCAGGAGCTCACACTGCCTCCAGCTGGTCCCTGTTTCCCCCTTAGTTCACCAGGTCCCTGGTGGTTCAGAGCCTGCTCTCACAGCTCCTTCCAGCACCCAAAGCTGCACCAGCCTCTCCTGCTGCTCCTCTCAGAGCCCACCTGCACAGCAGGATTTCCCAGACAAGTAAATTCTCCCAGCCTGGAGAAGGGAAGGATTTGGGGAGCATTTCAGTACCTCTGGGAGGCTCCCAAAAAGTCTGGAGAGGGACTTTGGGCAAGGGCCTGGAGCGACAGGACAAGGGGGAATGACTTCCCACTGCCGGAGGGCAGGGTGACATGGGATATTGGGGAGAAATTCTTCCCTCTGAGCTTGGTGAGGGGTTGTGATGGAATTCCCAGAGAAGCTGTGGCTGCCTCATCCCTGGAAGTGTCCAAGGCCAGGCTGGATGGGGCTTGGACCAACCTAGGCTGGTGGGAGGTGTCCCTGCCCATGGCAGGGCATGGAATGAGTGCCCATTAATATCCATCCCAACCCACTCAGTGATTCCTTGAAATCTGGCTGTGATTCCCTCTGCCCTAAGAGCAGATCCTGCTCAGTGATGTTCCCACCATATGGATGGAGTACAGCACTGCCTGGAAAGCTCCAGACGGCTGGGCTGGGTTTGGGTCTGTGCCCTCCTCACTCCTCTGCCTCTCGCTGCTCCAAGAGGGGCCACCAAACCCCGCGAGCCCCGCGCAGGTGAGCACAGGGAACTGCAGTGCTGAGGCTCTGCCTGCTCCTCTCCTGCCTCCTGCCTGCTGGGAGGCTGCCAGCCAGAGGGGAGTGCGGGCATGGAATGAATAGCGAAGAGATTGCAGGTAATTATGTCTCTTAAGCTGTTAACAGGATTGGCCATTTGATAAATGAGAGGATTTGGGAATGTTTTGTCACTGACAAGCCATTGTAGGATCCGAGTGGAACGGGAACGTTTCTCTTGCGTAGCGAACAAGAAGGAAATTCTCCCGGGATGCTCACGCACCATGAAATGCAGCTGGAACCTGGGTGCCAGCACAGGGAGGTGAGAGGACAGATACGGGACTAGTGCTGGAGAAACTGTACCAGGTCTCTTCCACAAACAATTCATTTGGGTTTGGTGTCCCTCCCGTGCCCCCAGAGACTCCTGTTCTTTCAGGGTGAGACCCCACCTCCCTCCATATGGATTTTGATGCCACCAGGGCCCCTCAAACCCCTTCATCTGCTTTTCAGTGCTCTGAATCCCTCTGGCTGCTCTCTGGTTCTCTGCAGCTCTTGGTTTGCTTTTGTGTTCCTAAGTGAGCTGGAGAGGCAAGAGGGAAACCAGCACTGCTGTTTGTCCTGCTCCAACAGAGCCCCTTGGGAGGGCTTGGCCACACTTGGAGCCCCTCTGTTTCTTTTCCAGTGCTCTCAAGGGGCTTGATGTGACTTTCAGAGGGTCCCAGAGCTTTCAATCTGATTTTGGTGCTCCAGGAGCTTTCCATGTACTCCATGGGCCCTCGGGACCATCAGTCCCATCCCACAGCAGTGAGGGAAGGGCAGGACCCAAGGCAGCTCCAGTTTGTGTGCAAGAGCAAAGGAAAAGGCTTTCCCAAATCTCCACCACAGCTTGTCCACTTCTTTGCTTTAGCCATTTTTAGCAGCCAAACTGATGCAGGAGCTGCAGGACAAGCTGAGAATTAGGAGCAGGGCAAGTCTGCTCCAGAGATCTGACACCAGGCATGGAGAACACAATGCACTGAATAACCTAAAAGTCATCTTGTCTCAGTTGTGCCTTGCTCCACTTCTGATTTCCAAGAGGAAAACCTTCCCAGTGGGATGGCAGCACACTTGATTGCTGCTCAGCACTTGGTGTGGCCCCCCAGCAAGGGCTGCAGGCCACTGGGTACACAGGCCTGGCCTCCTGTGGCAGCTCCTCAAGGGGTAAATGAAGGCAAAACCCAGTTCCTGCCCCTTCAAACAAGGTCTCTGCAAAACAAGGTCACTCACTCTGTGCGGCTCAACTGAAGTCTAAAATGCTGGCCCCAAGCAGCTGGTGGAGGGCAGGCAGGAGGTGAACCAGCAGCTATTCTTAGTAATAAACACTTAGGAAAACAGAGAAACAGCAGGAAAGAAACTCCAGGCACTTTTCCTCTACAAACCATAGGATTCAAAGGCCTGTTTTCACTCAAGCAGGAGCAGATGTGCCCATTGGATTTGTGCCCCCTTTCTCCAGCACCCCCCAGCCAAGCCCAGGGCTTCCCTTCTCCACACACAGAGGAGACAGAGCTTCAGCCACGGCTGGGCAAGGCAAAACCTCTGCCAAAGCTCAGCCAAAAGCCCAGGGCACACAGGTGCCACCCTGAGTGGACTGGAGTGCAGACACAGGGGTGCTTGTCCTTGCCAGCACAACCGGGAAAAGCAGATGGTTTGCCAACCCACTCCTGGGGCAGATGGATGAGAAAGACTTCCCAAAGAAACCTGACCCACAGGGGCAGCCTTGGCCACCTTTTCTTGAAATTCTCCAAATTTGTAAAACCTTGGGAAGGAATGAAAACCTTGGAATGGAATGGTCAGGGAAAGATTTATCTGCAAGGAGAAGCACCCAACAAGGGAGGCTGAGCCTGTTGCTACCTTTAAGTCCCAGGCAGCTCCACAAGACATTCCCACAGGCAACTCCAGTGCCACAAAGATGATCCCAAGTCCAGAAGGCAGCTCCAAACAACCCCAATTCAACACCTGACCCCAAGGGCACCCCCCACCAGGGTGTTCCTCTCAAACAGAGACTGGGAAACAAACCCTTCAGCTCAGATTTGATGCTGCTCCTGCTTGTTTGACCCACATCAGCCTTTCCCATGGAGAGAGCATAGTCCATCTCCCACATCTGCAGGGCAGCACTCTGTGCTTTCACTGCTGAGCCCTGAATCAGCCCCCACCCACCACCCCAGCTGTGGGGGCCCTGCAGGAGCACCTGGCATCACCCTGCCTCTGGTGCCAGCAAGGGATCCTCTCCAGGCCCCCCTGTTTGGCCTTTCTGGGCACAACTGACCCCCCAGGAATGGGGTCCAGAGGGCCCCAAAGCCTTCTTGGGGTTTAGCTTTGGTCACTCACCACTTCAGGGCACTTCTCTGCCACCTCCTGTGCCCAGATCTTCCCTTGCTGCCCATGTTGTCAGAGCTGTGCCCCCACCAGGGACTTCTGAAGCTTCATGGCAGAAAAACTCATCATTTCTGCTGCAAGAAAAGCTCCTCACCAGGAAATGAGGGCACATCAGAACAACACAGGTCTCTCCAACACCCCAAGGCCCAAGCCAGTCTCCTGTCCTGCAAACTCAGACATATTTTGGGAACTGGTGTAAAATCCCAGCAGCTTCCCCAAATGGAAGGAGCTCTCCCAGTGCAAAGCTGCCCATGGCACCTCCATTCCCACCTCAGGGACCAGACCAATGATCCTTTTGGAGAAGAAAATGATGCTTTTGGTGCAGTCACTCCTGGTCTCATCCACCTTCCTCTCTGCCACACATCCCTGCAACCCAAAAATGCCCGCAGACCCAAAGAGAGGACCAAGCACCACACACAGAGGAGTCAAACTCCCCATGTCCCAAGACAAGTTGGGAAGAGCAATACACCAGCAATCTCTTTGCAGTGCCCCAGACTCTGGCTCTGTAGCCCCCACACTCTGTGCCACCACGTTTTAAGTGTCTTTTAGAGCCCAGGCACCTCCACAGCACCAGAAAAAAATGCTGGAGAAGAAGGTAAGGGGTCAAAAATGCTCAGTGAGGGAGGGTGAGCCTCAAATCACAGCACTGGGTGAAAAATGGGAAGAGTCTGTGCCAAGACAGAGGGATGTCCAGCCCTGGGAATGGAGAAGCTGCTCCAGCTTTAGAGTGAGATGATGAAAATTATTGCAGTTTCCACAGACAGAAAGAAAAGGACAAGCAGAGCCACCTGGTGCTGTAGCTGCTCCAGAGGGGCAGTGGGAACTCAGGGAGGGCATGGATTGAGTGCAGAAAGGAGCCAGCCAGAAAGGCCTCAGAGGTAAGACAGTTATTTGGTTAATTTTTCACCGAGAAGGGAAAGGCAATAAAAAAAACTTGTTTCCAACAACATATAAAGAGAAATACAAGGACTTGAAAGGGTGCAGGACAGACTTACAGACCTCTGTGCTCTTTCCCTTCAGAGATTGTTTCCAGGGAAGAAGGAAAACACCCCTCACCTGTAGCTCTCCCAGCAGCAGGTCTGCAAAACCTCAACAACAAACTCCCCTGGGGGATGTGGCTCTGCCTCCAGCCCTCAGTGCTGGCCTTGGCCTCCCCTCAACCACAGCACCTCTGGCTCCATCCTGCTGCAAAAATCACATGTTCACTTGCTACTCTTTTTTTAGTAAAACTGATGCAGCATAAAAAAAAAGAGCTGAAATTAAATCCTCTCTTTTTCTCCCTCCACATCCACCAGCAATGCAGCCAGTTCTGGTGCTGGAAAACTCCAGTCTCTTTTAATTACCCTTGTGGTTCAGTTCAAAGATGTGAGTTCCCTTCCCTGGGAAGTGCTTAGTTCCAGATTTGTGTGTGTCTTTCCATACAAAGGTTTGTAAGTCACTTTACTCCAACATATTTATAATTTTTTAAGCTGCTGCCCAGGTTAAGCTCCATGCAGTGATCAGAACTGGGCAGTGAGATTAAGAGGGGACTTTGGGGTTGAAAGTTCACAAAGAGAAAAGGGCGGGATTCAAAGTATTTTCTTAATTTCAAGTGACTTTGGTGCCCCCTAAGCCTTCCACGTGGCTTTGGGCACAAAGCAGAGCCCTCTGTCTGGCTCTCAGTGTCCACCCTTCCAAGGCCTGTCTGAGCATTATGGCTTTCAAAACTTGTGTAGGAATATTTTTATGGCCTATGGAAAATCAAGGAGTCCTAGAATGGTTTGGAATGGAAAGGACCTTAAAGACCGTCTAGTTCCAACCCCCTAATTAAGGGTCTGTCTTAGCAATTAGGCAGCAAGTTGGAAGCCTTTAGTAAGATCATAGTGCAGCTCAATCTGAGTGATGAGCAAAGTGAGACAGGAAAGAATTACAATTTCACAGAATCCCAGATGGTTTGGGTTGGAAGGGACCCTAAAGCTCATCCAGTTCCACCCCGTGCCATGGGCAGGGACACCTCCCACCAGCCCAGGTTGCTCCAAGCCCTGTCCAACTGGCCCTGGACACTCCCAGGGATGGGGCAGCCACAGCTTCTCTGGGCACCTGTGCCAGGGCCTGCCCACCTTCATAGCCAAGAATTCCTTCCCAACATCCCATCTAACCCTGTCCTTCAGCTTAAGACTATTCCCTTTGTCCTGTCACTCCATCCCGTGTCCCAGGTCCCTCTCCAGCTCTCCTGGAGCCCCTTTAGGCACTGGAAAGGCTCTCAGGTCCCTCCAGATGGACACCCCCAGCTCTCCCAGCCTGGCTCCACAGGAGAAGTGCCCAAGAGGAAGGCCCAGCCGAGGCACACCAACCCGTTTCCAAACGCTCTTCAGCCAAGGCTGGGAAAGACAGGATAGTCTGTTCCTCCGGCACTGCAGCACTCCACGGAATAACTGAGGTTCTCCAGCTAATTTAGTGGAAAGAGTTCTGAACCAACAGGAAGGGAGCCCCATGAATATGCAGCAAACACAGAGGGAACCTGCTGGCTGCTGCAATGGCTCATTAGTGCTGCACAGCCGCAGCCAAGGGGAGCTGTGCCGGCTTCGCAGGCAGCGCCGCAGCCCTCGGACCATCGGAGCGGGGCCAATGTGCCACCCCATATGGTTTGCCTGAAGAGGCTGCTTCACAGGATGCTTCTCATGTTTCCATGGAAGCTCAATATTCCCCAGAAGACACTCAGTGGAGCACTCCAGAGCAGCCTCGTGTCGGTCGGTGCCGCGTGAACCAGCAGAGTGCTGGGTACTTACAATTAAAAGTGGATTTCAGGAAAATAATAATGAGGTTGAAATTTGAAGAGAAGGAGGCATGAAATGTTCTCCCTGGAGTCAGGTGAGTACGCCTAACTTCAGACAATTTATTTTTTTTACTGGCAAGTGTCACTCACAAAATAATTTTATGTACCTGAATAAAATTAATCAAAATCACTGAAAGAAAAGCAGAGCAAGATTAAGTACCCACGAAATATGCCTGGGAACCAGAGCCCTCTTGGCAGGAGGGGTGGAAGGAAGGAACTGGGACTCACTCTCCATCTGCTGATAATGAAAATGAAGAGATACAGTGGTGTGAGAACAAGGGAAAGGTTCACTGAGGGAAAACGCTGCAGATTGGAAGTGCTGCAGCTGTAGTTACAAGAAAAGAAAGCCATGGAGCTTCAAGGTATAAAGAACATAAAAATCATCCTACAGACAAACCAAAAGGCCTTGGATTCTCTCTGCTCACACCCTGTGGCTTGTAGGGGGTGCTATGGGAAAACCTTAGAGCAGAAATAAGTATCCGTGGAAGTGTCCAAGGCCAGGTTGGACGGGGCTTGGAGCAAGCTGGGATAGTGGAAGGTGTCCCTGCCCAGGGCAGGGGGTTGGAACAAGATGAGCTTTAAGGTCTCTCCACCCCAAACCATTCTGTGGCTCTGTGATTCTCTGACAGTGGTGTGGACAGGCTGGTGGGAAAAAGAGGGAACAGCGTTGGTAAGGGAATGAAACTCTGACATGAGGTGATGAAGCACAAAGAGAGCCTGGGGAGCATGAATGGCTTTGGAAAGAGAGGGCAGATGGGCCACCTGAACTTGAGGGATCACAACCCCTCTTCTGCTTCTTGCCTTCCCTCCAGCCCTGCTGCTGTTGGACCAGGATGGCTCTCCAGGTGGAGGAGCACAGGCAGCCCTGCCTGGACAGAGCTTTCCCCACATACTGCTGGGGAAGAGAGCAGCATTCCAGTACCCTCATCCCTTTCTGTGGCCTGGGATCTACAAGCAGTGAGGTTTCTGGTAACAATATGGTGGTGTCATCCTTTACAAAGACCTTAAGTACACTCAGTCTGTGCTGGAGGTCTCCTATCTTTGCTGCCAGCCCCGGGTGCTGCTGGGCTCTATCCCACCCTCTTAACAGGCATCACACTTGAACAAGCACCACTCTTTCCACCTCTGTCCTATAGATTTTCCCCAGTTTCTCCTGTGCCTGTGCAGCTATTTCTGCTTCTCTTCCTACCTTACATCTGTTTACCTTCCAGGTCCTCCCATCTGCCTTGGTTTTAGCTCTGTCAGCACCAAGTCTGGCTCCTCTGGTGAAACCTGCCCTGCCTCAGGCCAGGAGTGGTGCCTGTTGGTGGACCAGGTCTCTGTGGACACAGAGGTGAACACATGCACACTGACATGGGGAGACATGGCAGATTCCAAAGGAGAAGAAAGAAACTCACATTTTTCACTGGGGTTATTCCTTTCTTAAAATTCAAGCCCTTAATCCAAATACTAAGACTCCAGTTTGTCAAAAGTGGATTAGAAGGCATTGCTGTTGGGGGGTTTATTTATATATATATATATATTCAGTATTAAACATAGAATCACAGACTGGTTTGGGCTGGAAGGGGCCTGAAAGCTCATCCACACCCACTCCCTGCCATGGGCAGGGACACCTTCCACCAGCCCAGGCTGCTCCAAGCCCTGTCCAAGCTGGCCTTGGACACTTCCAGGGATGGGGCAGCCACAGCTTCTCTGCCCAACCTGTTCCAGGGCCTCAGCACTCTCACAGGGAAGGATTTCTCCCATATATTTAAATTTCCCTTCTTCCAGTTTGAACCCATTACTCCTTGTCCTGTCACCACAGTCCCTGATGATTAACATATAATACAAAGATATATATATATATTTAAAACAATGGGGAAATGATATCTTTTTCCTAATCCTCTTGCCATTTCCCCTGACACCCTAAAAAAATAATGAAAAATATCAGTGAATCAAAGATGCAACATGAAACCTTAAAAAATTGACTGGCACGGTCAAAGTTTGATGGTGACATCAGCAAAGAAAAACAGAGCCCGAAATGTCAGACACCAGAACGACACAGAACTGGTTGTAAATCAATCACAGGAAAACTCCTGACCTACATGAACAGGAGCAGGAAACAAAGAAACCTCAGCCTTAAATCCATGGCTGCCAGAGCTTAGCATGAGGAAGTTGTGTTTGCAGAGGAAATCCTAGCAACAGTCCGGGGTCAGCGCTCGGTGCAGGCAGCAGAACTGGGGAGGATTATGCAGAAAATACAGAAGTGTTCAAACAGACTTTTAGTCAGTATTTGGAAAGAAGGATGATTTGCTTTCATTGCTTGAAAATGATGAAATGCTTTCCAGTCTATTAGTAACCGAGAGAGACGTTGGAATCCATCAGCACTGAACATTTTTAACTCAGCAGGCTCAGAGCTGGGGCTCTGCTGGCACAGGAGCTCTCGGCGCCGCTGACGTGGAATGTTAATCGCAGCAGATCTGTAAATGCCCAACTTATCAAAATCTATTAAACCAGGAGGGAATCAATGAACCATCAGAGGAAAGAGCAACTCTGGGTCAAAGCAAGGGAGGGCTTTGTTTCATCCTATCTGTCATTAGTGTAACTTGGAGTCACAGAGAATCACAGGCTGGGTAAGGCTGGAAGGACCACGGTGGACCATCTCTCCCACCTCCCTGTTCCATCAGGGTCACCTGTCCCGGTTCATCAACCAAGACCACTGTGTGGATGTGACCAAAGCTGTGTATTCTAAACCCTCCATGTAATCGCTCATGAACTGTCAACAATGGCCCACTGGCAGCAGCTGCCCAGGGCACAGCTGAGCCCTCAGCCTGGCAGCTGGCTGGGAAAGAAGCCTGGCAGAGGAGCTGG
>JAOXXN010000191.1:16148852-16160847 GCA_026770055.1 Myrmophylax atrothorax
TGCAGCCCCAGCCCCTCCTTGCCCTGCAGCCCCAGCCCCTCCATGCCCTACGCTCTCTGCTCTCAGGTGACCCCCCAGCTCTGCTCACTCCAGTCCCTCCTGCTGCTCCTCCCCTGGACCCTGCGGAAGGGCAGGGGCAGTGAGGGCTGAGTTCAGGCTCTGCCAGCCAGGCTGGGTCTGTGGCACCCTCTGCAGCTCCTGTTCCTGGCAGTCCCTGGGCAGGCAGGGTGGGCAGTGACAGGTCAGGGACACACACACTGATTTTGGCACCTTCTGCTTCGGTGTGGGGTGGGACAGACTTTCATTTGTAGTGCTGGGCAGTGCCATTGCTGCAGCCAAGTGGCCAGAGAGCTTTATAAAGCCTTTCCTTCAGGGTTTTGTAACCCTGTGTGGCCTAAACTTGGCCTGGAAGTGGCCCTGGTGTCTAATGTATTTTGAATTAGATTTACAAAATTGTTCTCAAGTTACCCTTCTTTCTCCTAAGTATTTAAAATTCAGCTTGTTTAGGTAGAGTAGTTCATAAAAGGAAAAACAGTCTAACAACCCAAACTAGTGATTTCTGCCTTATAATATGTGGACACCTACAGGTGTAGATTCATTCCAAACATTATATCAGTTTTGTGCACCTGCTCTGAACATCTTATGAGAGAAGTTTACTGTGTTTTTTGATCAATGGTTTTTACTAAGTCATGTGAGCAGAATGAAATTTTTTTACCAGACCTATATGTTCAAAATTGCAACATTTTCTTTGGGCTTTAATAAATATTTGCAGTGGTACCCTGAATTGTGATGGTTCAGTGTTGCAGAAACACCATACAGGTACTGTGCCAAATAAGATTAAATAATGAAACAGACTGGAAAGGAAGTTCCTTGAATTATACACTCCTATTTTGAAGCAACAGACCAGTAAAAGGTCTTCAAATTCAATATCCTATCAGAGGATTTGAACAGTACATCCCATCTCTTTAGAAATGTGAAAGCTCCTTTTGGTGTCCTGCTGAAAATGAGGTAATTTCCCTGTTGTCACTGGTTGGCTGTGTTAGAACAGCTCTGAGAACTAAATTTCAGGTGTTTGTGTGCAGCCGTGTCCAAGTAATCACAGACAGACTGCATTAATTACTTGACAGTTAAATGCAAACTCACATTTCTCTAAACTTTACCTGAGAAACTTTTAGCAATAGAAAACTCATTTATTTTGCTGTTAAAGAAAGACTAATATAATATAACATCCATCTGTGTAGTTTTGCCCCTGTACATGAGATAGATGCACCCACTCTTCCCATGACAAGTGCACAGCACAGGATATCCATGTGGGATCTTCACCTTCCTGCTGGATAAGAGGAGAGAGAATTCCGGTGTGTTTTGATGCTGGTTGGGGGCATTCTCTTGCTGTTCTTGCTTTAATTTCTCTCCTTAGCATGGAGATGAAAATACTGCACTTCCTTTTATTCCTAAGACATGAAATAAATTAGTTTCTAACCCCTCCAGGTGCTCTGGGCTCTCTCCCCCTCCTCGTTCCTGGCACAAACTGCTTTCCCCAAGGCTTCACCTCTGCTTGTTCCACTTTCAGCTTTGACCCGAGTGGGGCTTTTCTTCTCAAGATCTGGTGTTTGTTATAACTAAATTGGGAGCCAGTAGGAAAAATACTGGAAGCTCAGTCTGTGCCAGGTGTTGGAGCTGGGCTTGTGCACTGCCTGATGGTGACAAAGACTTTCCCCCAGATTTCTGTGGTGTATGTACTGCTCTATCCTCAAAAGGAACTGGGAAATCATATCATGGATCTATAAAAGGTTTGGGGAGTTTCTCTGCATCACATTTCTTCAGCTTCAGAGAAAAACCCAAAAAGGATTTCCAAACTTTTCCCAACTTCTCCTGTCAGCAGTGGGGAGTCTGGTAGTTAAGCCTGGTTCTTTCTGCTTGGGTGGTGGTATGAGTAACAAATGTCAGGCTGTGATTTGGCTTTAGGATGTCTTCAGCTGATAATTCCAAAGTTTTTCCCCAGTTTATCAGGATACCATGCACCTTCACTGAGCAGAGCTTGGTCTTGCAGTGTGAACTTCGAGGTTGTTCCTCTCTGTGAAAGGCTCCCATTTTTGTCACTGTCCCAGCACAGGAACAGGAACCTCAGACACCAATGTGGGCTCTGCTGTTGGGATAAAGCACCACAAATACTGGGGGAAAGCTGAGACAGTGGGGAGTGCCAGACCTGAATTCCCAAAGCTCCTCCACGTTGATTCTCAAGACTTGCCACCCTAAGGCGAACCTCCTGCCCCTTTGTCCCCACTCTGGGGACTTGTGTACAGACAGGACCCTTAAAAATCCAGGGAGAGGAAAACAAGGCAGCAGCAACACTGTATTGAGATACAGAGAATGACACACTTCTTTAAGGAAATAACAACAAAGAACCAAACAACCTGAAAATTTTTTTACACATGATATTTGTGGTTCTCTTGTCTAGTTACTGCATTCTCTGCAAAGAGCATTTAGAAGTGGGTGTATAGCTGTGATCCAGCCCTGTTAATCTGGATTGATCAATGAGGATGCTCAGTAACCCCAGAAAAGCAGCTGAGGTTGTGATGGGTGAGGGCAGATCTTGGCTGGCCTGGGAGTGTCCCTGTGCTGGGTGAGGGACAGACCCCAGCTGGCCTGAGTGTCCCAGTGTCCCTGTACTGGGTGAGGGCAGATCCCAGCTGGCCTGAGTGTCCCAGTGTCCCTGTACTGGGTGAGGGACAGATCCCGGCTGGCCTGAGTGTCCCAGTGTCCCTGTACTGGGTGAGGGACAGACCCCAGCTGGCCTGAGTGTCCCAGTGTCCCTGTGCTGGGTGAGGGACAGACCCCAGCTGGCCTGAGTGTCCCAGTGTCCCTGTACTGGGTGAGGGACAGACCCCAGCTGGCCTGGGTGTCCCAGTGTCCCTGTGCTGGGTGAGGGCCCTGGCCCAGAGCCCTGTCCCTGTGGGACCCCAACTGGGGCAGCTCCTGTACTGCTGGGAGGGAGTTAAAGTGTTCAGCTGGGCACTAAACCCCAGAGGTTCCAAACGAGGGAAATCAGCTCAGGGCAGAGGGGTGGCTGGTCCTGGGTAGGGCAGAGGGATGAGCTGACTCCTGCACAGGATCTTCAGTGGTTATTTTACCCCGGCCACCAACCTTGCCTCGATGTAGCCATAACATAGATAAGCACCCACGTTAACTTACTAATGAGTTGCCTGCCTTGAGTGATTTGTTGTGGCCTCTAACTGCTTCTTCTCTTCCTTCCTTTTTGTCACCCTGCAGTGTTCTGTGCCAAGGTCTTTGTGGCTAGGCTGCTCCAACCTGGTAGAGAGCATGTGCGCACTGAGATGCCTGCAGAGCATGCCCAGTGTCAGATGTCTCCAGGTGCCTTTCTTCTTTCTTGTTGTAAATGTTATGCCTATGCTTTGAACTTGTCTTAAACTCGCAGGACTCTGTTTAATCCAATTGTTAAGTCTGCTAAATGTTTGTTGTGCATCCTTTTCTGAAATCCTCTCCTTAACTGCATTGCAGGAGTGACTGCCAAGGCTCTCTCAGGTGCGGGGGGTGGGTGTGTGGCATTGCCTGTTACTGAGCCTGTGGTATGAGTAGCATAGTCTGCATGTTGCCTGCCACGTTTTGCTTTCTCGTTTAATTTAAAAATAACATGATGAGCTTTGCCATTTCTCTTGAATTGCAATGAACTGACTAGCCTGTGATATTTGTGTGGTTTCATCCAGAAAGGGTAAAGGTTTGATTTGCTCCCGAGGGTGGTGTTGGTGCAGCTGTACCCGAGGCTGCACCTGTTTGAGTGCAGAGTGAGCAGGGAGTCCTGGGCTCCTTGGGTTGCTGTTAACTTAGTTCTTTAACTTCTAAGAAGTGAAGGGATGGGGGTTACTCTGCATAGAAACCCACTAAATCCTGAGTTCTCTGTTGCTTTTCTTCTAGTAAGCTGTGGGAGCTGAGCCTGCATAATTTATAGATGGGGAATTGCTGCTGTTTCTTCACTGGTTTGGGAGGGATTGAAAATGATAAAAAGGAGCTTTTGGTACCAGTTAACAATTCTGAACTCCTGGGGATTTACCCTGGAAGGAAAATGCCCAACCTGTAGTAACTGTGTGACACTCAGTCAGGTGTTTGTGAGCGTAACATTTTTTGGCAGAGCACAAGGATTGTTTAACATTAGTATATTTTATAACATCATAGCATTGGTCAGTGGTCAGGCTTTCAAGTGTACAAAATGAGTATATAGAAGAAGCTGCTTTTGTGAATGAAAACAAACAGTGGAGTTTTATCACTCCACTGGAGTTCAGCCCCTGGAGAACACACATGTCTGGCATTGGAGAGCAGCCTCATTTCAGAACCTCTCCTCTCACCTGCAAAGTGTGGCCACTTGAGTTCCAGCAAATTGCCATTTCAGAATGAGAAATTCCTTCAAAATTTCTGTTAAAATTTCTGTTGAAATAGAAATGGTCCTCTGTTTGAATGTTTTATATTTCCGATTTTGAAATAGTATTGAAAGGAGAAAACCCCATGGGTGAGATAAACACACAGAGGGGTAGTTCAGATTAACAGAAATAAATCGTCCCTCGTGGCCAAATAATGGTTATAGAAGGTGCCTGTGGTTATGCCAGGGCAAAGTCACTGAGGTTTGGTGTCTGTCTTTGGAATATTTACAAACTTGTTCTAATGCAAGATCTTCTGCTCCCTTTTCCTGATCCTCAGCATTGGCCCCCTCCTTGGAAAAGTAAAATAAAACTTTGTTACAGTGGGAATTCTGAGTTTCTTTTTCTCCCAGGATCTTCTCTGTCAGTGGCCAGGGAGCATCTGAGAATGTTTTAGCAAGTGGTCGTGGTTGATTTTAAGCTGGATGGTGATGTTGGGGGTCTGCTGGGGTGGCCAGGGATGGTTTCCAGGCTGGGAGATGATTAATTGATGCAGAATATGTTGTATTACAAACTTCTGTTGATAACACTGATTACAGGAAAATACAAACCAGTTGGTTCATGAACGTGCTGCTTCATACATGAGGTTTTTGAAAACCTGTTATCAAACAGATGTGGTGTCACAGAATTAAAACCCAGAGCTAAGGCAGCTGTTTTGTCAGAATGTGTCACTTGGAAAGGTTCCTCACACCTGCCTTGTTTTCAGGAGCTGTTACGGATCTGTCAGTTTTCATGGGAACCAGGTTGAAGTACCAGGTAATCTGTGTGAGCCTTTCCTGCTCCCTGTGCCTGTGGGGATCCCACAGTCCCAGCACATTTCTGGCTGTACAATATCACCAGTTATCAGGGCTAACAAGTGTCAGGGATCAGGTGCGTCCCTGCAGGGGCAGCCCCAGTGCCGAGGCTGGGGGAGCTCAGGGTGTGCAGAGAGCACGGCCTGTGTGTGTGCCCAGCCCGTGGCACTGGAGTGACTGAGCAGGATTGCACGGGGGGTTTGGCCCCTGCCTGTTGCAGGGCCTGTGCTTCGTGCTGGCTGTGCCCTCCTCATGGGTGTCCAGGGAATGAAGGAATAAATGTCCTAAGCAGGCCTGGGAGGTTTGTCACTTAGTGGGGTGGACAGTGGGCTTTGGTGGGCTGAGGGCACTTGGTGTGTTCAGCTGGGGACGAGGGGACTGAGGGGAGACCTCACCAGGGTCTGCAGCTCCTCCTGAGGGGCAGGCACTGAGCTCTGCTCGGTGGGGACCAGGGACAGCACCCAGGGAATGGCTGGAGTTGTGTCAGGGCAGGGTCAGGTTGGATCTCAGCAAAAGGCTCTTCCCCCAGAGGGTGGTGGGCACTGCCCAGGCTCCCCAGGGCAGTGGGCACAGCGCCAAGGCTGCCAGAGCTCCAGAAGGGTTTGGATGATGCTCTGGGGCACAGGGAGTGACTCTTGGGGATGGTCTTGTGCAGGGCCAGGAGTTGGACTGGATGCTCCTTGTGGGTCCCTCCCAACTCAGCATGTTCTGTCATTCTGGTAAAATCACACACCTTCTAAATGATGGACCACAAGCTCTGACCTGCAGGACATGGAGTTTGGCTGTGGTTTGTCCCTCATTCCTGGATCCACAGTCCTGAGGGAGGAGGGCTATTTTGAGCACAGTGCAGCCCGTCAGAGCTGGGAGCTCACTCAGGGCCCCTGGCCATGGCACTGTGACCCTGCCCACACGTCTGCAATCAATCTGGTTGCCCCAGGACGCTCTGGCTGTTCCTACTTGCTCAATGCAACCACCCATTAGAGCCAGGGCTGCAACAGATGGGCTCTCCCTCTCCAGAAACAAGGTAAGTGTCTTGCCCAGCCAGAAATACTGGGCACACTGATACAGACCATATTTCTTTAGTCTGCTTCTGAGAGAATCATGTGGAACAGTTTCAAAAGCTTTCCTAAAGCAAAATATGTCCCATCTGCTGCCTCCTCTTCATCTACTAGACATTATTTCCTCAAAGCAGGAAATTACAGTAAGATTGCACGATTAATTCTTGGTAAATCTATGTCTCTTTTTTTTTCTTTTTTATCTTCTAGTTGCTTTAAATCGATCATGTAATATTTTCTGAGACTTATTTCTGGGAAGAGTGGTCTCTCATTCCCTGGTTTCTCTTTTTCAATAGAGTACAGTGTGTTTGCCTCAGTGATCTCACCTGCCTTCCTGAGGCAGGGCACTCACTAATGCTCCAGTAATTGCTTCAGCTCCTGCCTGCATTGCCCACATGGCTCTCCCTGCACATTCCCAGAGCTCTGAGGCCAGAGCTGCTAATCTGGAGAGACAAGGAGAGAACAAATATAAAGCACAAAACCAGAGTAAAAGGACATAAGGGATAAGACTCAGCTCAGAGTGTTTACTGTCATCTCACAATGGATGGTTTGGTGCAGAATCATGGAATGGTTTGGGTTAGGAGGGACCTTAAAAATCATCTCTGCCATGGGCAGGGACACCTTCCACTTGACCAGGTTGCTCCAAGCCCTGTCCAAGGTGGCCTGGAGCAGTGCCAGGGATGGGGCAGCCACATCACAACGCTGTACTAGCACAGCAGGAAGGTGCCTTCCAGCGGAGGAAAATCAAGCTGCCAGCTCCAGGAAGGCTCTATCTGAAAACACATTTTCAGCTGAGAGTTTTTGCTCCCCTGTGCTGCTGGGATTTAAACACCAGGAGCACAGCGGAGCTGCACATGCGATGACAGATTTGCTGACTTAGAGGGAGACCACGGCGGGGTCTTTCACCAGACACCTGGGGAGCGCTGGGGAGCAGCACGAGGTCCCACTGCATGGCAGGAATTTGCAAGGGAAATGCAAGTGAAGGATCCTGGAAGGCAAAGCCAGGCTGCTGGCTGGAAGATTTAGCCCCAGGGCGCTGTTGACAGTTCCTCTGAAATGCTTCCACTTACACACGCAACTCCAATTAGGCAGCGGGGAAGGAGCCGCTACCGGGGCTGATGGGGCTCCGTCAAAACTCCAAAGTGAGAGCAGACTTTTCTCAAGGAAAACATGTATGATGTGTTTAATTAAGTGGGAGCCGGGGGAAATCTGTCAGGAGCTAAGGGTAAACAGATCGCTAAGGGTTGGTACAACACAAACACTCTGTGTATCCGTGTAGTTCGGAGAAGGAGCTTAGTACAGGCATGGAACAGCTCATAGTGAAACTTATTGGATCAAAATGAACTAAGAAGCTAAACAAAGCTGCCCCCCAACTTAAGAGCTATAAATATAAAAAAATTGATGGGGGGGGGGGTGTTAAATTAAAAAAAATGAAAGTAGTAAAGCTACACAGGTAGTAAAATCAGCAGCAAATACTAAGTATGACAAAACTAACAATACACTACAGTTTATGGCCATAAACTACAGAAAAGAGAGTATAAGTCATACAAGTGAAAGGTTCTGTTTTTTATATCAAAGAGAATGTTTTAAGCAATCTACTCAGGCTAAAATTCTTACTGGAAAAGACTATACACTGCAAGTGTCTGGCACTAAGAATGTAAATATATGAGGAGAGTTACCCCATCAGTCAGCAGAGAAAGAAGACTGAGTGCTTAATGCTGAGGGGTGAAATACTAAACATGGGCACCTCTATTATTCATAAAATAAATCAATATAATGGCACAAAGGGAAAAAAAAAGGTTAGAGAACCAATTTATAGAAACAGAACCTGGCTGCTCGTCGGAGCTCGCAGAGAACCAACTTGGGCCGCTCTTGGAACACGAAAACCCATCTTGGAGGGCAGTGGTTGGGACTTCCGAGGTCTCAGTGGGCACGGAGCTCCCCAGAGATGCTCAGGTAAAGCGGGAGGAGGTGGGAGGAGCGATCAGAAATAAGGAACCCACTGCCCCGGGCACAGCAGCTCCAAAAGCACCAGTGCATCTAATTCTGGTGTTCCCATTTAATGCTCTTGAAAGATTAGATTGGGGGCAGAAAAGAGCCATAAAAAGTATATGAGGAGAGAAGAACATGTAACTGGGAAACTTAAACAGCTCAATTGTGGGGCCACTCGATAAACACCTTCACAAGGGGGAAATATCAACCAACGCTTTTTAATCTCACAGAGACAGAAGAAAGACTAAGGGCTGAAAAATGAAAGTGATTCAAACCAGAAATGAAACACACATTTTTTAACAGCAGTGATGATTAAATTTGGGAACAAACTACCACCTGAAGTGATGGATATTGCAACTCTTGACATCTGGAACATATGTTTCTGTGAAAAGTTCAAGTTTTGATAAATAACAATTTTTTCTCCCCTGAAAAACAATTTTGTCAGAAAATTCTTAGCCACTATTTGGGTTTCTTGTCTACTTAAAAAAGATAAAAGATGAGACAGAGAAACCGCTTTGTACATTAAAAGTTGGTCAAAAAGATAATAAAAGCAGAATAATGGAATTCCTAGATAAGGAGTATGATACGGTAGGAGTTAATTATCACAGTGTCTGTAATGGAAATTTTGCATCACTAATATTTCAGAATTATTTGAACATATCTTCATACTAATGATCAAAAGGGAACTGCTTGACATAATCTACTTGAACACTCAAGAGCCTTCTGATAGTGTTTTTCAGGCAGGGCCTGTTCCAGAAGAATCCTGCACAGCCAGACACTGTGGGTGCCCCAGAAAGCCCAAGCACAGCCCCTGCCTCGTGTCCCAAACAGGTATTTCCCCACAACCTTGGGCTGTTCTCTCAAGGTGCTCAGTGGCATTTTTCCAAGTGCAATTTTTGGAATTGCAATCAAGGCCCCAAGAACTCCTGCTTAAGTGCTTTTAATACACTGCAGGAATGAAATATGACACATAAGGCGCTGACAACTTGTAGAGCATCATTAAACATACCACAACCATTAACAAATGTGCCAAGGCAGGCTGGTACATCTGTATGGAAGGCAGGCGGGGAGCTGGGCTCCACATTGCTTGATTTTTTTGAGTAAAAAGTACTTTAGAAGACTCCAGCTTATCCTGAATCAATAGAATGTGAAGCATCACTGCAAAAAAAAAAAAATCCAACATCCTCTCGGGAATTTTTATTGGACTGAGAATTGTGGCACTTCTCAGTAAATGTCAGGCTTATCAGAGTTGTGAGTAAGCATCAGTTAGCTCTCAAACAAGCTGAGTCTGTTCATTTCTCTCAGAACTGTATGTAATATTCTCCTGGCAAGGAACAGCTCTTTTAGTAGACTGCAGCACAAATTTGTAAAAGGAGCTTGTCTCAGCTCTGATCCAAAACCCAAAAAAAGATCTAGATTAGATGCCTGTGGAAGGAGCTGCTTTCTGACTACAAAGCCCAGATCATTCGGAGTTAAAGGGATGCAAGAAATACAAACTTCTCCTTTTCAGATCGTAACAGATGCACCAATTGTACGAAAAACTTTCTTCCTAAAACTTGTTTACCTACTTCAAATCACATCAGTAGCTTCAAGTATATTTTGACCCAGGAGTGGTTAACGACATCAGTCTTTGCATCGCATATTCATCCCTTTCTAAAGACCTTCTCTTTGCTTCTGCCACGCAGCTTTTCTCTCTGTGTCGCTGGATGAGCCCGCGCAGCATCGTGATGAGCTCTTCATTAGCATTCAAATCAAAGCGCATCGTTTGCCTGCGGAGCGGGGAGAGGAGCTCAGCCCTCCCTGCTCGGGGCTCGCCGCTACCAGCACAAGTGTTTACATCCCTTGCCGGGCTTCGTTCTCTTTTGACGGAACGTAACAAAGGCTGTGCTGGGTCACAGCGAAGGTTCCTCTGCTCCAGCAGCTGGTTTTCAATCCAGATGCTCCGGGGAAGGAGTGTAGGAAAACATCAGCCCTGTGGTGGTGCTTTCTCAGAACGTTACTCTGTGTTTCAACAATGTGTGTCTTGGGACTTTTTGAGTCACAATCCCTGGTTTTACTGTTTAACAGGTTATGCTTTAACTCCTCTCCATTAACTTCTCCTGCTACCCCCGGAGCACAAGTAAACTTGGAGCATCCATAATATCCAGTGGCAAGGGATTTTACAGCTCAATTACAAGTTTTGTCAAGAACCATCAACCACATTATGCTGATTTCTGGCTGTTGCTTTGGAAGAGACTCTAAAGGGGCTTCTCAGTTTGGAGAGGAGGCAGCAAGGGGGGTATGAGTTAGACTTATAAAATTATGGTGAGGTTGCACCTCGTATCCTGTGTCCAGTTCTGAGCCACTCATGGCAAGAGAGACACTGAGGGGCTGGAGCATGTCCAGGGAAGGGAACGGAGCTGGGAAGGGGCTGGAGCACCAAGAGTGGCTGAGGGAGCTGGGGGGGCTCAGCCTGGAGAAAAGGAGGCTCAGAGGAGACCTTCTCCCTCTCTGCAATCCCTGCCAGGAGCAGGGAGCTGGGTGGCTGTCAGGCTCTTCTCCCAGGAAACAGGGATAGGATGGGAAGGTCAGGCTGGACATCAGGTGGAATTTCTCCATGAAAAGGGTGGTCAGGCATTTGGAAGGGGCTGCCCAGGGAGGTTTGGAGTCCCCACTCCTGGAGGTGCCCAAGGAAGGACTGGATGTGGCCCTCAGTGCTCTGGGCTGGGGGACAAGGTGGGGATCAGGCACAGGATGGGCTCTTGGAGGGCTTTTCCAAGCTCAGTGATTCTGGGATTCAGGGATTTTTAGGGTCACAGCCAGGAAAGGCGGACACTGCAGACAGAGAGAGCATGGTCTGACCAACTACATCATTTCTTACGTAGTTATGACTAAGTTGTCTTAGTGCCCCTTCGGGACCCTTTCACAAGCTCTAACAAATTCATGAGTTGTGGTTCCTCACTAGAAAAACTTTCCCTAATATGTTGGGGTTTGTGTAATTCTTCTTTTTTTTCCTTATAATTCCTCCTCATTGCCCAGCACATACTCCAGTGACTGTCTGCAATTCTCCACTTGGCTCCTGGGGACTTTCTCAGGGATTGTTGTCACATTTCCCACATTCCATCCCTCCTGCAGGGGAACTGATTTAAGTGACAGGTTACACACGATTGTAGCTCCATAATTGCATATTTGTTTTCCTCCAGAGCTCTTGAGTGATCACCAGATGGTCTTGGTAATTTCTGACTCTTCATCTTATCAATTAGTCCTAAAATGAATTTTATTGTCATTTAATTTGAGATGGTTCCTTACACTTGTCCCCATAAGTTTGGCTCTCCTGGGAGAAGAACCTGTCTCAACTACAACAAGCACCAACTCCAAGCTCACTTTACTTTCCAGCACCAGTTTTCCTTTCTTTCAGTAAATCCTTTTAGAGACTGGTCATCTGTTTACCAAACCTCTGGAAAATTAGGGTTCTGGCAATTTTGAAAATATTTTTACTACTATTTTTATTATTCCTTTAGTGACTTTGCACCTTAAAATTTCCCCTTGCCTGCCCTACAGGTTTGGCTTCACAGTTAATGCTTTTTAATTTTTTTTTTCCAGTTGTTTCTTTATTTGCTCAGAAATCCCTGATTTGAACACTCTCTTCCACTCTGCTGTTAGAATATTGCCTTTTGGTCCCTTGTAGAATTATTTCACTTAGCAATATATTGCTCTGAGCTTCAGATAGGGTGGTTTTATCTAC
>JAOXXN010000191.1:16184879-16195387 GCA_026770055.1 Myrmophylax atrothorax
TCCAAGGCCAGGCTGGACAGGGCTTGGAGCACCCTGGGCTGGTGGGAGGTGTCCCTGCCCATGGCAGGGGGTGGGACAAGATGAGCTTTAAGGTCCCTTCCAACCCAAACCCTTCTGGGATCCTTCAGGAGATGGATCTGGGTGTCAGGATGAGTTGGTTCCCATGTTCTCTTCCAGATGCTCTGGGGAGATCACTGGGGGTTGGGTGAGGAGGGGCTTCCAGTGGCAGAGGGGAACAAGGTGGTCCTGGAGTCTGGCAGAATTCAGAATTAGTGGCTGTTTATTTCATGATTTGGTGGTTTGTCCAAATTACAGCATGTTTTTCTCTGATTTAGGATTAGATATCTGTAAAAAATGTAAAGTTTCTTAAAAGCATAGAGGTACTAATGTTGTTTAAACAAGTACTGGGAGAATTCTTAATACAGACAGTTTGTTTTCATGGGATTTGCAGTTGTATGTGTGGCAAAAACCCAAATTACATCACGAGGGAGATACCTGAACAGGAGATAGAGCCTTGCAGTGAGAAAGATCAGATAATTTGATGCCTGATCTGAAAATAAATGGAAAGCACAGCTAATAAATTCACAGATTATACTGCTTTTGGTGGAATGATGCATAGAAATCATGCTTGCCAGAGCGATGTTGCCTGTTGGGTGAGTGGGGCTTGTTCAGATAAAATACATTTTAATACAGCCAGAGGGGAATTGTTTGTCTGGGAATAATGAGGCTGCAGCTGGCACAGAGGCCACGGCTTCCTGCATGTGGTGACATGGTCCAGGCTCTGCAAAAAGCAATCCTGCCTGTTGCACCCCTCATTCCTGCTGCTGTGCTGGCACAAGTGCTTGAGTAGCCAAATAGTACCAGGAATTAAGGAATCAGGCCCTAAAAGGATTTTTTTTTTTTCTTGTTTTGGCTCCCTGCTCTGCAGCTGCACAGCTTTAGAGGGGGACAGGGAAGGGCACAGCTCGTGTGAGCAGCTCTGGCTCAGAGTGATCCAGGGTTCAGCACCTGGTGTTAAATGTCCAGTGGGATCCAGCTGCTTGTGGGCATTCACGTTAAAAGTCCATCCTTTGTGGGGAGGTCACTGTCCTCTCAGGAGCTGGAGTAAATGCCTGTGTAATCACTGCCAGCACAGTTCTGTTCCCAGCAAGGTGGCTGAGCTTGTGCTGGAGATGCTTCTGGGAGATAATTCTGATTGAAACTGGTCAGTGGCTGAACACGTGGCTGTATCAGTTCTGAGCTGCTGCAGCCAGAAGCTGGGGGGGATTGCAGGGTGATAACCTAAGCCTGCACCTGATGCAGCCAGATAGCATGTCTGATCATCCCCTGGGAAGAAATTACCTGGGAAAGGAGCTCGGGAGGGAGGAGCCTCAGCTGGGATGCCCTGGGCATCACAGTGGGATTCCAGGGGGAATTGGAGCACAGTTCTGATCCATGCAAACCAGGCAGTTCAGAATTGGAATGTCACCCTTCCTGTGGCACTGTGAGAGGGTCTGCACTTCAGTAGCAATGTTCAAAATTCAGGAATAGTGGCAAAAAGTCATAAAATGAATGAACTCTGGCAGAAAAGTACTGCAGTTAAAAGACATGAACTGCACAGACTGTTTAGAATCACAGAGAGGAATCAAGAGGGGTTGATTAGTCGTGTCAGGACTTTCAAAAGGAGGAATTGGCTTTTTAGTGAAGAGGAGAAAAAACCTAGAAGAGCCAGTGCCTGGGAGCAGAAACCAGCTGTATTTTAATTTGAAAGGGAGCACAGTGGTTTGAGGCAGCGATTACAAGTTAGTGGAGCACACTTATAGAAGAAAGGGGAGATTCTCAACCTTTTGGTGTGTTCAAACCAAAGCCAGGGGCCTTTCTGGAGGAGCTGTGTAACCAGCTGCAGGCACAGGACTGGATTCCTGTGGCACGTAGTTTGCTTTGCTCCAAAGGTCAGACTGGTTGGTGTTCTTTCTTTTTTAATACCCCTGACTGAGTGGGAGATCAGTTCTTCAGGAAAGAGCTACAGAATAGCAAGGATGGGAAGAGGAGGAAGAGGCAAAGATGCAGCACTGCTTAACCTTGCTTTTTTTGTTCTGTGGTTTTTTTTCTGTAGGGGAATTCCAAATCCCTGGAAGCCCCAGTGTGGGGCCAGTTCTCCACGGAGCAAAGGTATGGTTTCATTTTTCACACCCTCTGTCTGCACCTTCCCTGCAGGACAAAATCCCAGTGCAACCCCAAGCACAGCCTGAGCAAGACACTCACAAACATGACTGTTTTCTGGAAAAAGAAAGGGAGATGTGATATGCTGCCCTCTGCTTTAGCCAGAGCACAGTTCCAGGAACTGCACACTGTTATCCCCATCCTTTAAAGTGTCTGGGTAACAGGGCTGCTGGTAGGGGAAAACTGAAAGAAAATGGGGAAAACCACCGAAACAAACACCCCCCCAAAAAAAAAAAAGGCAAAAACTAATCCAGCAGCACCAGTCTGTGCCTGTGTATTTGCATTTTGATGCAATCTTTCACTAGGTGATTATATGCTGTTGCTATTTTGGTTTTTACCAGACAACCCATGACTGGAGAAGGTGGTGTCACTCCAGGCACTGCAGATCAGGGCTGGCTCTTGCCTGTTATAGAGGGGCTTGAAGAGAGTGCATCAGCTTGAGATCACAGGGCCAGAAATTATATTATTGTGCTTGTGATTAAACCTGCTAATTCCTTGCCATTCACAGTCTTAGATGCAGATAATTCCCTATTATAACCATCAGTCAGCTGAGCGATTGCTCAAGGACAGCAGGAGCAGAGTGCAGGTAAATTCAGCCTTGAGCAGAGTGGGCTCCTGAAAAAGGCACCAAAAAGGCTTTTCCTTGCCCTGCTGCGGGGGTGATCCCCAGGATGTGCCCGTGCTGGGAGGTGCCCCTGGTGCAGGGCTGTGGGCAGAGCCCGGAGCAGGAGCCGCAGTGGGTGACCCCGGGTGCGGTGCCCGTGCAGTGAGCGCTGCTGCCGCCCGATGGCGCTCGGGCTGTGCGAGCCGCTCCCACCGCCCAGGGACACGCTGCCCATTGTCAGCAGTGGCACAGTTCAGGCAGGGCTGGGCTCTGCTGGAACTGGGTAAAGCACCTACAGATATTGCCTGTGTGTTGGCAGGGACTGACCGTGGGCATGATGTGGGACAGGGAACAAGGGGGAAGGTTAGTTTTGGAAGAAGGACTTGGAGAATCACAAAATAAATGTCACGAGAGGGAAGGGACCCACAGGGATCATCGAGTCAAACTCCTGGCCCTTCACAGACACCCCAACAATCCCACCATGTCCCTGAGAGCATTGTCCAAATGCTCCTTGAGCTCTGGCAGCCTTGGTGCTGTGCCCACTGCCCTGGGGAGCCTGGTCAGTGCCCACCACCCTCTGGGGGAAGAACTTTTTCCTAATATCCAACCTAACCCTCCCCTGGCATGGCTCCAGCCATTCCCTCAGTCACTGTTCACAGAGAGCAACAGAGATCAGAGCTGCAGGCTGAGTATTTGCTGGATTCTGAAAGGTCTGATGGTGTCCAGGAGGCTGCACCAAGCTCCCTGGCCAGAGGGGAGGTGAGCAGTGTCCATACAGCTTCCCTGATCAGGTGGCTGTGTAGGACAAGGAGAAGTGTTTTGTGGACACGTGACACCAGATGACATCACCCTCCTGATGACTGGTAATGGGTCTCACTGCTCCGTTTCCAAGCAAGAATCTCCTGTAGAGTGGATATGATTCTGCTGCCTTACCAGCTTTCTTCTCTAACTCCTCAGGGTCACCCAGCTCAGCGAGGGCGTTTGGAGGAAGCCGCTTTCCAATTGCAGCAGATTTTCCGGATTGATATTTCCATTGCCTTGAATATCCTCGGTAAGGTGGACTTGGGTCTGTTTTGCCCTTAAACCACAGGTTTCTCATTTTGGAGGACCTCCAAAGCGTTGCAGGTCTTGTGTGAAGGCAGAGATGGCATATACCCAAGCTGAAGCCTCCTTTCAGCAATTTTAAGTGTGCTTTGAGAGATTTATTGCCCTTTATCCCATCCTGCCACCAGATTTTTATCAGCATATTTCAATCCAGGCTTAGTTGAAGCCTGCACTGTTGTCCTGACATCTGTAGCTGGAAATTAAGCCATCTCTGTCTTTTTTGCAACACGAGATGTCACATCCGTGTATCCCTTTTTATTGTCTGAGCTCACAGTCTTCCTGGCAAGCTGAAAAAGCAATTGCAGAATTGCAACTCTAAGAAAAGCTGAAGGGAGATGCACTGATCTAAGAAAAGTCCCTGCCCTATATACACCACTAGTTGCAGCACTGAAAGCAGTGTGAGCCATACGCTGTGTTAGCCCGTGATCCCTCCTTGCAGCAAGGCTGGAAAAATCCCTAAAATGCAGTGTTGCCATTTTTCTTATGGAAACTGTGGAATGAGGGTTCTTGAGCCAGCTGGAAGTGGCCCAGAGCACTTGGCATGAGCCAAGGAAGGCCCAGTGGCTGGGGGGGAGGTTGCTGCATTCGGGGCTGAGCTCTGGCCGTTGCTTTTGCCGAGTTCTTACGTTGTGTTCTCCTCAGGGATCGAGAGCATGAGGGCAGGGCACTGCAGGGTGGGCTACACCTGCTTCAAACTGGCAGCAGACCGAGGCTACAGCAAAGCCCAGTTCAACGTGGGCCTGTGCTATGAGCATGGCAGAGGCACGGAAAAGGACTTGGAAAAGGTATCCACGGCTTACAGGGCTGTGTATGTGACACCCAGACCAGGGGAGTGGTCGTTGTTGGGTGCTCAGGAGCTTTTTTCTTTTGCATGGGGTATAAAGCCACAGAATATCCTGGTCTGAAGTGCACCCACAAGGATCAAATCCAATCCCCAGCACTGCACAGACAGCCCAGCAATCCCACCCTGTCCCTGAGAGGATCATCCAAACCCTCCTTGAGCTCTGGGGAGCCTGTGTAGTGCTCAGGCTCTGAAGACTCAGTAGAAACTGCTGGAAATAATAAAACTTGCAGGTTTGCAGAGCTGACTTCAGTGCCATCAATCCCCTCAGAGATGTGCTCCGAGATCCCCTTTCCCACAGCATCTGAGGGCTTCTCCAGGTGCACAGGCTGTGCCACCAGCACCCAGGGGAGTACCAAGGAGAAATCTGTCATGTTACTGTATTTAAGACACCACTGCACATCCAAGGGCTTCCTAAATCTCTGGTTTGGGAATGGTAACTGCAGCCTGCCACCTAGTGCAGGCTGGCTGCAGCCAGCAGCTGCTGGAGCTGGGAAGAGCTGCAAAAGCAGCTTCTTTTGAGTAATTTTTGGTCCCTTTCACATGGGGGAGGGTTGAGTAGAGCAGGCAGTGTGGTTCCAGGGCTCTGGGGCAGTCACAGCCCGCTGTCTGGTTTAACCAAGCTGATGCTCCTCAGCAGGGAGGGGTGGGAGGGCTGCTGTGCTGGATCAGGACAGGGGTTAAGCTTGGCCTGGCCGGAGGGGAGTCCATCACGTTACCTGGATCACAGCAGTGTGTTTCTCTCTTTCCAGGCAGCTCTGTACTACTGCCACGCTGCCAGCAGCTGTCACCCCATGGCCCAGTACCGCTACGGGAGGTACCTGCTGCAGCACAGCCCTGGCCAGCACTGGGACAGCCAGCACAGGGCTCTGGCACTGCTGGAGCGAGCAGCAGTGGCTGGGGTCACAGAGGTCAGTGCCTGCAGCTGGAGGGGCACGGGAGGGAGCCAGCAGAGAACCCTGGCTGAAGACTTGGAGCCACAAGACATTCTAGGAAGCATCATTTGTGGGCTAGAAGCAAAATTCTTCCAACATATTTATGCCAGCTCACAACAGGGGGTCTGGAACTGGGTGGTCTTTAAGGCCCCTTCTAACCCAAACTGTTCTGTGGTTGTCTGGTTCTGTATTTGTGTTCCTGACACTGTATGGGAGACAGCCCTGACTGCACATGGAGGGGGGTTACCAGCTATGTCAGCACTTTGGGTGTCTGTTTTTAATGTGGCTCTTGGATTAGACCATGGACTTAAGAGAACTGACACCTACAGTTGAAAACATAGCACAATGTTCCATTTCTCCATTCCAAGTGATGCTTTGCTGGAGGAACTTCCATGAAATGCTTGAAGTAAGAACAGATCCTCATTTTGTAGCTGTGACTTTTGGAGATGACTCATCCGTGTGGATCTGTGTACCCTGCCCTCCTTTCCCATTCTCCAGGAGATGTTTTTAGGCCCATGTGCCATCTTGTGCTGCGGGTGCCAGTCATTCTGGCAGTGCCTGTGCCTGCTGTACCACCCTGTTCCAGGAAGTTCATCTGCTGGATCTTGTGGAGAGCTCACGAGTCGGAGCCACTCCCTGGCTCTGCCTCCCACAGTGCAGTTTGGAAGGATATTCTGGGTCCTGCGTGTGTGGTGGTTATATAGATCAAATGGGATTTTTTTTTTGTCTACCAATGCAGGCTGATTTTTTTCTGGGACATCCCCCCTTTCTCCCAACAGGCTCTGCAGTAAGCAGGGTCCTTGGGACATTTGTCTTGCCACAGCATTGGAGCAACTTGCAAAATCAGCAACAGAACTGGAGTAACTAAAGGGGGAAAGCCTGGCTGATCTGTACCCTGTGTGGTTTTGTTGCAGGCACAGGCTTATCTTGGAGTGTTCTACATGAGGGGGCAGCAGCCCCAGGAAAAGAGGGGTCTGAAGTACCTGCTGCTGGCAGCAAACAGTGGTGTAAGTAATCTCTCTGCAAGCTCTTGTTGTCCTCAGTTTGGGACCATTGCAGGTTATTGGTGGCAGATTCCAGGGCTTCTGGGAAATGGGAGCAAGTGTCGGGGTTTCACTGCACCGTGTGAAGGGACTGGGTGGGGCCCTGTGCATCTCGGAGAGGAAACAGGCATAGACCCTGCAGGACATGAAGGTAGAGACAGCCCTGCTGGAGTTCTTAAAGCCCCAGTGCTTGTATCCATGCAGCACAACTTGACAGGTTTCCCATTATGGAGCATCTACACCCTCTTCAGTCAAAATCTTTCACTACTTCATCATTTTGAGAACTTTGTTGTGTCTGTCTCGAGTCTGTTCTTCAAAACTGGTCCATTGCCTTCTTTAGAGAGGATGAAAGGATTATTTCTGAATTTATTTTTTGTCAGGGCCCCTTAACATGCTTAAATACTTGAATCTCCTTTCATCCTTCCCCTGTTGTTGCAGTTTCTCTTCAAGGTCATGTTGTCTAGATCCCCAACAATATTCTTGCTTCCACTTTCTCCAAGTGACCCAGACTTACCTTTTTTGAAGAGCAGTGCCACAGTGTGGGCACAATACTCCTCCTGCACCCTCAGCAGCACTCAGAGGAGCAGAAGTGTGACATGCCATGTCTTGCAGCCAGGTTTCTGCCCCCCTCCGTTCTGTTTCCTTGCAGCACTGCCACATTGTTCCCTTGTTTTCAGCTGCATTGTGAGAGCAAGTTTTTTTTCCTGAAGAACTTGCTCATTTTAACTTCAGTTCCCACAGCTTTTGTGCAATGGAAAATAATGAATAGCTATTCCCAATTCTGCTGGCTAATAGTTCTGGTTGTGGTGCCCTTTAGTGTGTCCTCTCTGAGTCATTTCTTTTGCAGGCTGCAGAGCTCTGGTTTAGTTTGTCTCTCCGTGCAGTTAAGCTGTTCTACGTTGCTTGTCAGCCTGCTCTCTATTTTTCTAATTCTCATTTGACCATTTTAAGGTGCTTGGACTAAAACTGGACTCAGGATGGAGGTATGCCATGGATCTCACATAATGAGATCCTCTGCTTTGTTCTGTATTCCCTTCCAATAATTCCTAATACTGTTTGCCCTTTTGCCTGACACTCAACAGTGATTAGATGGTCTCAGGGAACTATCACAGTGTGATATCACAGATTTCTTTCTATAAGCACTGCTTTGCATTTGGCAGTGCTGTTTCCTTTGTGATTGTGTTGCCCATTCTTAGTCTTGTGAAATCTTCTCTAGTTAATCCCATATAGTAAGTTTGACCACTGAATGGCCTTACATGACTTGCAAACTTTGCCACTTGGGTTTTCACCCTCTTTTCCCAATGCACACACTCAGATCACTGGTGGGACTGAGCCTGACACATCCTGATACACAGTATTTAGTTCTAAATCTGCTGAAGATCTCCCAGAAGCTGCATCCCTGGCTCTTTCCAGCCTGGGGTCAGATGTGTGTGCTGCACAGTATCACACTGAGTTGTCTCATTAAATACATGATTGTCCTTTCCTGGTAAGCCCTGAACAGCCCCAAATCTGTCAGGTAACTGCAGGTGCCCCCCAGTAGATCAGTGTTTGACAGGTTTTGGTCACAGCCATGGCAGTTCTCAGATCCCAGACATCCTTCCCCATCTCTGGTTCCCAGTGGATGCCCTCTGGGGATGTAGCAGAGCCTCAGCTTTGAGGGCAAGCTGGTGCATGGGCTCCCTGGGATGGAACCCCACACCTTCTCCTGCCAGAAGCATCCATGGGTGTGTTCCTTTCCCACTGCCCTGGAGCATGAATTGGTGTTTAGCTGGTTAGAAGAATGCTGGGTGTGGGTGAAGCAAGGACAGCATCATTCAGTAAAACTCCAAAAAAAGGCACAAGAAGTCATGAGTTCAGTGTTTCCCTGGTTGTTCCTGGGTGTTGGAGCTGAGCAGGGAACTCTGACAAGTGTCTTTCCAAACACTACACTGCAGAGAATGCTGGTCCCACTTTTTATCCTCCCTTACTTTATACATGCAGCCACAGAATGTCAAACCCGTGTTAAAAAGTGCTGCTGGAGAACTGAGCCTGACCTCCAGTTTTCTGAGGGTATCTCAGTCCCTTCTGCTGTGCTAATTTGGGGATCTGCTCCCCTTGCAGCCTTGTGTCTGAGGTGCTCATCTATGAGAGATGGTTGGTGCAGAACTTCTGATTGAACCCTGTCTCTTGTCACATCTGAAGTGCCAATCCTTCAGCGTGTTTATCTCATCTCAAAAGGAGTTTATTGCTGTCATAAACTGAGACTTGCAACATTTTGCCAAGCACCCACTCACTGAGTTCTTCACTTGCCTCTACCAGCTACATCCCAGACAGCAACACTTGCAATATGTTCTTTTTTCCTGGCTTTATTAAAACTTGCTACTTATTTTCCCCCTTCTTTTCTTTTCTTATGTAAAACCTTGTTTGGATCATGTTTCTGGCAGCCATACTCTCCAGATTGTGCTGCTGCCTTTGGTGCTGCAAAGGTCTTTGTGACCATTAGCCCATGCAGTCTTTTTAATGTCATCAGGACTGTTGTCTTGCTTTCTTGCAATCTGAAACCTTTTTCTTCCCATTAGATCTCAAAGATAAAGTGCACAGCCAACACATAAACGTGGCATGGGTTTGGGTTTGGCTTCACTGCCCCATCTGCAGTGACACCCTTTGCTTTCTAGTTCATTCTCTGCAGTTACACATGTCTGAGTGGTTCAGGTGCTTTCTCTCTTAGAGCTTATTTGCTTGATTTCATTTCTGCTGCTTGAGATTTCTTCTGGAATAGAATTAGGTGGGGCTGAGCAGGAGAGTGCAGCACTGTGTGTTAAAGGCTGCCAAGGGGAATCTTCCAGCCCTTGGCAGCAAATATCTCTGTGGCATTTGTTGTTTTTACAAGACTTCAAGTGTGAACCCTTGTAGGACAGTCCAAAGGCGTGCTCAGACCTTGGGTGGGATCAGGATGTGGGTGCAGCCAGGGCTGCAGACCCCTGGGACAGTCAGCATGCTCTGCAGAGCCATCAGGAACAAAGCTGTTCCTGTGTTCCCCTGACACAGACCTAGGTGTTGAAGGGAAATCAGTGAAATGAATTGGCAAGGGATAGGAAGGAGCAGAGCCAGAGGTAGCTGGGCAACAATTCTGCTTCACTGTGTGCTCAGAGAAGGGATTAAAATACTGAATTACTGAACACAGACTGAGGGATAGAGGGATAAACTTAGGAAGGTGACCAAAGATAGAGCAGTGAACTTTCGGGAAGGTGGTAGAGACTCTGTGTTCTCCTTTCCTGTGCTGTTGTCACCTCTCCCTGTGCTCTCTCCTGTGCCAGGATGCCCAGAGCAGGTACCACGTGGGTGTTTGCTACGAGCAGGGCCTGGGGGTGCAGCAGAACCTGGCAGAGGCACTGAGACACTACCGGGAGGCGGCAGCGGCCGGGCACAGGCAGGCCCAGGAGAGACTGCAGCTCTGGGAGCAGGAGCTGGAAGGTACAGGGGCAGGAGGGGGTGGCACTGCAGGGGGAGTGACCCCAGAAAAGGGAGGGCTGTATTGCCAGAGGAAGGGTCAAACAGGGCCCTGGCACAAAGGATCAGCTCTGTCTAGTCCAGCTGAAGTGGGGAAACTGTTCCCATAGTTGATGTGTCACAGAGTCATTCAGGTTGGAAAAGACATCCAGAGAAGAGCAACGAGGCTGGAGAAGGGACTGGAGCACAAGTGCTGTGGGGAGAGGCTGAGGCAGCTGGGGGTGTTTAGCCTGGAGAAGAGGAGGCTCAGAGGTGACCTCAGCACTGTCTGGAACTGCCTGAAGGGAAGT
>JAOXXN010000191.1:16196157-16227462 GCA_026770055.1 Myrmophylax atrothorax
GAAATTCTTTGCAGAGAGAGTGCTCAGGCCTTGGAATGGGCTGCCCAGAGAGGGGGTGGATTCCCCATCCCTGGAGGATTTTAAACTGAGCTTGGCCGTGGCACTGAGTGCCATGATCTGGTAAAGGGACTGGAGTTGGCCCAAGGGTTGGAGTTGGTGATCTCGGAGGTCTTTTCCAACCCAATCCATTCTATGATTCTATGATGTCCAAGATCATCAAGTCCAACCTTTCACAGTGTCAGCCAGGTTGGATGGGGCCCTGAGCAACCTGGTCTAGTGGAAGGTGTCCTTGCCCACAGCAGTGGGGTTGGAACTGGATGATCTCTAAGGCCCCTTCCAACCCAAAGCGTTCTGTGATTAAAACCGTGTTTTTCTGTACTTTCAGGTGTACGGACAAAGCAGCCATTCCCTTCAGGAATACGAGCCTCTTCCTCGAGCCCCAGTTTCTGGGCTCTTGAGCCTGTGTCTGCAGGCCTCCCCAGCACCCAGCCAGGATGTGCCCTCAGCCTGCCCCACTCCTGGAGTGCAGACAGACTGCACGTGATGCTGCTCAGCAGTGCAGGATGGAGCCGTGCCTTCGGACACAGCACAGTGCCAATGGAAAGGCTGTTCTGGGAGCCCCACCACTGCTGTTCCTAGGGCAGGCAGTAAGTGGCACCAGCAGGGGGAATGCAGCCCCTGGTCTGTGTGGGACTGAAAGCTGGCAGGGAGTGGAAAGGGAAAGCTTCCTGTTCATGAGCAGGAGCCATTTTTAAATCCCAGGGGGTTGAGGTGAACTTTGTGATATCCCTACCACCACCATGTTGTCTGGCCCTCTTACCTTCCAGTACAAGGATGTTGCTCATGCACCTACAGCTCTGTATAGAGCAACATATAGACTCCCTCCATGGCACAGGTTGGGCAGAGAAGCTGTGGCTGCCCCATCCCTGGAAGTGTCCAAGGACAGGCTGGATGGGGCTTGGAGCAACCTGGGAGTAGTGGAAGGTGTCCCTGAGATCAGCTCAGTTGGTTAGAACTTGGTTGTAATAATGCCAAGGTCATGGGTTCAATCCCCTGTGTGGGCCATTGACTTAAGAGTTGGACTCCATGGTCCTTGTGGGTCCCTTCCAACTCAGAATAGTCTGTGATTCTGTGTCCCTGCCAATGGCAGGGAGTGGAAGTGGATGAGCTTTAAGGTCTGCTCCAGCCCAAACCATTCTGTGGTTCTGTGCCACTGTGATGTGATTTGGGGTTATAATTCCAGTAGCCCTGCACATCCTGCACAGTCCCTCACTGAGGTTTGCCAGCCACCATATGGTGATGTTGGCAACTAACCCTGTGATGGGCCTGGCCCACACCCTCTGAGGCAGTTTGCTCTCTCTTCAAAGCAAGTTCCCACAGTGGCTCTGCTACCAGCACAGTCTGGGCTCAGCTCTGAGTTGCCATTGTGGCAGTTTAAGCTGCTTCCAAACCTGTGCAAGCAAGAGACTGAATTCTCATTATGAGGACACAGGTTTTTTGGGATATGACATGGATCCAGCTGTACCAGTGAGAGTGACAGTTATCCTCAGCCATCCTGCACCTCGTCCTTCAGTCCCCAGCTGTTATTCCTTCAGCTCTGGCAGTGAGCTGCTCCCATGGGCACACCCCTCTGAGTCTCAATGAGCAAGGTTTGCTTCAGAACTGATGTTGGAATGTTTGCTGAGCATGCCAGCTCAGTGGATAAGGGATGCTCCCAGCGGGAAGGCACCGCTGGCAGGCAGCAGCTGCTGGGATCATTCCTTCCACTGGGGCAGCTCAATCCGGAAAAAGGCATTTGTCCACACCAGTTTAAACTGGTTCAAGGGCATCTGTACAAACTGTCCAGCTTCCTGTGGCCATGGTGCTCTGGTGCTTTGTGCAGATCAGGTTCTGGAAAACAAAGGCACAGTGGCCCCATCCTGAACTTGCTGTGGTCTCCATTCAGCAAGGGAGAGGCACAGCCAGCCCTCAGCACATTTGATTGTTCTTCTCTGGTCTCTCTGCTCAGACCAAGCTTGCTCAGACCATTTCCTTTATCAAGCAGGATACAATTAGCAGGAAATTCCTCGGGTGGATTTCCTATTCTGGGATAATCCACAGCGCTCACACATTGGTCAAGACAGGGTAGGGACTGGGGGGTTGAAAGCAGTTTGCAGAATGAGGAAATTGAACCAAGAGAGAGGAATTTGTCTCCTCTTTAATCTGCTTATTGTAAGGTATTTTTGTGTAAAGATTGTCCTTTAACAGGCACATCAAAGCAACCTTGCAGAGGAAGGTGTGGGGTTTGTCCTCAGCATGTGCTCCTGAGATGCAGAGGAATCCCACAGGGCTGCATCTCCTCAGTCACAGAGTGCCTCCCTCGGGGCTTGCACAGCTGCAGCTCAGTTGGAATTTGGCTCTGTCCTTGTTTTGGTGCAAGAACCTGTTTTGTTTGTGAAACAAAGCAGCAAGAGACTTCTGTTTGCAAACCCAGGACAAACCCATCCATGTATGGATGCCAGAGATGGGCTCATCTGTGCAAGCATTTTGGAGACTCCAAACACAGCAGTGGATATTTTGGATATTAAATGATCCCACCAGGGGAAATCTTACTGTATTGCTCTTGTCATTTGGTCCCAAGAGCAAGAGAAAGGGATAACTTTCTCATTTACTGTGCTTTAAATTATCTGTGTGATTGTCTGGTGCTGTGCACACACCTAAAGTGGGGACTGTCACCTCCAGGTGCAGGAAAAAGAACACAGGTAGGACACTGTTGAGGTGGTCCAGGATCAGGTCTGCTGGGTTGTGCTGCCTGTTCTTTTTCAACTTAACAGGAAAATGAAAGCAAAAAATACCACCTAAAGACACCTGATGCAACAGTAAATGAGCAAATTTGCTTTGGCCCTAAATATGTTGTGAACTGGGGTGTCTGTGGATAAGTCAGTGCAGTTTTTTAGCTGTAAAGGTGCTGAAAGGAAGCAGGCAGAGTGGTTGGAGCAGTGCTGGCCCTGCCCTGTGTCAGAGGGGAGAGTGGCAGCCACAAGCAGTGACACTGAGTGCTGGCAAGGAGGTGATGGCTCATCCTCATTCCCATCTGACTCCCCTCCCACCTTCACAGCCACTTCCCCAGCACGCTCTAAATCCCTTTTAGTGGTTTGTGCCATAGTTGGAAGGCACAGACTGGTGGTACAGAGAAGAGTCCCGTGTGTGCAGGATCCAGACTCCCTTCCCTGCCATCCACACTCCACTGTGGCTGCACTGCAGCTGCTCTGCCACTGCTGCCTTTCCATTCTCTGTGAGTGCACATCCCCCATGGGGAAGCACAAACACCTGTGTGCTTCTTCCTTTGTTACCAATATCTTGGTTTTCCTACCCATGCAATTATCCCAAAACTGTCTTACAGCTCACAGGCAGACAGATCAAAGTGAAAACCCGTAATAAGGGTGAAGCTGGAGACTGAATATTTTAAAACAGTGTTTTCACGCTTCCCTTTTCCCAGGTTACCTTTGGCAGACTCCAGCCATCTGTTGTCTGCTTCTGGGTAAGGACTATGCTCCAAAATCCAATGGCCTCAAAAGAGAATGGAATAAAATCATTAAGGTTGGAAAAGACCTCCAAGATCAAGTCCAACCTTTGTCACCACCTCCTCAACCAGACCAGAGCCCTGAGTGCCACATCCAGTGGAAATTGGGGGCACCTGGTACAGCCACAGGGGAGGTGCCAGTGCTGATTTTGGGGTGTTTAACAAAATGCAAATTCCCAGTGGTAGAACCACAAAAGCTGGAAGGGTCAGTAGGAGGCAACAGGCATATCTTCCCCTTTCCCAGCTGCCATTCCAGGCTTTCTGCACATTTGTCAGCTACACTGCACCTTGTTCAGAGAGGATAGTGTTAATAAAAAAGAGTTTTATTTAAATAACTGAGGTCCTGGAGCCCAACTCTGCAGGACATGTCAGAGTCCATGACAGCTGTTTTAACATCCATGGTGCACAGTCTGTGGTCTCGTGGATGTTTCTGGCTGTGCTGTGGTTGTTCCAACAACCCCTGTCCCCTCTCAGCCTGCCCTGGGGTAAAGGGCCCTCCTGCTGTTGGGTGGACTGAGTGTGAAGGGAAGCTGGAAGAGGATGAAGGCAAGGACAGGCAGGTAGAGGGGAACTAAACAAGGTGAAATCAGTCATGGAGAAATCTGATGGGGCGAGGCAAAGGAAGAACGTGCCTGTTGGGATTGTCTGGACATGGGCACTGCAGTGACCCTGTGGAGCCCCCATGAGCACCCAAAGCTCTGTCTGACTCTCCTCTCCTTATCACAGCCACCAGCAGAACCTACAGAACAGCAGCACTGTCCTCCAGCCCCAGGCCCTTCCCACGTGCCGACAGCTGCCGCAGGAGCCCCGAGCCCGTTTCGTTGTGCACTTGGACCTTCTGGGACAGAATCATTTCAAAGAGGGTGCTCATCTCTGAGAGGAAGGTGCTGGCCAGCCTCGTCCCAGCAGCGTTGGAGTCAGCCCCAGCACCTTTGCCAAAGGTCTCAAAGGTCCTTGGTTTCTCCTGCCTTGCAGTCTCCTCATGCTCAGGGGAGTGGGGGGAGTCGGGGCAGAAGACGTTGTCCTTGTAGCTGCTGGTGAGGGGGAAGGAGAGCCGAGCCATCCACGCCGGGTCTGCGGCCGTGAGCCTCTTGAGGGCCAGCTCTGCGGGAGAGAGAGGTGGAGCAGAGGAGACCACAGGAGAGAAGAGAGGGGGAAAATTTAATAAATAAAATGACTGATAACTGAGAAGATCTGAAATCACCAAAAGGAATGATTGTAAACAGAAACTACCAGCGGCATCATACAAACCAGCAGCTTAAAAAAGCCAAACAAAATAGAACTGGTTTAAAGCTCCTGGGGGTTTTTGGTTTTGTTTTAATGTAATAACCATTAGAATCACTTTGTTTTCTCATTTGTTGCAGCCTTGAGTGGCACTTCACTGAATTGTTAGCAAAGTCAGAGAGAGGGAGGGTTTAGGACTGGCTAAAGGGGGGCTGACAATGGAAAGCTTGCAAGGGGGAAGTGTTGGACACAAAGATAGTGGACTTCCCTTCAGGGTCACTCCAGGGTGGGAATTTGCTGCTAAGCAGGCAGATTGAGACCGAGAAAAAAGGGGTTATTGTGAAAACAATAATAGCAGAATGAAATTCTGGATTATAAAATGCACAGCTGGGTGGTTGAGCACAAGTAACAAACAATTGAGCTATAAAGTGGTTGTTCCTCGATTGGAAACAGCTGAGGAGCAGTGGGAGCCTGGGCTGGGGGTTGGGGCAGGCTCCTTAGTGCACCAGTAATGTGATTTTATCCCAAAATGGAATCATATAGCATGTTGGTCAAGGTATGAAGGCATATCCATGGTATTGTTACTGGGTCTGGCGAGACCTGATTAGGGGAATTACACACAAATCTGATTATCCGTAGGAGAGAGGAGCTGAAATGCCACCAGTGCAGAGAAAGCTGTGGGGATGAAACCAGGAGTGGTCCAGGATGACATGATGGACACCCCAGGAGTGGGGGCTGGTGCTCCTGAGGAGGAAGCAAGAGCTCTGCAGGGACCTGCCTGCAACCTGCGGCTATTCTGGGGAGACAAGCACCGGCAAAGGAAATCTTTAGGCTTAAAATAGTGCTGGCAAAAGAAGAAGTGATTATAACTGTCCATGAATAAACATCTACTGGAAAAGAAAGGAAGGACCCCATAGCAGGGAGAGCCTGGAATAGCCTCCCCGTCAGACGGCAGGAAAGGAAATGGGGATTCTTGTTTTTTGAGGTGGTTGGTAAACAAGAGTCCGTGCTGTGGTGCACAGAGCTGCCTTCCAGCCCCACGTTGTTCCTTCCCAAAACACATCCCAGAACCCCCAGGGGAGAGTTGTGAAACCACCTGGTTTGTGAAACACTTTGAGGGCAGCAAAACAAGTCACTGGTGTCTGGCAACAGAACACAGCAGTGCCAGCATGGCAAGAGCTGGTGTCACTAATAATTCTGTGGCTCTGACTTACACAGTGACCTCAGAAAGGGTCCTCGTTCTAATGCAGTTTTCCTGCTGCTTCCAGAGGATAATCAGTATCCCCTCACAGCCTGGGACATGGGGTCCCCAGTCAGTGGCTGAGACAAGGCTTCCTCAGCCAACTAGGCAGTTAGTCCTTTCTGAAAGACAGCTTTCCTTGGGTAGAGTGGGGATGAGAGCTGGTACCCAAACCAGGTAAGGAGAGAAGGGCAGGTACATCACTTAGATTTTTGTTTGAGCTGAAGCCCCAAAATTCTGTGTTGTTTCACTTCCAGGATTTCTTTCCGCCGTCTCAGTATTGTTTTTAAGTTACAGTGACTGTTCCTTAACACATCACCTAAGAGCGCTGCAGCCCCACAGTTTTGCTGTAAAACATCCAGTTTTCTCCTCCCTGTCTGCAAGAAGCCACTGCATTCCCTAAATTTTGGATTCCTCAGCTGTGGAACAGGACACAAGCAGTCTGCTTCCTGCAGGGAGAGCCACAACTCAGGGGGTCCCGTGGCCATGAAACCTTATAATTAGGTGTGTTTAATTTGACCAATAACTCTTTACTGCCTTGTTTTAATGGTGTTTTGAGAGCAGGAGTTGTTTTTATCATCACTAAAGTTCTGTCTCTCATCTACTGCTGGGAGAGGCTGTGCTTGGCTGGTGGGGGTTGGTGTTAACAGAGGGTGCTGAGTTCATTCCGCAGCATAAACAACCCCAGAGCTGCCTGGGACTGATTAATCCCACTGTGCCTCCCGCTGGGAACAGCACAAAGGCCCAGACAGCCTCAGCCAGCTGTTAGGATACTCCTGAGCTCAAGCAAAGCTTCCTTCCTCCCTCTCAGGATGCAAGTCCACTTCTCTGTTTGTGTTTGGGAGAGAAGGAAGGAGCCCGGCAGCTCCGGCGTCTGCGCCCTGTCGCCTTCCAGGGAAGCTCTGGGCTCATGGGGAAGGTTTTGCACCACTGAAACAGGGCAGCCTCTTTGGGAATGGCCAGCAGGAACCCACATGGGCACAGCCTCAGCAGTCCCTGCTGGCATTCACTGGGAAATGGAACACGGTTCCTTCCAAAAGGAACTGGCGTGACACTGTCAAGGTGGTGCCTTTGGAAGGTCTGGAAGAAGAGTCCTGGATGACTTTGGACAAGGGCATGGAGTGATAGAACAAGGGAGAACACACTGACAGAGAGCAGGGTTAGGTTGGGTATTGGGAAGAAATTCTTCCCTGTGAGGGTGGTGAGGCACTGCCCAGGGAAGGGGTGGAATCCTCATCCCTGGAAGTGTTCAAAAAACGTGGATGTGGCACTTGGGGACATGGTTAGTGCTGGCCCTGGCAGTGCTGGGGTAGTGATTGGACTCGATGGTCTGAGAGGGCTCTGCCAACCTTAGTGATTGAATGAAATGCCAGTACTTTGGCAAAAAGGTTTTTTCCTATCAGATCTAATAATCACGAGAGATGGCACTTCATGGATTTGCCCCATCACAACACAGATTTCTAGGATGCTCCCTGTGGGCAGGACTGGATCCAGACAGAGCTCCCTTTACTGGGATTGGTGCCATGGGATCACCTGTTCACTCCCTGCCCTTGGCTGCAGGACCTTTAAATCCAAAATGCTTTTAGCTCTCATTTCACCCAGCCTTGCCTTCTTTTACTCCCTACTAGAATCAAAGAGCAGGAAGGCAAATGGGGAGAAGCAGCAGGTTCTCTCCCTAAGGAAAAGCACCAAAAATGCCCAACTCTGGAATTAAAACCACCCCAGCAGCAAACCTCAATGAATTGCTCTTCTATGGAAGCTCCACAATGAAATTTCTGCTACAGGACATGAGTCAGCCCAACTCTTTCAAATTGAAATGCCAGTAGAGGAGATTTTTAGAACAAATCAATAAAAGGAACATGTAGAAAATGTCAGGCCCAGATGGTATTCACCCCGGAGAGCCAGAGGAACTCGGATATGAAATTGCCTGGTTTATTAGCTGCTGTTCGTTAACTACTGCCTCAAATGAACGTGGGAGCAGGGCAGGGGAAGGAGAAATTGTGACAGGGGTTTTTAAACATGTGAAGGTGAATCTGGTGCAGGCAGATTCATGGAAATCCTGTGCCAGGCTCAGTGGAGAGAAAAAGAGCTGCTGTTCCAAAGGGAACCAGCGTGACAGTGTCAAGGTGGGGAATTGTGTTTTGCAAATTTGTTGGAGTCTTTGGAAGGGCTGAATGACTTTGGACAAGGGGCTGGAGTGAGAGGACAAGGAGGGAATGGCTTCCCACTGCCAGAGGGCAGGGTTAGATGGGGTATTGGGAAGGAATCCTTCCCTGGGAGGGTGGGCAGGCCCTGGCACAGGATACCCAGAGAAGCTGTGGCTGCCCCATCCCTGGAAGTGTCCAAGGCCAGGTTGGACAGGGCTTGGAGCAGCCTGGTCTAGTGGAAGGTGTCCCTGCCCATGGCAGGGGGGTTGGAATGAGATGAGCTTTAATGTCCCTTCCAATGCAAACCATTCTGAGATTCAGTTCTATGATGACAGAGGACACCTGAGCTGGTGGAAAAGCACCAGCCAGATTCTCAGGGACCTGAGCTGTCCCTGAGTCAACAACCAAGTCCTGTAGAAACTAGTATGTGTTAAAAGCTGGGAAGTGAGGGTAGGAACAATTAATCTTTCCCTCCAAGAGAGGTCACTAGCAGAGTCCCAGAGTATCTACTCAACACAATGATAAGTGACATGGAGAAGGGGACAGTGTTGGTGTTGACTCTACTGAAACACCCAAGGCAGAGGGTTGTGAAGGTCCTAATAGTGCTGAGAGTCCTGAGCAACACGTGGCTGGTGGATTTCTGTGTCACCAGTAATTGGACAATTGTCCCAGAGAATAACATGTCATGTCACGCAGAGAAGGGATTTGGGAGTCACCATGAACAGTCTGGTGACAGAGCTCAGGGTGGAGATTGGGCAGGAAAGGAATGAAGAACAAACCAAAAAGCCTCCTTATGCCCCCAGTGTCTCCTAAAGACTCTGCACAGTCCTGGTCACCACATCTCAGTAAAGGCACACTAAAATTGGCAGCAGGTTGGTCACAGGAGATGAGACGGTTCAGGAGTTCTGCCTGGTAGGAAACAGGAGCCTGATGGGGCTTGACAAGGACAACTCTGCACCTTTCTCACTCTGTATGGACTAGGAGACCATGAAAGGGAGGGGCTCAGGTCAGGGTGGGAAGCAGATGACCAGGTGATAAACTGGCTTTCATCCCTACACAGCAACAGAGGTCAAGCTCACACATCAGCTAAACAACAGCAGATCCATCCATGGGAAAGAAGGATCTTCCATAAACACAGGAACAAATCCAACATGAGCTCAACAAGTCCCTTTGCTGTGAACTGCCTGGTACAAAAAGCCAGGGATGGTCCAGACATGCTGTCCCAAGCATCTGCCACTGTCAGAGCCACCTCAGGAGATGAGATGTCCCCAGGCCAGCCAGTCTGGCCTCCTGAATGGGGGGTGTTATTTGAGGAGACCCCACTGCCGGAACCCTCCAGCAGCCCCAGTGTGCTCCCAGTTGCAAGGCCACCTCACCTGCCTGCGGCTCCAGGAGGGTCTCCAGCTCCTCCCCCACCAGCTGCGGCACGGACAGCTCGAAGCCGCTCTCGGAGTCGCGGTCCTCGGCCTCGCTCTCGCCGTGCCCACTGTCCTTCGTGCTCAGGCAGTCGGTGTCCAGCCCCGCAGCCCTGCCAGGGCACACAGCACTCGGGTCACCCCAACTCCCAGCACAGCCCCCTGAAGATTCTTGCCTTTGCCCCCTACAAAATGACCCAGAGAGGGCTGTGGGCACTCCCTCAGTGCATCGCTCTCAGAACCAAAGGTGTAATCATTTCAGTCCCCACTGAATAATGAATTTAGGGTTTGTTTGGGTCATGCAAGGGGCTGCTCCACTTTCTTGCCTGAGAGGACTTCTGTCCTTCTTCAGGGAGATCATAGAATCACGGAGGGATTTGGGTTGGAAGCTCATCTTGTTCCACCCCCTACCATGGGGAGGGACATGGCCACTAAACCAAGTTGCTCCAAGCCCTGTCCAACCTCATCATGAACACTTCCAGGGCATATCCTTAACAAACAGGGAGCTGCTGGCTCCTCCCTGTAAATTCAGAGCTTCCCAGCTGCAGGACCAGATGAGGAGCATCATAGCCCAGCCCTGCCTGAGCAGCCCTGGAGCCACTGTCCCACCCTCTCCATCCTCAGGGGATGCAGATGGAAAAGGTGGAGAAGGCTGTGTCTGCCCATGGCCTGGGCAGGTGTGTGTGGGGGGACATCTGGCATCCTCAGGAGTGTTCACCCAGAAATGTCAACAGCAAAATTTAATGGGAAGTTTGTCTCTGGGAACGTCTTTGTCACACAGCTGGGATATCTCAGGCCTTCCAAATCTGCTGGCAGTGTCTCCCTCACCTGCCTCCTGGCCCAGGCACAGGTGCCCCAAACTCATGTCAACACATCTCAGGAAGTGCCCAGGGCCATGAGAAAACCCATCCTTGTGCTGCTGCCTCCAGGGCTGGGCCCTCTGTGCTCCTGAGCATCCCTGTCCATCGCACTGGAACACCTCGGTGTTCCCCTGGCAAGGACGGGATGATGGATCTTGGCCATGGAGGAGCTCAGGGGAGAATGGAAGGAGCTACCAAAGGTGCCCCAGGGAAGGAGGCAAAGAGCAGATGGATACCAACAGGAGCCAGGACCAGAGGAGCACAGCCATCCCCTTAAGGAAGGAGCTACCTCTCCAGCATCAGAGGATGAGGCTTTGCCTCGTGTCTCTGCTGCCCGGGTGGCTCCTGTCCCCAGACCCAGGACTGGTGAGGCTGAAGAAGAGACAGGAGGGAAGAAGGTGTGGGAGAGGGAAGGGCCGGGATCCAGCCTTACCTGCTGCCGTTCTTGGCCGTGTACTTGTTTCCCCTGTAGTTTGTTTTGGGCTGGAACTGTCCCTGGTGCAGCAGGGACAGCAGCTGCGAGATTTGCTGTAAGGCAGGAAGAGCCTGTTGAGCCCCAGCGGTCGCCACTCAAGCTGCTTCCTGCCAGGACGTCCCCTCGGACCCCCCGGCCTTTTTATAGCGTTTCCTCCTCCCACAGATGGTCCGGCAGCCTCGGGCAGGGGGGAAAAACAAGTGCCCCTGAGCCCACCTGGCCCCCGCTGCCCCTGCACTGCCCGCACACCCCGGGGAAGGGAGCACGGGACTGTCCCCTTCTCCCTGGCACAGCCACCCTCCCTGCCCCCCAGCTCCCAGGGTGTCCTGGTGGGTGTGGGGAACCCTGCCCATGGTGGGGCGGATGCTCATCCTACCCAGCACCTCTGCCCAGGGCTGGGGGAAGAGACCAACTAAAGACCCCCACCCAGGGTGCAGGTTCCCCACCACCTCAGGGTGGGCAAGACCCAGGAAAGGAAGGATTGGAGTGGGTCGACACCTCTGGGAGTGCTCAGGGGGCAGGTCTTACCTGCACTGGGGGCGACTCCATCGCGAACTCCCCAGTGGGGCTCTGCTCTGCCAGTGCCACCAGCGACAGTCGGACCAGGCTCCTGAGGATTTGCTGGTGGGGCTGGGGCTGCCCGGGTCCCCCAGCACCCACGGGCTGCTCAGGTGGCAGCTGGGGCTGTCCCATGGGTGGCTTCACCAAGCTCTTGCTGTGCAGTGGTGCCTCCAGGGTGCTGGCAGCATCTTTCACCAGATGTTTGGGTCTGTGGGGCTGGCAGGGCCGGCGCTGCAGCTTGGGCAGCTCGAAGGTCCCCTGCTGCTCCTCAGAGTCTTTTTGGGTCCTCTGATTTCTCAGGGTCCTGTAGAGAGTGGGGGTGAATTGGAGGGGAGGCTGTGGGGAGCCCCCCGGTGCAGGGGGGGCTGTGCCAGGCAGATCATCCTGGCAGGGCTGGGGGGGCTCAGCCTCCCGGGGCCGGCCCCGGAGCAGCGGGACAAGGTGGATGTCGGTCTTCTGGATCTGCCTGTGTGGCTTCTTGAGCTGCTGCTGCCTGCGGGCATCCTCTGCCTCCCTGCAGTTGTAGGCCATGCCGTCCTTCTTCTCCTTCTTACGCAGAGACAGGGTTAGGGCCAGGAGGAGAAGGCACCCACCCAGGAGAGCAGCCAGGCAGATAACAACCACCACAGAGAGGCTCAGCCACCCGGGACCCTGGGCTGACATTTTGGAGAAGGCCCCGTGATGCCGGAAAACTAAGCGGACCCGGGCCAGGGTGTGCAGGGGGGTGTCCCCCTCGTCGCTCACCCGCACCACCAGCTCCCGCTCGCTGCCGGCGAGGCTGCTGGCATTGCTGGCATTGAGGAAGACCTGCCCCGAGAGAGGGTCCAGGATGAAGAGCTCAGCATCAGCCCCCCCCACCAGATCATACCGGAGAGCCCCATTGATGCCAGAGTCCATGTCCCTGGCCACGATGGAGAAGAGGAAAGGAGTGCCAGCACAGGACAGTGTTGCATTGGTCACTGCTGCAGCCCCTTGGGTGCTCCCATTCCCAGGGACCACCCAGGAGCACCCTGTCTCCACATTGACCAGGACAGAGAGTGTGGCTGCACCTCCTACCAATGCTGGCATGGTGATGATGGGCGCGTTGTCGTTCCGGTCGAGCACAGCCAGCTTGATGGAGATGTTGGATGCCAGCTTGGGATGTCCTCCATCCTCCGCAGTCACCAGGAACTCCAGGCTCCTCACCTGCTCGTAATCAAAAGCTTGGAGGGCAAAAACATCCCCAGTGGTGGGGTCAACTGAGACCAGACCCAAAGCAGAGGAGTCCGGGATGCTGTAGGTGATTTTCCCGTTGAAGCCCAGGTCGGGGTCAGTGGCACGGACAGTGAGCAGGAAGGCAGGTGCTTCGTTGTTCTCAGCAACAGCAGCCTCGTAGGTGGCCTTCTCGAAGGCTGGGGCGTTGTCATTGACATCACTGATGCAGATGGTGAGATGTTTGAGCACAGCCAGGGACAGGTCACCCTGGTCCCGCACCTCCAGCGTCAGGTTGTACTCGGCACGCAGCTCCCTGTCCAGCACCGTGTTGGTCATCAGCACATAGCTGTGGCTGTTGGTCCTCTTCAGCCTGAAGTGCTCACCCCCTTGGCTGAGGGAGCACAGCACTTGCCCGTTGCTTCCCGAGTCGGGGTCGCTGGCTGTCACCAGAGCCACGAAGCTGTCCTTGGGAAGGGCTTCGGAGAGCACGGGCACCCGCGTGGCCCAGGTGACGTGGACGTCGGGAGCATTGTCATTGACATCCATGACTTTGACCAGGACCTTGCAGTGTGCTGGGATGGGGTTGGCACCCAGGTCCCGGGCCTGCACATCCAGCTCGTAGGTGTGGGTTTCCTCGTAGTCCAGGGGGTGCTTCAGGACGATGCTGCCCGTGCGGGCGTCGATGCTGAAAGTGCTCAGCACGTCCGGGGGCGCGTGCCTGCTCAGGCTGTACTCGATCTCCCCGTTGGGACCCTGGTCAGGGTCAGTGGCCGTGACCGTCACAAGGAGGGTCCCGGGCAGAGCATCCTCCCGAACCTCCACGGTCAAGGAGCTTTCTGCAAAGACGGGGCTGTTATCATTGGAGTCGAGGACAATGACTTTAATTAAAGCAGTACCTGATTTTGGCGGCTCCCCGTGGTCAGTGGCCGTCAGCACGAGGTCGAAGGAGGAGTGCAGCTCCCGGTCCACTTCTTTAACCACAACGAGCTCCGCGTGCCTCGTTCCATCGGAGCTGGAGACAACCTCCAGAGCAAAGTGCTCGCTGGGGGAGAGGGCATACGAGCAGCGGGCGTTGGGGCCAGCATCAGCATCCAGGGCTCGATCCAGCGGGATCCGTGTCCGCAGGGATGCGCTCTCCGACATCTCCAGCTCCAGCTCAGGCGTGGGGAACCGCGGCGCGTTGTCGTTGACATCCAGCACTTGAACCTCCACGTGGATCAGTGCCAGGTTTTGGGCAGCCAGCACGTCGAACGAGACCCAGCAGGGATCACTGTGCCGACACAGCTGCTCCCTGTCCACCCTCCCGGCTGTGCTGAGCACCCCATCCCCACTGCCTACGTGCAGCGGGAACCTCCCGGGGGTCTCCATCAGCTGGAAGGCATCCACAGTCTCGCCGCTCTCGCCCCCCTCCAAGTGCTCGGCCAGCGTCCCTATCAGCGTTCCTGGCGGCACCTCCTCGAACACGCGGTACTGCACCGTGAACGTGGCGACCTCCTGGGCGTCGGCACAGAGGAACAGGTACCACCAGAGTGCCGGGAGCTGCAGGGCGGAGCGGCTCAGCAGCAGGATGCTGCTGGCAAAGCCCACGGTGCCCCTGCCCCAGGGCAGTGCCAGGGGCCTGCCCGGCCGCCGCATGGCCACGGAGTCCTCACGGCGACCGCGAGTCCTCGGCATCCTCTCCCATCCCCAAGTCCCACAGGCATCGGTCAGTGGTTGGAAAGGAGAAGAAATCACAAGCCAGTCTGGTGATTGTCCCCCACCCTGCCATCACCAGAGGACAGTGGGGGACTCAGGTGCTCCTGGGCTGAACGCTCAGCCCGGAGCAGAGGGAGCTGCCACCGAAGCAGCGGCCGGCTGGCCGGGCCAGAGCTGGACCAGCCGTCCTTCCTATGGAAACCACACCTACAGGAAAAGGGAGGACCGAGCTGGTACAATGGTGGGGCGGGGTGGGGGCTTGTGGGGCAGCACATGGTGCAGCTGGGAGAGGGGTGTGGAAGTGCCCTCTGCTCCCAACCTGCAGCGACCATCACCTGCCTGCTGTCACCTGCAGAACACACTTCACAGAAGGTGTGATTCCTGCAGACAGTCCCTGTCCCACCCACAAACCTCTCCTGCTTTGGGAAGGGGTCTGCAAGGACCAGCCATGGTGGGCAATGCTCCTGCATTGACCCAAAGCCTTGCTCCCCACACTGTTACATTTCTGACTTGGGTTTGCTCTCATTTTGTCTAAATCCAGAGTGCAATCCCTGCTCCTTTTGAGGGCCCACATCACCTTTTCCAGCACGCAGCTTTTGATGATGTCACAGCTTCAGTTTCAGCTGGACACACCAAAATGAGCTGATGAATCACTGGGAGCGTGGCCACAACAAACACAGGCAGGAGGGCACAAGGGAAGGAGGGATGCACTGGCAGACACGAGCTGTGTCCTGTCAGGCCTCTCCCATCCCCTGCATCCGTCTGTCATGGCCAGCCCCTGTCTGGCACACGCTCATCCCAGCCTGGCTCAGCACTGACTTCCCCAGTGTCACTCCTCACCCAGCTCTGATCCTGCACCACCAAATCCCTTCTTGGCCTTGTTTCAGCACTTTACCCCCAGCTCCCCTTGGAGCAGCCAGCACGAGGCTGCACAGCTGTTCTACCCATAGTGCCACATCTGGCCAGCTGTGCATGCATAGGTGGCACGGCCTAAGGTTGTTCCATGTATTCCTCCTAAGCAGGTGCTGCCTGCAGAGCCCCAGTGCCCCCAGCTGGGTTTACTTTGGTCTCCAGGTGACTGAAGGCATTCAGGACAGGGAGGGCCATGTGGAATTTTCCTTGGCCTTTAAGGACTGCAGAGCATCCTCATGGCGTGGTTGGAGTCCCACCAGCCACATCATCTTTGTGGCCCCCACACCATCTCTGTGGCCCCCACATCTCCCAAGCAGCCTCCAGCAGCCCTGTGGCTGCCATTGGTGCCCTGTGCCCACCTAGCCCACTCCTCCTGCTTTTCCAGCCTTGCTGGGCACCCCCTGTATCACCATCCTCTTCCCATCCCTGCCAGCTCCCCTCACAGCTCTGATTTCCCCAGCTGAGGCTCCCCATCACCTGCATCCCTGCTCTCATCATTTTCCTTTATTATAGTAAATTTTAACGAGCAGCAAAACCACCCCCTCCCCTCAGTGCCACCAGCCCCGGCAGGTTTGTGCCACCGCTCAGCACTCCGGGAGGAAGGGACAGTGCAGGGGGGTGGCAGCAGACCCGGTGCTATTCCTGGGCTCGGCCCCAGCTCCAGGTGACCTTTGCCAAGTCATTTCCCTGCTTTGTGCAGTCGCTTCCTCCCGCCGCGGGCGCAGCGAGCCCCGGGCTCTGCGGAGCGATGCTCCTGCTCCCGGCGCTGCCGATGGAGCAGCGGATGTCTCCCAGCCCGTGCCCTGCTTTGGGGTGGGGAGGGGTGGGAAGGCTACTTCCTTCTGGGGGGACGCTTATCCTTCCACCTCCTTTTTTTATTTTAATGCCTTTCCTTTTCAGGGATGGAGAGGACCAGAAGAACCGCACTGAAACATCACGAGGGAAAGGGAATAAATGTTACACCCTGGAACTGTGGGGGTTCCCTGAGGAGCCCTGCATGGTGTATCCTTCTCCCATGGCCTCCCAATCCACCTGCAGAACCTCACTGAGTGCCCTGATGTAACAGGGGGTGGATCCCCCCAACACCAGCACCCCTGTGCTGCCCCTGTTTGCTGCCATCCCCACACCCCAGCTGGAGGGAATGCCCCTTCAGGCTCCTGCAGCTCCAAACTGCTCCTTTTCCTCTCCAAAGGCAGGGATCAGGTGGGATTTCGAGCATCATTTTTCTCAGCCATCACAGGGAAAGGCTGGGAGGAGAAGTCACTGTCACCAACAGGAGAGCTGTGCCCAGTCTGGCTGTACAGACACCAGCACCAGTGACAGATCTGGGCAGCCCAGGACAGGAACTGGAAGGGCTGCTCCATGATGATGATACTTTAGGAATAAATCCCTACAGACCAGGCCTGTGCCCCCCAGCCATTGGAACGTTCTCAGCTGGCAGGAAGATGCTGCAGGGCTGCAAAAGCATCGCTGAGCTGCAAACCAGTCGTGGTGTGGAGGGAGATGGACAAAGTAGTGCTGCAAAGAAAAGAGAAAATCAGAACAGGGTCAAGCTGAAACTTGCCAGAAGCACAAGCAGGAAAATAAGATCTGGTGCTAAAAACAACACACATCTCCTCCCATTCCCTACTCACACCCCAGCAGGTTCCCAACATGCAGGTGCTTCAGGAGCTCCATGGACAATATGGTGCCTATGGACATAAAATTCCCCCCCTAAGGTTTAGGCTGCACCTGAACCTTTGCATTGAAAGCTCAGAAAGAGCATCAGTTGCAATGAATTATTGCAGCACTAATCTTCAGTTCCTGCACAATGCTGTTAGTGCCCAAAGCAGCTGTAAATGCCACTGTCTAGTGTGCCAACCTGGCTCCTCTGGGCTCTCCAGGCTCCAGAGCAGACTGGGGGAACACCCAGAGCTCCCAGGGGTGCACTCACTGTCCATCACATGGCAAAGACCAGCCCCACGACGTTATTTCGAGCTCCACTGAACAGCTGGAGGTCTTCAAACTTTGGTGTTTGGGGCTGGTTTGGTGTTTCTGGGAACCATGAGCTGTGCCATGACACAGCAGGGAGCAGAGGGCAGTTTAAAATGAGAGGGGGAGACTTTTTCATATGTAATAATCATCCTCTGCTCTGAGACAGGCTGGGGGAGCTGGGGAGGCTCACCTGGAAAAGAGAAGGTTCTGGGGAGACCTGAGAGCCCCTTCCAGTGCCTAAAGGGGCTCCAAGAGAGCTGGAGAGGGACTGGGGACAGAGAATGGAGGGACAGAACACAGGGAGTGGCTTCCCTCTGCCACAGGGCAGAGTTAGGTGGGATATTGGGAAGAAATTGTTCCCTGTGAGGGTGGGCAGGCCCTGGCACAGGTTGGGCAGAGAAGCTGTGGCTGCCCCATCACTGGGAGTGTCCAAGGCCAGGTCGGATGGGGCTCGGAGCAACCTGGGCTGGTGGAAGATGTCCCTGCCCACATCAGGAAGTTGGAACAAGATAATTTTTAAGGTCCCTTCCAACCCAAGTCATTTTGGCTTTTAAATGGCAAATCAGTTGTGATGAGAGGGCAGCAGAAATGTTACTCATGCCAGTGTAATTTCTGTTTAAAAATCTGGCATTAAAATAAAAGGGAAAAGGGAACAGGACAGGAAAAGCTGAAAAATTCTCCTTAGACTTTAAAACAACCAAGGTTTATGCTTTCTTAAAGTGTTACTATTTCCTAATTTTTCAGTTCTTTGATTCAACAAAGGACAATAGTGGTACCTGAGTTGTTGCCATTTAGTGACTGTAATTGCTGGATTTCTTTCTAATTATCTCAGTTTTGAAAATTACACCACAGAAGTGAATTTCAGAGAGTTGTATATGGACTTATCTTTACACAACTGAACTCCATGTTCTCATTGAGTTTAGTGAAGGCCACACAAAATAAAAGGAACAAATTTATGCCTGTTGTTTTGCAGGCTTGGGACTTGATTTTTCTCATTTTTCCTTTTTATGAGATATTTCACTGTAGCTGGAACTGAGCCTGTAGCTGTTCCTTCATATACCATAAGTACAAAGGGTTTTGAAGCCACTGGTTTGTATGTCCAGTCTGGGTGAGTTAACTGAGATTTACCAGTGCCATCAGATACTTAAAGAGTTTTCAGAGACCTAAACAGCAGGTGAAAAAAAAATGCAGGCAATTTCAGAAAACCTGTCCTTTCCTGTCTGATGTGGAAAACAGTCTTCAACAGACTTCTTTTACACATGATGTTGATAATGGCCTTCCCAAGGATATAGAAAATTGCCACTTGAAAACAGTCCTGGATGGATGGATCAACCTTCCAACCCTGAGCTGCTGCCACCACTAACAGTGCCAGTGCTTCCTAAGGAATTCCTCATTGTATCAACCTGCTTCACCAACCTGCCACAGGGGTTTCAGAGATGCCCAGGTGGTTTAACACCTCAGCATTCACACACAGGGCTCGTTCCCCTCCAAGGCCAAGCTCCAGCTCCAGCCTTTCAAAGACCTCTTACCATATGCACCATTTCCACCACAGTTCAGTGAAACCGTGTTTATTTATGGGCAATGCAGTTATTTGCCAAAGAATGTGGTTTGGGGACAGCTGAAGACATTTGTTAGCTCAGGACAAACTTGCTCTGTAGTTTTGGCCCAAACAAAAATAAAGGCAGCCTTTGAAAACATCAGACATTCCCTTAACTGGTATTTTTAAGAGTTTTCAACACTTGGTTTTCAGGACACTTGTCATGAAAGCAAAGGAAAGAAAAAGCACAATCCTCAGAGTTTTCAAGGAGGGAACCCCCCTCCTTTCTCCACAGTCGCCCAGCACTTGGATCACCTCCACCCTTTGCCAGCAGGACCTGCCACCTGCCAAGACAGCAGCGTCCAGTCCCCAGCTCAGGCTCTCCCTTGCTCTTTAATTGTCCTGTGAGAAGTGGGACAGAAGGAATTACAAGCACTTGAACTACAACACTTGGTCAGATGCTTTCCTGGATCAGGATCTTCAATCCTGAACTTATCCCAGGTCCTGCACAGCAGCAGCCCCAGATCTGGGGTCGGGGGAGCTTTGTTTGCCATTGGAACACAAACACACAAGAACGAAGTTATAAAGGAATGCACTTCTCTCCAAGTTCTGTTTGTGTAGTCTCTGCTCGAGCCAAGCATGTGCAGAACCAAAGCTGTGCATCTGCCAATATCACAAGCATGATCCAAGCAAGTCCACCAAGACCTTGCCAGCCACACAGCTCCCTCCATGAGGAAAGAATTTGGAATGCATTATTTGACACAGAACCATATAATTGCAGCATCAAAAATTAGAGTAAATGGTTCTGATCAGCTGCCAAGAAAGGGGATATTTTTCTGGCTTGAGCTTCTAATAGAAAAATGAAAAAAAAGGCAAAAGTTATAGCAATTCTGACGTTACTGAGCTGTCATTCCAGAAATTGTCCTTTAAAACAAAATTGTGGTGGATAACAAATAAAATCCTAAGTGTTAGTTCAAGTAAGGCTGGAAAACACACATGGCTTTTACAAGCTTCCTACACCAAACAGCAGAACTTTTCGCACTGTGTATCCAGATTCATCCATGGTCCTTTATGTTATTAAACACTGTGCAGAAGAAGTTGAAACAGTTGACTCTTCAATTACAATAATGTTTTTAGTGTGTTTGGCTCTTACCAAAATATTATTCATTGTTAATAAAATATTCAGCCGCTACGAGTGAAGTTTCATTGGAAGGATTTTTTCCCACAGGTTCATTTTCTTACTGTGTGGGGTGTATTTTTCCTAGTTTTGTTTTTATTTATTTTAAGTTATTCTACCATTTTTTAAGCTGGAACACTTACAGATTAAAACAAAACTTCATGCACTGAAGTGTTTTATGGAAATTATAAACATAAATTCATGCTCTTTTGGGCTTCAATCTCATTCACTATATGGTGATTCCCTGGGCAAGACATGGAAAGAACCTCCTTCCACAAATATTCAGAATACATGAGGAAATAAATTCAAAGGATACAGAAGGGTGACAAATATCTTTATGCAGTGGGTTAATTAGGCCAATAAAGCAGATTGGTACGGAGCAGGGGGCTGGCTTTGGAGGAGAACTGCTGACCAATGCTATCAAAGCAGCAGACTGAAAGTGAAGGAAACTTGTGGTTTCTTTTTGACTCCGAGAGGAATTCTTTCATCAGATTAACCACTTCTGAAAGCATCCGGCGTGTCTGACACACCCCAGGGACAGCCAGGACCTATTCCAAGGCAATGCAGGCAGGGGCTGACTCAGGAGAACATCCTCATTCAGGAAGGGCACTGAATTTTAGTTTTCTCTTTAAACAGATGCTTAAACTCCATTAGAACTGGAGAATTTTAAGCTTGGCCTCGAAGTTAAGCACTTCCTTAATCCGAGATCAGTAGGCAAATACAGGTGGAAATACATGTTGCTACTGGGGACCACAGAAACTACTGGACAAACAAAAACCTCAGAGACGGAGCTAATGGAATGTCAGTTATTATTAAGAAAGCTTCCAGAAAAATAGGAAGAAAACCTGAGTGAGCAGGACTAGAAGAAAAGAGGTTTCCTACCCAAGGTCACAAACAAAATCCCTGCATGTGGCATTACAGGAACAGCAGAACAGAAACACGAGGTGCTGCCACAGGGTGATTATTGGTGGGGCAGATCTGATCACACCCATCAATCAGCTGCTGCTTGTTGCCCCTTTCACCTCTGAGCAGAGATAAAAGGGCCCTCACAGTGCAGGCTGAGTCTCAAGCTGTGCTGAGATCAGCATCTCTGAAATCAGGGGCTGTCCAGGGGCACCAGCACATCTCCAGGTCTGGCCCTGGCAGAGTTACAGCTGGGGGCATGGATTGAAGGAAAATATGTCTCTGTTTCATAAATTTCAGGCTTATAAATTAGAACCTTTATCTGGAAAATGCTCAAATCTGATGCAGGCTTGGGCATAGCATAATTAAGGTTGAAAAAGACCTCCAAGATCATCAAGTCCAACCTGTGATCAATCCCCAACCTTGTCAACTAGACCAGAGCACCGAGTCCTCCAGTGCTCTCAGAACCTCAAATGAAGTAATCAAGTGTATCTAAGTTAGAAGAAAAATAGGTTGGCCAAACTCCAACCATTCCAGATCTGGTGACCAATGGCAGAGTTGAAAACATGGAGAAGCATTCAGGTAGGGGGATGACTTCACCAAAAAGCTCTGGATATGATAACAGTTACTAGTTATTAATCAGTAGGGAATTAACTCATTAAAGAATAGTCTTAAGCTGAAGAAGGGCAGAGTCAGATGTAACATTAGGAAGAAATCCTTCCCTGGGAGGGTGGGCAGGCCCTGGCAGAGGTTGGGCAGAGCAGCCGTGGCTGCCCCATCCCTGGGAGTGTCCAAGGCCAGGTTGGACAGGGCTTAGAGCACCCTGGGCAGGTGGGAGGTATCCCTGCCGCCCATGGCAGGGGGATTGGAATGAGATGATCTTTAGGGTTCCTTCCAACCCAAACTGTCTATGATTCTGTGAAGATTTATGGTGCACCCAACAGGCACAAGCCTCATACGGTCACTTCAGGTCTCTTTTGCTGTAGAAAGCAAAGTTGGGCTGTAAAGAATCAATATCCGCTTCAGATAGCATGAGAAGAAACCCTCATAGACCACTTCAGACTGTGTCTGGGCTGTCTCTGGGTTGCTCCACACTCAAGTGAAAATGAAGTCACCCAGGTGAGCATGAAAATGTTTTCCCTCCACTGGCTCTGCACAGGACTTGTTATTGAACCTCTGCCTCTTGGTGAGATTTGTGGTGGCTTTGTAGTAAGACTAATTGAGTAACAGGCAACCTAGTATCACACAAGCTGCTGGTGTCCTTGTGAGACTCAGCATCAACTGCTGGGAAGGGTGTTAGGTGGTGTTCTCATCTTCAGTGGGCTCCTGGAGCTTTGTTTCATGGAATAACAAAGTGCAAAGACATTTGCCAGGTTAAGTTGAAAGATGAAAATAATTTTTATCACACTTTTCTTTTCCAAGCAAGCAGGAAAATGTCTCTAGTTTGCCAAGTGGGAAGAGATGCAATTAGCTGAGGGAAACAAATGTTATCAGGTTGTGAAGAAGCACAGCAAAGCATGAGCACAATAAGGACCAAGTCCCTGAGAGGAAACAGCACCCAGCAGGATTCTCTGGCAAAGAATGGAAACTGGTGCTTAGCAAACCATTTGGGGAAATGCTCATGGAAATGAGTAAAACTTATTTAAAAGGATTTGCTAGCGGGAAAGTGAATTTCTGTGCTGGCACAAGAATACAAACACTGGTGGAAAACTGGGGACAAAGTTAATGGAGCACAGGTTAGAGTAAATATTCTGAAAAAAACCTGTTTGCAGGACGTAGCTTTTTGTATTACAATCTCCATTTCATTCAACCTCCAGGAAAGGTCATTGATTTAATCAAGAGCTCCTTTTTTTTCCCCCTTTGGGTAGACTCCCAAATGCACATACCATCAAGATCTGGTGCACAGAAACAATCTGAAGCAAATCTACTAAAAAAGGGTTTTGAAGATGCTTGCCAGTAGAACATTGTGCCTCACAGCTATAATATCAGAAAAAGCCATTCCATTTAAATTAATATATTTGGCCAGACAGCTATATTAAAATTCTTGTTGTTTTTGCTGTTATAATGGTAGCCTGTGGTATGATTTCCCCCTCAGAAATCTGGGGAGTTATTGCCTTTCCCTTGCCTAGGGTGCATCATGTGTTTCTGATTTGGATGAGCTGCCTCATTAAAACAAACACTTATGCAAAACAAAGGCTGTGCATCACCCCCAGCACAGGGGATGTCCCCCAGCTTTGAAGGCTGCAGCGCTTCAAAAGCATCTTCCAAAGGGCGACTTCCGTGGCCGCAGCTCCGCTGGTGTTTGACATTTGGGGATGATGTCAGACACGCTCAGTGCTCGGCCCCTGCCAACAAGGAGGCTCCAAAAGCTGCTCTGGGGAGCAGGCAAGTGCTTGCTGTTGGGATGGGAAGGTAGGGCTTTCTCCCCACACATGTGTGTGTCCTCTGGGCCAGCCTGAGCAGCTTCTGTGCCCTGAGGAGGGCTGGGTGTCCAAGCTGGTGGTGCTGGACAGCTCCGCTTCTCCTCCAGGGCCACCTCCCAAAAGCCTCCCCACCTCTGCAGGTGTCCTCTCTTCCATGGAGGCACCACTTTCCAGAGTGTCTTTGGAGAGAATCAGGAGGATTGTATTCTGCAGGAATAGTTTTTTTCCTGGTTCATTTTCAGCAACTGCTTTTTTTGCCTTTCATAATGTTTGGTTCCCTCATATCAGAGGAGGAAACTTCCTCCCCTAAAAGGACACTGAGGGGCTGGAGGGTGTCCAGAGAAGGAAATAAAACTGGGGAAGGGGCTGGAAAACATGTCATGTGAGAGGGAGCTGCGGGTGTTTATCTGGAGAAGAGGGGGCTCAGAAGGGACCTCTTTGCTTTCTACAACTCCCTGACAGGAGGGGGCAGTGAGAGGGGTCAGGCTCTTCTGCCATGGCCCAGGGGAAAGGGGAAGAGGAGATGGCCTTAAACTGCACCAGGAGAGGTTCAGATTAGAGATTAGAATCAAAAGTTTCCCTGCAAGATTGGCCAGGCATTGGAAAAAGTGTCCCAAGGAGGTGGTGGAGTCACTGTCTCTGGATGTGGCCCTTGGGGACATGGATTAGGGGTGATTGTGGTGGTGCTGGTGGCACTGGATGAGCTTGAAGGTCTCTCCCCACCTTGATGAGTCTGTGATTCTGTAAAGGGGGTTTCAGATCAACAGCCTGAATTCAGATATTGCAGATGTCTGAAGGCAGGTGAGATGAACCCACCAAACAAAAGCTCAGATAAATGACTTTGTGTATGTGTTTTTTGATGGCTTTTCCTTAAATAAGCAAATCCCTCAAATTCCATGGCTAATGCTTTTCATCCAAACCTCTCAGGCTGTTTACACAACAAACCACACCACCACTAATGGCTTCACAAAGTTTATATCAACTTGAATTTGGAAGGTCATACAGAAATTACAGGATCTCAGAGATTACTGTGGTTGGATGTAATGTGTTTCTCAGGTTAATGCTTTTTCTTTATGTGTCAAAATACTTAGATTAATGCAAGCATTGATGCAAATATTTGCATAATTTAAAAAATGCTCACTGTGTTGCTTTTTGGATGCTCCATGAGCTCATTTTTAATCACTCACCTTTGAGATTCGATGACCACTGCCAGCAAAAATTCAGGAGGATTTCCTACATGATCCTTTAAAATACAGCAAAATTAGTTACTGTATTTATAACTCAACACACAAAAGGAATTACCAGCCTGTGTGCTGCATCAGCCTTCCAAACCACTGTTGTTAATCCACATATTCCACAGTTGTAAAAAATGTGCGTATTTTTAGTTTTTCACAGGGCACATTTTGAAGTGACTGACACAAACTTATGGCAAACATAAACTTCTGTCCTGAAGGATGATTTCAGTGAAAGATGAGCACGGCTGGATTTGTTTCTGGCCTGTAGCTTAGATGGTTTCAATTATCCACTCACCAAATGTACTACAGGAAATGCAGCGACCAGACTAGTCATATACTTTGAGTACAGGTTTTTAAATCAACTTAGTGGATTCAGACTGTAGTTTGCTCAAGCTATGAATGGACTGATGTGTGAATTACTTCAAAAGATGTGCAAATATGGAGGAAATAATTCCATGTTTGTGGACAGCTATGGAATAAAGAACAGTATTTAGAATGTGAATATTTTGTTAAAAAATATTCAAGCACTTTGCCTTAAGAGCTCTACTGATCAGTTTGTCTTGTCATCTCCCTGATCAGTTTATCTTGTCATCTCCCTCTGGATGGCTCTACCATCTCCTTTTGTTTTTAACAGACTAATTATACATGAAAGTGAGTATTTAATTTCCCTTTACAAAGCCAGCAACTCGACTTCAAGAAATACATGCTATTATCTAGCACTGCAGTCTGCCAAAATAAAATAGCAAGAAGTGACACAGTTCATAACCAGTAAAAGTATGTACATAGAGCTAAAAAAAAGAGAGAGTGAGGGTTAAATCCTGGCTCTGTTGAAGCCAGAGGAGTTTTATCACTGTCTTCCCCAGGGCCTGCACTTCATCCTAGCTACTCATAACACTTCTCATATTTGATAGGGAACAATTTAAAGTGATAAATAGCAGCCAAATTGCATGTGTGTGTGAGAGGGGGGAGATTTAAAAAACAGTCTCAGTGTTGAAACTAAACTACTTCTGTCAGTTTTGAAATTTTTGGCCTACCAGGTTAAAGCTGATTGAAGCAGGGAAAGTGTTTCTGCTTATTTTGGTTACCTGAAAGGTCTAAGCTGGTCAGACCAGCTCCTTCTGGAGTCATCTCCTAAATGTTAAGTTAAGGCTGCCCAGATTTCAACAGGGCCAACAACCCACAAACCTTCACTCAGAAAATCAAATTATTGCTATTTTTGTGCCTGTATATTGGACTGAGATCTAGTTTAAGGTAGAAAAAAATGCCTCATGTGACTCTGAAACTACTAACCTTATGAAATATGCTTTTTCTTCATTTCCTGTTGGTCAAACCTTTACTGCAAAGCCCTGAACCTGAAGTCACACTCACAGTGGCTGTGTCACTGCCCAGAACTTGTTGCACAGTTCAGTCTTTGAGATTTGATGCCCATTGAAGCTGATCATCACAGAATCACCAAGGTTAGAAGAGACCTTCAAAGTCCCACCATCACCACCCCAATCACCCCCAATCCATGTCCCCAAGGGCCACATCCAGACACCTCTGGGACACTTCCAGAGACAGTGACTCCACCACCTCCCTGGGACACTTTTTGCAATGCCTGGCCACTCTTGCAGGGAGATTTTTTCCTAATCTCTATTCTGGTCCTGCCCTGGTGCAGTTTGAGGCCACCTCCTCTCCCCCTTTCCCCTGGGCCATGGCAGAAGAGCCTGACCCCCCTCACTGCCCCCTCCTGGCAGGGAGTTGTGCAGAGCAAAGAGATCCCTTTAGAGCCTCCTCTTCTCCAGATAAACCCCCCCAGCCCCCTCAGCTGCTCCTCACAAGACATTACCACAAAGTGCACTGGAAAAGGTTAAATCCAACCTTCTGGCTCCATAAACTCTGCATGAGAATGTGGATGAATCTCACTGGGAGGGCAAGTGTTCCCCCTGCCCTGCTGTCCACCACATCTTAAGTTTTGCCATGACTGCTGGTTGAGGGATGTCCTGGGGAGAGCAAGGTTTGTGTTTAAATGTCCCTCTGTAAAAAAAGGGCAAACAACCCAGACCTGAAAGGATAATATTTTTTCCCACCTCTAAAATGGTATGAGAGAGGAGGAGCTGTTCAACTTAGGCAGATTGAATGTGACTGTCTTTTGTTGTGAAATGTCACCATACATAATTTAGGAATTGTGACATTATTTTGCTTTTTTTTTCTTATTTCCTCGATGGGTTTTGAAGGTAATTCTTCTGCATTACTTCAATTTTATTCCATTCAGAGAGCAGAACTCTTCAAAGCAGGGAAGTATAACATGTTATATTGCTTACCTGACAGTGTGTTCAGTGACATATAGTTTTAAACCAGCAATTTCAAATACTCAATCCCTTCTAAATTATTTATGTTTTTTGTTTAAAAAACAAAAAAACCCACAAAAACAAACAAAACCCCAACAAAACGAAAACCCAAAACAAAGCTAAAAACAACCCCAAGCACAAAGATGTTTCTTACACAGTTTTGTATTCAAATGTAAATATACAAATTGGATAAGAAAATATGTTTATGCTTTGAAGGAATGCAGCCAACACACTATTTGAGAATGGACTGCTGATTTGCTACCTGAAAATGAGAGCCATTAAAATGCACGTTGAGAGCAATGAAATTCACGTAATTACAGGTTCCTTCCTTTCTTGAAAGCACCTCTCCCTTCAAAAAAATGTTTCCTCTGCTCCTCTCAGTGAAATATTTCAGGAAACTCCCTCACAGCTTATCTCAGGAAGAGGGAGGAATATGATGTGCAGTAGGTTCTGCCTACATGTGTGAAGCTGATCTTTGTCTCACACATCCAAGTCAATGTTTGCTGCCCTGGAGGGAATTGTGGTTTCATGTCAGGGCCACATGCAGAGCAAGACAGACAGAAGTGATGCTACCCCTGTCAAGCCTCTCAGGTGTCTGGCTCTAGAAAGACTTTTCCCATTTCTGCCATGCCAAAACCAGCAATATCTGCAGCCAGCACTTCCCAAACTGCTTTCTCATTGAAGTCTCCCTCACAAATAAATTTAATGTTCTATATCTAAACCACATGAAAGTGTGGAGCAGTGGGGCGAGGCGTTATCTCAACCTCCCTCAGCACAAGGGCAGCCTGGTTTGCTCATCAGCAGCACCAGCAGTGCCTAGTAAAGTGTCTGAAATCACAACCCCACTGTCCAATTTCCTGGAAAAACGCTGTCAGACACACACTCTCCTCCACACAACTCCACCCATTCTGTCACAAGCCTCGTTTTTATCGTGTTTTTCAGAAAAGCCCAGCTGACCCTGTGGGAAGTCCTGCACTGCCAGATCTCAGTGTTCACATTAAACCTGCCTTTGAGAGCCTCTGCTTGAGGCATGTACTTGTAAGATCACGAGAATTCGCACCTCTTAAAGACAAACCCCATTATTTTGGAGCTGCTGTTTCATTTCTTCAGTGTGAGGTTCCCTCTGAGGTAAGGGCAATGTAAGCCAGGCCAGACCCTGCAGCTGTGGCTCAAGCATCCCACAGATTTTAAGAGGGGCATGAGAAGAAAGTTTCCTTTCAAAAACTTTCATAGGGGAAAATCACTAATTTTATTTGTCTGAAGTGATGATGGCAGAAAGCTTTGATTTCAAGCCTTAGGCATCCAAGTTGGCCTTGTATTGTTCGACTCAGAAATTCTACCTGGTGTTTCTTTGTTTTCAACTTTTGCATCCACCTGGCAGTTCTTTGCCTGTGTAACTTGATAAATGTACCCTCCTGAAGGGTGACTGAAGTGGGAAAACACTGCTGTGTCCTTTGTTGCTGGTAAAATGCCACCTCCCCACTGCAGAGCAGGCGACTGAAGCAGAGAGAGATCTCGGGCCATTCTCAGGATGCAACAGGCAATTAGTAAAGATCATGAATCTGTCTGAAGATCAACAAATGAGGAGAGGCTGAGCTCACTTGATTTGTTCACTGTAGAGGAGACTGGGGGCAGTGTTCATAGGGGTCTCTTCCCAAGGGGCAGCTCCATCTCTGCTCCCTGTGAGCAGGGACAGGTCCAGGGCATGGCTGGAGCTGTGCCAGGGCAGGGGCAGGTGGGATGTCAGCCAAAGGCTCTTCCCCCAGAGGGTGGTGGGCACTGCCCAGGCTCCCCAGGGCAGTGGGCACGGCCCCGAGGCTGCCAGAGCTGCAGGAGCCTTTGGGCAAGGGGCCAGGGGGGACTGTTGGGGTGTGCTGGGCAGGGCCAGGGTGGCACTGGATGGTCCCTGTGGGTCCCTCCCAGCTCAGGATATTCTATGAAACTGAGGTCACCTGGACTGTTACCTCCACCTGCTGTTGGCTATAAGGATAAACCAAAAATAGAGCTATTTTTTTTCCCCTCATCCTGAAGTGAGAAGGGTGCAGAGCCTGCACCAGCTGCAGTTCATTCATAAGTTGTTTCTCCACACTGAGAGCCTGGCTTTCCATGACCAATGTCATCAAAACCACTGACAATGTGCAGAGTGTTCCCAGTTTCTCAGAAGTGCTGCAGACTCCTGTTACTTCTGAGTGGTTGCCATGTTTTACCCCAGCACTGGCTCCACTTCAGCACTGAGTGAAGCAACTCCTCTAAAAATCATCTGCAAAGCTCTCAGAGATTGCTCTGGGATAAAAGCTATACCATATGGTGCAAATATCAGGAATAATGTGCCTCCTTGTCAGGAAAAGCTAAAATCTGCAAGAGGCACAGGGATCCTATCTAGGAATGATACCATCAACTTGAGTAATAGGGTTGTGCATTTAAACCTTTTAAAGGACATCTTTCCGGTGCAGGGAAAGAAACTAAAGATACCATCATTTATTTTTCTAAGCAGATCCAAGCAGACACAAAATACTAAGGCAAAATATTTCATTGAACTAAAGAAAGAGGTTTAAATATACTTTTAAAATTACATGTAATTCTACAAGTGCTGGTGAAAGGAAAATGAACATACAAAGGTGAGTTATGAAACTTTAAAAATCTGCAATCCATGAGTCCCATTTTTCCCTCCTATCTACACAGAAAACACAAAAAAAAATTAGTGATTTGTGAATCCAAATTGCTAATCCCTGTACCTCTGACAGCTTTAACTGGGGGCTAAAACTACCCAAGACAGCAGTTTGAAATATATTTGGTAGAACTTCTTTCCATATGATCCATCACTATGAAGTTGGCATTTGAATTTTACTTCAGAAGTTTAAGGAAACTCCTCAAGCCTGAGAATGCTCCTGACTAGAGAGTCAAGAAGCCAGCAATGTATGCAAATCCTTTAGAGAGATTATCATTCCCTTAACTGAGCTGCCTAAAAGTCTGACATCTAGAATAAATTTTTTGCCTCTTTTGAAACCTATTTTTAAATGAGATTAAATGCCTTGGGATATGCCACCTTTTCCAGTCTCTCTGAAGGAAGATTTAGCTTTCAGATGAGTTGGGTGAGATGAATTTTGATCCCAGTGACATAAAGTCTCTTTTCAGTGGTGCTGTGACAGGATGAGGAGCAATGGCCATAAACTAAAGCACAAGAAGTTCCACCTCAACATGAGCAAGAGCTGCTTTCCATGGAGAGTGAGGAGCATTGGAACAGCTGCCCAGGGAGGGCTTGGAGTCTCCCTCTCTGGAGACATTCCAAACCCACCTGGACATGATCCTGTGTCACCTGCTCCAGGTGACCCTGCCTTGGAGGGAGGATTGGACTGGATGATCTCCAGAGGTCCCTTCCAACCCTGACAATTCTGTAACGCTGTGACAACAGTCATGTGCCTTGCAAAGTCAGAGGAGGGATTCTCAGTCCTGATCTGCAGGACATCAGGAAGACACAAATAATGGGACAAGGCAAGGCAGAAAATACACCCTACAGAGCACATGGCAGTGGGCAGGCAGTGCCAGCCACACCAGCTCCCTGGCCTGAGGGAACTCCCAGAGCACTGGGATCTCACTGACATAAGTGAGAACAGGACTTGGCACCCTCTGCATGGACTGATACTCATGGAAACTCTGAATGAATGGCAACTGCTTTATGTGGTTCCCCAAGTGAAGATACATCTGGGAGCATGGGAGAGCTGAGGAAAACATAAATAGGAACTGGGTCATCCATGTTACCATTTTAGATCCAGCTCAGCTGGGAAACAACCAGAAGCTGCCATCAGCAGACAGGTGGGTTTCACTGATGGTGTCAGCCCAGGTCCCAGAAAACAAGATGTTTGCCACACCTCTGGTTACACCCATGCAGGGCTGTTAAACCTTGGCAGTCTCCTCTGGAAAGAAGAAGGATTCCCTGAGGGACAGAGAGCAAACTATTCTCTCATCTTGCAAGTGAATGCTCAAGGCCATGCCTGAAGGCACCAATGGTAAGGAAAGATGCTCAGCCAGCTTCTTCCTGCTCCACACCATTCTCCCAGGCAAAAGGGATCATCTGGGCCCACAGTCGCTTCCCAGTGCCATTCCATGTACAAACGCAGACATGATACCTGAGTACAAACTTCACAGACTAACACAACATCTTGCACCCCAGTAAACCTTGAGGTTCCCTCAAAGCCTTTTTCCAAGGACACCACTTAACAATATGCCCAGAGACCTTTACTGTTGCAGCTGCAGAACAAGAGATTTCCTTGGCCAGGAGAGAGTTAAGGGCTGGGTTTCTAATACATCACTGAGCACCAAATCTTCTGTATTTCTTTTTCATGTTCCATTTCTCTACTTTCACTGAGCTGGGGCTGTTCAGCCTCCAGAGCAGCCCCTGAGAGGGCACCTCCCCATGGCTGGCAGTGCTTGCAGGGAGGGG
>JAOXXN010000191.1:16294081-16306739 GCA_026770055.1 Myrmophylax atrothorax
CCAGGGCACTCCGTGCCCTGGGCTGGTGATCACAGTGGGGTTGAATCAAGGGTTGGACTTGCTGATCTCAGAGGTCTCTTCCAACCTAATCAATTCTATGATTCTGTTCTGGCTTTGGTATTAGGAAGATTGAGGGTTTCCTACATTTTTCCAGAGACTGTTTTCCACTTCTGCAGCTTCCTGTTCCCTTAGATCAACAGGCTTGGTTTGGAAATTCTGACTACCACCTCCTTCTCCAGTTTACCACAGTGGTTATGCTGTTACCACACTCTGGATCTCACCAGCCAATCACAACTGAAACTTTTTCCATTTTTGATAGTTTAAGGATTAGAAGAAGAGGGTTTAGATCCCTTGACACTCCCCCCAGGCTTACTGTAGTGTTTCCATGCTAAATGCCCACCCTGTGCTTTCCACAAAGGAGAAACCCCTGGATTTAAATCTCCCATGCAGTGCTGCAATATCACTCCATTATAACATGGAGCAAAAGATGAAACCTCCACCCCTTTTACCAAGATGGATAATGAGAGCACTGCTTTTCCTGGTTAACTTCCCAAAATGCTCTGCAGCTGTAAATAAGTAGGCTGGCAATCAGGATTAAAAAAACCCACCAAACCCCCAAATCTATGAAACACTCACTATGAAGTTTCTTCAGTTCAACAGCAGGTAACAAGGGGCAGCACTGGCCTGTAGGAACAGCCCTGTGGACACCAACCTCCCCTAAATTTGGGTTCACAGGCAGTGGAACCTCAGTGGCTGATTCCACCAGACATAACGTGCTTTGGATCTGTCTGAACACATAATTTAAATTATTCTAAACTGACATGGGAGCTGTCTGCAAATCAGGGGCAAATCTGGGAGATCTAATCCTCATTATACTTCAAATGCTTTTAAACAGGCAAAAAAGGGAGCACTGACATTTAACTTTGGGTTTTTCTTTTCCTCCAGGGAACATGATGGTTCATCTACATGAACTTTTTATGAAACAATCCTTAACCTGGATTCATTCCCTTCACTGCCTGCCCCTGGTCAGAACTGTCCCTTCCCCAGGGTTTAGGGCACCAGGTGTTTGTATTTACACTCCTTAACAAGGATGCCCCACGTTAAGGTAGAGCAAACCTACCCTGAGTTTCCTAAAGCCCAGACTTCCCTTTGCCTCCGAGGACATGCTGTTCCTCAGAAATGAGGCCAAACGAGCAGCTAATTTTAGCCAGCCCTCCATCAGAGCCACAGCCAGACTGTCCCTCTGAGATGTCCCACGGATTCAAGTGTTTAACCTCCACATTCATCTCTTCATGTCCCATCAGCCTTTGCCTGGCAGGGAAAACAATCCCTCCCCATCCAATACCTCCTTCCTTGATAAAGGCATCAGGATTGACACAGTGCCTCAAGTATTTGGGGCACAATTTACTTCAGAGACAGAGAACAAACTGGGTCTTAAATATATACACAGCAAATTAAAGAAGCAATTAAGAACATCACTAAAATAAAAAATAGGACTGGTCTGCCAGTTTCAGTTGCAGTAAGGGTGTTTAACCCCTTGCTCAGGTTTAAAATGCATTGCTTTATCAAAGGGTTTTAAACACCCACAAAATTTTACTTGGAGATGGGCAAAATGAGATTTTGATACTGCAGGAATAAGTTTACATTGTCCCAGCTAAGAAAAGCATTCCCTTTCTGCTTTCCATAAATTTCGGTTCAGATCAGATTGCTTTGACAGTCAAGTTTGACTTGATTCAATTTCATGGGAGACACAAAATAAGGATTTCTGTAACAGTCAGCTATGCAAAGCAGAGGAAAGAAGGAGAGAAAGAGAAGAATTCTTGTGGTGACATGATTTCTGGAGTTAGAAACAAAGCCCAAACTCGGGTCATAAGAAACAGATGATCCAACCTCAAACAGTTCATGGTGTACTGGCAGTTTAAGTCAAAGTTTATTCCTAGAACAAAAAGGTCTTACATGTTACAGAAGAGGCCAGTCACGAGTTCTGCTGTTAAAGAATGTGGTATCTCTCATACCTGGAAGCTATTCCCGTGTGGATCCTTTCACAGGATCTGCACTCCAGGGCACACTAAGAACCTTTAAAACAAAGAGCCGAAAAGACCCTACTTACAGGATCACTGGGTGCATCGCCAAGGGCCTCAGAAGTTTGGGCTTGCAATCTAAGCAATGAAGTCCTGTTACAGACCTGAGCATGGCAGCTACAACTGGTACCACTCAAACCTTGGGTGAACATAAACAGCAAATACAGCAGACAGGAAACCCGGGTCACTGCCATTGTTTTATATAAAAAGTCATTAAAGCAACACAAGTCCGTGAATGTCAGATCAGCTGGAGCCGAACAGCGAGTGCTGTGAAACTGGTTTGATCCTCTCCTTGCAGGGACACAACAACTCTGGTGTCTCAACAAGATCAGATGCACAGAAGCAGCACTTTGAGAGGTAACTGTAAAGAAACGGTTAGTAACAGCAATTCCACATTGTATCAGTTTGACAGCAACAGCATCCATTGTGTTTTCAGTTGAAGGCCTTCAGCTAATTAGCCACTAATTGTGACAAGAGGGGCACCGTGTTAGCCAATTACATTGCCTAGTACACTGAACTTCAGTGAGATGAGTAACACAGGAAAGCTGCAAGTGAGAAGGCTCTGAAATAATGTCTGAGTACCAACAGGCCATTTAGAGTAACCTGCTCCCTGTGCAGAGCTGGACTGTCCTGGATAACTAAGAGGGAAGATCCCCTGCACTCTGAGCCAAGTAAAGACACTGCCAGAACACAGAGCAGGGCCCTGCACAGCAGGCTGAGCCCACAGAGTCCTCAGGGACAGATGCAACGGGGGACAATAAAACTGAGTCTCAAGTGTTCTAAGAGAGGTGGGAAAAAAGGAGAAAAATGACGACAAATTTCAGCCATAGTGTGAGACAGAGTGTTAAAGTGAAATTAAAAAGGCAAGAACGAGCTAATCTAAAACGTGGGGTTTACTTTTGCAAATAAGTTCCAGGGCTCTACATTAACTCTTTCCCTCTGGACAGGGAAAAAGCAGAACTGTGCAAGAATGCATCGTAACTACATGTAAATCTGCAATCAAGACAGATGTGGAGGAGAGCTGAAACTGCCTTCCAGAATGGCACAGCAGATACACTGCAAAAACCCCAAACCAACAAAAAATAACAGAACCCGCCCCAAAACTGCTTGAATGCCAGATGTTTGTGGTTAAGAGAACATGTAGATGTAAAATATAAATAAGACATCCCAGTAGATGAACTGACTTGAAGTTAAGCAATCTGGGCAAACAAAACACATTAATGTAAAGCCCTGGTTCACAATGTTTGTTAACAGTTACCTTGCAAATAAACCAAGTGCCTTTTTCACTCTCAAACCAACTTTCAGATCATTTCAAAAGCAACCAGGCTATAGAAATCATTAAAGAAATAGGTAAAAACAGAACAGATACTACAACGTAAAGGAAAATAGAAGCATCTGGTGCGTGACTCACCTTATTAGAATGAACTGGCATATCACATATAGAGCACAGATGGGGATAACCCTTCGGTAAGAATCCATGGAAGTCTTCAATATTGCTATTTGGAGGAGCACCTCTCTTTTTCTCAAAGAGAGATCTCTCGGGACCAGGACCACGACCCATTCTGTCATACTCACTGTCAAATTTATGATAGTTATGCGAAGTCTCACCATAGAAAGATTCATCCCTACACCTTTCTCCATCTCTCAATCTGTCATCTTCATAATCCATTCTGTCATAATAACCAGATTCTTGAGAACGACTTCCGTGGTCATAGTCAACCACTGGGTTGAGACTAGGACCACGATCATCAAAGCTATCTCTTCTAAAATGCCTCTTTTCTTCCCAATCATCCCTAGGGACTCTGTACGGTGGTTCCCGTGTGGATGATCTGCCATCTCTACCATAACCTTCTTCAGCTCTCCTCCTTTTAAGTTGCAGAAGGATCTGAGGCAAGTTTTCAGGAGTGATCTTGTCCTCGGGATAGCGACTCAGTTCATCTAAGTCTCTAGCAGACAGACCAAAGCTGGCCAAAATGTTAGTGGCCTGGTCTGCATCTCCACGGTGCTGGGAAGACAAAGGGAGCGGCCCTCGACTCCCAATGTTAAATATAGACTGCAAATTATGGGAAGAGGTACTACCAGAAGACAGTGCACTATGAGATCCTTGTTGGTTCAATGAAGAACTCATCCCAAGATTCATCAAGCTAGCAAGGCGTGCAGTACCCTGGTTCATCCTTCCAAGAGATGCTGGCATGTTTAAAGACTGGGTAGCAGCAGCAAGAAGGCCTATTCCTGCAGAGAGGTCACGGCCATGACCTTGGGAATCCCTACTCAGAGATGACTGCTGGAATGACTTGGACATTGTAGAACTAGAGCGTGTCTACTTTAGGGACAAAAAAAAATTCCTTTTCTTTTTTTAGTTTTTTTTTTTTTTTTAGTTTTTGTTAAGATGGCTGCAAAGAGAGCTCACACTAGAAAGCAAGGCAAACTTCACTTCAACAACGGTAACGCCAAGAAAGAGGATCAATAATGACTGCAGATCTTCTTCAAGCTGAGAAACACCAGACAATTCTGTAGAAAAACAAGCAGTTTTAGTCATAAATCCCTTTAAACAGATGCAGTTTTAAACTTATGCATCATGTTGATCTAAAAACATTAGAGATCTCAATCTTACAAGGCTTTTATCACATAACAGATTCAAGAGGTACCCAGAGCCTACATATATTATTGCAGATAAAATACAGCAGTGTTTCCTACACATACTCCTCTTCTTTCACAAAAAGCTACTTTCATACTGAAGACAAGTGAATTTCAGAAGCTGGCGATGTCTGAAAGCATCTGTAAAGTTTACTGACATGTAAGCCTTGATCTCTGGTTAATGGTTTTGTTCATACCCTACATTACTGTGTCTGTGAGAAGACCACAAAAAACTTAAGCCCACAGAATCCAAGATGACTTTGGCATATAACACATATTTGAAAATGAAACCTGTACCACCACAGAACAGGACGAAAGGAAGTTAAAAGTAACTGAAGCTTGGGCAACAAGTTTCTGCTATAAGATCTGTAAATAAGACCAAACATAATATTCCACCTTTATGCAGTAAAATTCCAATTACCGATGTGAAGACAGATGTGAACAAGGAAAACAAGTTTTACATTTGGCAGGAAGCAAACAAGACCTCTTGTTCCGTTGCAGTCACACTGCAACTGCAGCTATTTGGGAAGTGATTCTTTGCTCTGATTCCACTGCAGCTGTGACATCAGCTGTGACATCAGCCCTCAAGCTAGACAAGGTCAGGAGCCCAAGGAAACCCTGCTCCTGCAGGACAAGACCCCGGTGAGTCAGGAGATGGCCCCGTGGGACACACGGCCCTGCCTGTGCCGGCCCCGCCTGGCCCGACACTGTGACCACATGTGGGAGTTAAAGCTCCTTCAGCAGCACTGCCACAAGAGAGGGATCTGCCCCGTGGCCCACTGAAACACTGACATGGTATTCAAATACTTGGTTCAACTGTATTTACCCGAAGTTGTAACTAAACACTCGACTGTAAATACCCACAGTGTATTTCTTGCTGCAATGGATCTATCTCGCTTTGATTTCAGTGCAGAGCAGAAACAAACTGCACCCCTCCTTCCCCATCCTCCTCCAGCCTCGGGACAGACACACAAAGTTCAAAAGCAATCCAGAACACATGAGAACATTCCAGCCTGTTGTTCTTGGGTGCCCGAGGCCAGCAGGCCCTTCCCAAGCCCACAGGGCAGTCCTGCTCCTCCAGCACTGCCACTCAGGGGCACTCCAAACACTCGGAAGAGAGACAGGTACACACGGCACAGCTGCAAAGGAAATCAGCTCCCAGGGGAACAGGCACGGCTGGGGAGGGATGGAAAGGACAAATGAAAGCAAGGACTTTTCCTTGAAGGGACCTGTCCTGCAGAAGGCAATGGCTCTTGTACTGGAAACAGAAAGAAAAAAGGTCAAGGTTAGGAGCAGGTCTCACCCCACTGCCTGTTCCAACAGGGCAGCAAGCTGGAAAGCACCTGGGTTTTCTTCCCTGGCAGCAGCGTGGGACACAATCATGCATTTATGTAAAAAACAATGGATTCTAAGAAAAATACATAACACACAAAACTCAGACAGCTCCATCTTTGCAAAGTAACTCCTCTACACAGCCTGCTGCATACTCTGGTATCAGTACAGCCAAGCTCATGTTTCAGCTATGTTTTTAAGACCCACATATGCTGGAGTCAAAGCAAGCTTAATTGTGTGACTTTTGGTTAAGAATAAGAGCTTGAGAAACATGGGGATGGCAGAAAGTTGAACAGTGTGTGAGGCAGAAGACAGAAAAGCACTGCAGAAAGGTTCAGAGGACAACACAGGAACTCAGGGGGAGCAGACAGGGCAAATCCTGAGGGAGATGTCCTGGCCAAGGGGGCCACACTGAGGACATCTGAACAGAAAGCGTGTAAGGCTCTTCAGAGCTCAAAAATAGGGGAAATACTAATAATATTCATCTGGGTACCATGATTATCTTATATTCAGTCAGCAATCTTCAAAGGGTTGGACTTGATGATCTCTGAGGTCTTTTCCAACCCAATCGATTCCATGATTCTATAATTTACAAATTAATGCCTCTTCCTTCTACTTTTACACCAATTTCCTCCTAGTTCGTTCACACACTTATAGAATGGCTTGAAGCCAAACTTACTGGATTCTTCATAAAGATCAGGCACTCCAGAGGGCTTTGCAAGCCTGCCCCTACAGCGTGGCAGGAGAGACTCGGTGTGTCCTGCTGTTACTGCAAGGACCCCTCTATTCAAGTCCCCACTAACCCAGGAAAGTTCTCTGCTCTTCCACAACAGCCTTTCTCTTGGAACAGATGCTCCCTAATCCTCCTGTCACAGCTTTCCATTGGCAGTTCAGTGATTAGCAGGGAACAAACTCCGTGTGGCATCCCGGCCTGGCTGGGGGACCTGGTGACACAGCAGTGTGACCTCACACATGGGGGGCTTTGCAGAGCCACACTGTGCCCCTGGTGCTGCTTGGGGGACCCCGCCGGTGACACCAGGCCCCGCCGCGCCGGTGAGTCCGGGCGGGGGTGGGAGCGGGGCCGCGGTCCGGGCCGGGTCTGGGTCCCCCCTGGAGCCCCCGCAGCCCCCGCGCCGGCTCCTTCCCACGCGTGGGTCTAGTCCGGGCTCGATGCGGTGGAGGGGGGAAACCAGAGCGTGAAGTCGTTAATTTGAGCAAAGAACGTTTCTTTCTCCTTTCCTGTCCTCCTCCAGCCACACTCAGCTCCCCACCCAAGGGGGCCCAAACACCGCATCCCTGGTCCCGGCAGAGCAGAGCTCCCACTGCAGCTCAGCCCAGGAGGGAGGTTGGGGTGCCTTTGTCCCCCGGGCTCGGGGTGCGGGATGGGGACAACGCTGCCGTTCTCTGGCCACGGTGAGGCGGGAGCTGGTTGGGGGTCCACAGGCTGGGGAGAGCCAGGGTCGGGCTGGGTGAGCTGCTCCCTGCCAGCTACTCAGGCACTGGGAACCGAAGGAGAGGCATTAGCTGGAATCAAAAGGAAAAGTGGAAACATCTTATCTGGAAACCAACAAAAACACTTCTGGGAACAGAAATATTTTCTTTGAGTGGTGTACCCTGTGAGGCTGTTTGCAAACACCAGGCTCAGACAAGGAAAACAAGTGCATTCTGTCCTTGTAACTGCTCCGTCCTGCCTTTATTTCCTTGCAGTCGTCTCTTACATAGACATTAGAGGTGTTTCCCTGTGGGAAAACCACACCACTGTTCCTGTGTGTGTTGGAGCTGCTCCTTTCTGCCCCGTCGGACTCAGCTGCTTCTCCTTCCCAGCTGTTTGCTCCACCTTGAGCAAACTTTGTTTTGTTCCTCCCACCGTTTATCATCCCCCTGTCCTGGCTGCTGTCCTCACTCCTCAGCTGCTCCCATCCCTGCTGATGCCCCAGGTTATGGGCTGAGGTGCTGCCTGCGTTTTCCAAAATCACTGAGTCCCAAGTAAAATGAGGGATCTGAAGCCTGACAAACACCTGATAAGAACATTCCTACTGCATAGCACAGATGGTTTTAGCAAATAGAGCAAAGGAATTGAAGGAGGAGTCAATAAGCTGCACAATAAAGGCAGATGCTTGTGTTCATCCAGCACCAGTGTGGAAATGGGGCTGCAACTCACGTAGCTGGAGCCTGTTCCTGTTGAAATGAGATGGCACCCACATGAGTGCATCAGTGAGATTAAGCTGTGGTTGGCGTTTTTAAAATGCTGGAATAGCAGAGTATTCATTATCCCATCACCCCTTCCCAGTGCAGCCGCAAATGTCTGTATTTATCCATTTGCTGGCAGTTTGGTGGGGAAAGGCAGCTGCAGCCTCGGGCTGGCTGCTGGTGTCCAGGCTCGTGTGTGACAGTTGTGTCCTTTACTTCTATTTTTGTAGAGCTATTTTGATGGAATGTGTAGCGATGGGAACTGTCACATCCCAGGCTGTGAAGGGTCCTGGGGAAGCTGAGTTGTTTGGCAATGCTGTCCCATGCTGGGCATTGCTCTGGAGCTCCAGGGCGCAGCTGCTGTGGGTGACACACCAGTTCCTGCTGCCCCCCGGCAAGCAGATGGCAGAGCCAGAGGTGGGAGAAGGTTGGTTTTGTCTGCCTTGAACTACAGGGAGTTCAGTGTTGTGCTGCTCAGTCCAAGCTGTGCCCGGGAGTGTCCAGGCTGCAGCTCTGTCAAGTTCTGGAGAAGCAAAAGGAACGTGGGAACTTTTCTGTCGCGGATTTGTCCTCCCACGGTCCTGCCTCGTCCCTTGGCAGCGGGTTCCTCGCGATGCTGGGAACGTGCCTCAGAGCAACGTGGTCGTCAGGTGCCCCTGCCCGTGGCAGGGGTTTGGACTGGACGGTCCGGGTCTGCGGCGCGTTGTCAGCCCGCGCGAAGCCGCCAAGCCCCAGCTCTCCGCTCCCGGGGGCGGGGAGTTCGGCAGCCTTTGGAAACTCATCCTGCAGAGCCCTCTAGCGAGAGCAGAGCCCGCCTGAGCCCGCCGGGCTCTTGGGGGTGCGCCGGGACGCTGCTGAACCCGCAGGATGCTCGGGGGGCTGTCACACCCAAGGGATACGCCTGGATGCTCCGGGATGCTCCCGAACTTGTGAAATGCCCAGGACGCTCCAGATGCTGACGCATCCAGAGGATGCTGATCCCTGATCAATAGAATAGGGTGGAATAAAACACAGCAACAGAAAAATGCTCCTGAAACTCCTCGGACCTTCTTGCTGGGAGAAGATAAACGCTGTGTGGATAAAGTGCTTATTACAAGCTGTGAGAGTGTTCTACACAGCAGAGCAATATGGGTTCATGTTTTACGTGTGTGCTGATCTCTGAGGTGTCCCTCCTATCCCCTGCTGTCCTTGTCCCCTGTCCCAGGGCTGGCTGCAGGAAGCCAGAGCCTGGTCCCCATGGTGGAGTCAAAGGCCCCGCTGTGGAGGAGCAGAGAGGCAGGGGTGGAGAAAAGAAAACCCACAAAAGATCCGTTCCTGAGCTAGAAATGGCAGCGCTGGCTGCTGTGCCATGCCCAGAAAAGCTCCACAGCTAGAAATAGATGTTCTGCCTAATGAAAGGGCTGAGAATGGAAACTCCAGGTGCATGCCTTTCCCTGGCCTGGGGCACTGCAGCTCCCAACGCCACAGGTGTGGCTGTGCAATTCCTGTTCCACAGCCCCACACCCTTCCCAGGGACCAAGGTGTGGTGACAGTGAGAGGAATTGGGCACTGTGTTTCTGGATGTGAGGCCAGGCAGGGGCACTGCTGACAGACAGACAGGAGGAAGTTCACCCCAGTATAAAAGCAGGGAAAGTCTGTCTGGATGCAGAGCTATTATCCCTGGATGCAACTGGCTTCTTGCAAGGATCAGCATGAGAGGCTGAGCAAGGTTTGGCCTCTTTCTGCAGCCTCTATGATGCCAGAGCTCTTCCAGCTCCAAATCTTTGTGGCTTCACCTGTTCTCTGTGCAGTGGGGATTGCTGCTCTCCCCCTTCCAGAAAGCCCAGGCAGTGTGTGAGCTGTGGATGATTTCTAGGTCATTCAGAGCTGCTTCTGGCAGAGACATCTATGGGCTGTACATTGCCTGAGCCACTGTGTGTGTGCAGGCTTGACACAGTGAAGTCCTTATGACAGCAGTGAGGAAGGTGACAGTGATGCCAAGGTCCAGCTGCTGCCTGTGCAGGCAGCACCTCACTGTGTGGATGGAAAATGTTGGCAGGTGTTTTTGAACAGGTCAGCATCCTCCCTGCTCTGCAGAGATGTGTTTGCTGACTGTGCCAAGCAGCATTTGGCAGGCAGGGCCTCCAGTGTGACTGACAAAGTCAGGTTATCTCCTTGGCGATGCTTTGCAGCCAGCGGTGCTGCCAGGCTGGGTCAGGTGCCAAGCTGGAAAATGCCACTCGAGGCATTTTCTTAATTGCTCATAGGAACAGCAAGTGGAAGCAGGCTTTGCTCCTGCACTGCTCTGGTATCTTCCTGCCCCAGGGCCCCGCAGGTCAGGAGCTCTGCACCGGCACAGTTCAGTCCTGCTGATCCTGCTCCTGCCGGCCCCTGGGTGGTGAGTGGGAGCAGGGGGTCCTCACTGGGTGTACTGCACGTGTGCAGCCTGCACAGGGTCAGATCATGCTGATTTCTTCTGCTTGTGTACCGCACTTCCCTCGTCCAACAAGTGGGTGGCTGCAGGAGTCAGCCTGTGCATTGTCCCTTGCTTGTCACAGCTCCTTCCCCTCTGCAGAGGAAGCGGCTCATTCCTGCTGCTGTGCCAGCTCCTGCTGCTCCTGCTGCTCCTGCTGCACTCCCGTTTCTCTTTTCCCTGTGAGGTCCCCGGCAGAACCTGCCAGCTGATCCAGAATGTGGCAACACTGTCACTCAGGCTGGTCCTCGGGGTCAGTGGGAGGTGGGAAGGGGGAGCAGGAGGAGGAGGAGGTCAGGCTGCAGCGCGGCGCTGCGGTGCAGCTCACGCTGAAGATCTCCTTATGTAAAATTCATCTGCAGAAATCAGCTGTGCCTCTTCAGAGCAGGGAAGTGGGCTGTGCTCTGCTCACAGCAGCTGCAGGCAACAGGATGTTGAGGTTCTGCTTTTGCTTGAGCATCGTGGTTTTCGGTAAGCGTCAATACATGTCATGTAGTCTCCTCTTGCTTGGTGTCCTCTGTGTGGCAACAGGGACAGTCCTGCCACTGACCCGCGGTGGGAACAGGCAGCACCTCAGCTTTGGCTCACCCAGAGGAATCTTTGGGGAATTTTAGAAGCATTATGACAGGGTAAGAGATTTTCTTTGGCGAAGGCCAGACAGTAAAAGTGTGCAGCAATGACACATATATTTAATAAGGACACCAAGAGATGGAAGCCTGGGAGAAAGGATCCCTGCAGGGAGGTTATTTAAGATGCTCTACAGTGAGGAATGAGCCCTTTGAAGCATCCGACAGAGGCTGGTGTCAGAGGCAGCCAGACCAGATGGACAGGTGTGCTCTGCCCCACAGGCCTCTCTGTTCATGCAGAGGCATTCCTGGCTCTCAGAGCTGGCTGATGATTCACAGGGAAGCACCGGTCCAGGGGCTCAGCCTGCTACATGAACTCTTGGTCTGGTCAACAAGGACCAGCAAAACTTCTCTGCAATGGGCTCGGCTGATTTCACACCAGGACAGTTGTCTGCCCTTTCCCAGGTCATCCCTGGGACCTGCTGCTGGGAGTGGGTGAGCCAGGTGGGGTTCTGGGGAGCTGCCAGCAATGCTGCTACCCATGACAGATCTGCTGCCAGAGCCCCAGACATTCCTTGCAGTGCTGTGGCCACTGCTCGGCATCAGTAACATTATCCTCCTCTCTCTAGCAAGCGTGTGGGAGCTGATGAATTTGGGTGTGGGAGCTCTTGTTAGGGGGAAAGCTCTTGAGGGAAAGCTCCCAAGGGAGGCCAGCATGGTTGGTTTCTGCAGCAACTGCTGGCTGTTATTTTTAAACAACAATAGTTTAATAAATAAATAAACTTGCTGCCACGGAAGGATATGGCATCAGCCAGGGCTGTTGAGGCCGCTATTTCCTTGGAAAATGGAAGGGGCAGGTGTGTCCTTTCCCTCTGCCCCTGCCCCCTCTGTCTAGTTCCACAGCTCTGGAAAGCCCCAGTCCCTGGGCAAGGCTTCCCAAGGGAGATGAGCCTTCCTGGTGGGAGCCAGTCTTCCTGGGGGGAGTGAGGATTCCTGGGGGGAATGAGGATTCCTGGGAGCTACTCGTCTGCACAGAGCAGTTCCCTGCCAGCATGGGGTCTTCTCTGGAACGTCCAGAGTGGAAGGAATCTGCGCCCTGCTGTCTATGTGACAGCACAGGTGCAGCCCAATAAATGTGAGATAAATTGAGGGGGATCGAGTTTCACAGTCCACTGCCCTCTCGCGTGGGGTTTTCCTGTGGCGGGGGGGCGGCAGGTCAGCCCGGGGGGTAACAGCTATGCGACCCCGCCCGGCCTTTGGGCAGAAATAGGTGAATTTGGGCACTCGCGTGGGAAAGGAGAAGAGCGGCGACTGTCAGCCCCGGCCGGGCGGGGAAGGGGATCGGGAACGCTGCCCCACATCCCCGCCGCGTCCATCCCCGCGGGCGGGGTGTCCATGGA
>JAOXXN010000191.1:16484726-16498862 GCA_026770055.1 Myrmophylax atrothorax
CACCCCTGTGCTGGCAGGGCAGGAGCTAAGCCAGCCCACCCCAGCTCCAAAGATGCTGCTCTGAAAACTCTGCAGGAACTTTGGAAGTCAGGTGGCTGAGGGACACAAAGGCTAATCCTGTCAGACCAGATTAACTTCTGGATCTGCTGGAGACTTCGTGCCATGCTTTGTTTGTAAGAAATGGTAACTGCTGTGCCCAGGTCATCCAGACCTCACGATCAGGGCACAGCCAACCCCAGCCTTCCAAAACCTTTGCCATGTCTCCAGTCCAAAACTCAGTCTTTATCTAAAACCCAAGCTACGTTTTACCCCCCTCACATTTTGTACAAGCCTTTCACATGTAAAAAACCTGCAGCTGTGTTAAGACTCTCTGAAGAACATACAGGCTGCAAGTCTGAGCAAATCAGGATAATTGCAAGAAAAAAGGAGCAAGTGTGCAAGGCCTCGGGCTCTGGAGAGGGGTATTTTTAGACTGAGGGCTGAGGAATGACTCCAGGACATGGAGCTACACAGCGAGGGCAACAGGAGGGGGCAATGTCAGTGCAAGAGGCTACAGAAAGCTTATGGAGCTGCAAGTGCCCAAATGTGATTCTTTCTAAGCAAATAAATTTGCTGTCTGCATCTGTTCATGGGTTTTCACTGAGAATGAGAAAATCATCTCTCCATATACAAGATGCAACCCAGTGCATTAAAAAAAGGCACAGAGCAGTCTTTTTAGGTAAATTAAAGCAATTAGAAAAAAAAAATCAATGTTTATGGAATACCACTGACAGCTTTTGCCTCCCTGGTCTTACTAACACTTCTCTGAGAGAGACTTATAAATAAAATTTAATTTGAGAAAAACATTTGACAAAGGGCTGGTGTGTTCCAGAGTAAGAGGAGATTATTTGTGCCTTTTAAGGAATTACAAACTCTAAAAATATTCTCCAAAATACTCTTCACCCAGCAAAGAGCTACCGGAGGATTTTAACCTGGACTCTGCCCTGATTTACCTTTTAACTCCCTGATTTCATAAGGCCTGAAAAACTTTTCCTTTCAATCTAAAGAGTGACAAATCGACAAGCAAATTTTAATTTTTCTCCAGGTAGCGTGGCAGAGGTTTCTTCTGGGCATCTCTGGCGTTTTCCCTGTGCAGGGAGCAGCCAGGAGTGTCCCACAGTGACTGCACAAAGGCACAAACACCCTTCAAAGGCTGGCGGGGACAAAGAGCCAGCGTGGGGCTCAGTGACATCACCCAACACCAGCACCAAGTGGCAGGCAGGGCAGCCTGATCTCTGCTGGGGAGACCCTAAGGATGCCGGTGCCAAGCTGTCTTTGCTCAAGAGCAAAGTCTGGGGTTGCAGAGCCAAGGACACCTCACCCAGCACCGCAAAAACCACTGCAACATAGCAACCACCTCACAACCTGCAAATTAGGAAGACTTTCATAGTTCACAAGTGAATTTAACTTCTTCTTATGCTGGTCCCCAAAATGCTGCCTTTTCTGTTTTTCTTGTGTGTTGCATTGAAATTGGTTTCTCAGTTCCTGAATTAAACTCCTTTAACCAGAGCCAGGCAGAGTGCTCGCTAGTGAATGGTCTGTTAGCACAGAGCAATTCTGAAAGCTATCTTTGAAACTTATTATTCAGCTGAGACAAGTCTCATTCGACTGTTTTACCATTGCTCAGCTTTCAAAAGGCAGGAGAAAAGGGTTCGTATTTTACTACGTGGGAAACAAATTAGAGGGAGCCCTCTGGGACACGGCTTTGGGATGGGCTTTCTACAAGACACAGACCCAGCAGGCACATCTCATTTTTGTGGTTATTGCACCTTTTGGTCAGATTTGGCTGCCTGGACGTTGGGAACCACAAAGCAGAGTGCTCTGCTGCCAAGAAGGGAACGTTTCAAAATGAAATTACCCAAATCATGTGCTTGCATCTCTTTATAGGTACTTGGAGGGACCATAAACACCTCTGCACTGCAGGAGCAAGAGCTCCCTGTGCTAACCCAGGGCAGAACCAGCACTGCCACTTCTCCTGCCTGGCCAACACCTCCAACAGTTCAGTATTAAATGAAATAATAATTAAAAAAATATATACATCTCTCAGTACATACATCTCAGTGGCTGGCTCACCAGGAGAGCATCACTGGCTCCTCCAGGCCACAGGACAAAGGGGACTGAGCCCACAGTGTCACACCAGCCCAGATGGGATGTGCTGAGCTCCAGGACACGGGGGACTGATCCCAACAGTGTCACACCAGCCCAGATGGGATGTGCTGAGCTCCAGGACAAAGGGCACTGATCCCAACGTGTCACACCAGCCCAGATGGGATGTGCTGAGCTCCCTGTGCACAGCAGGTCTCACAGGCACTTCTTCCCCTTGCTCAGCACTAAGGAAGGACACGTTCTCCTCTCCATCTAAAGCACCGTCAATCACAGCATGATACACAACTCAGCTCCATTCCATGCTGCAGCTGTTTTGTCACATTTGATGTCTTGAGTCACTCAGCAGCCCTTGTGCGGGTAGTCATGATAAGCTCCCCAGCACACTTATCTTCCACTGAAAGCAGGTGGAAGCAATCACTTCTCATCTCACCCAGCAAACATCTTCTCTTCTGCTCTTACACAATCTCTTATTGTTTCTCTGGATACCTGCAGCAGTTTCCTGCCCAAGACCAGAATGACAAGGGAACTTGCAAACATCCTTCTCCATTCTGGCAGACACACCAAGGCATTGTAAGTGCAACCCACCCCAAGCCCTGTTCCTCTACAGTAAACTGACACCGAGTAGGACTGCCAGTGGCTCTCCAGCCCTCGGGACAAGGGCTCTGCAGGAGCACTACACCCCTTCTGTCAAAGCCAAGCATTTATATTAATCCATCTCCATTCAGGGAAGAGGTTTATAAGCCATCTAGATGATGCTACTCTATAGCTGCAGCTACATTTCAGACAGCAAAAGCAATAAGCAAGCCTTCAAGAGGCTGTTGCAGCAGCATATCATTCTAAAAGAACCTTCTGATGTCAGTCCAAAATATTGTTGAATATACTTTCTGAGGAATAGTCCTTCTTGGAAGGCAAGACTGCCTGACTGTGCAGCGACTCAGTGAAACTCCCCTGCAGGTTGGCATCTGCCACCAGGGAAAGCCCTTGCAAAGTGCCCCAAGGTGGCAGCCAGGACAGCGCCAGGATGCTCTCTTGGTGCCAAGTGCCCCGAGGTGGCAGCCAGGACAGTGCTGGGATGGGGTAGAAAGTGCCCCAAGGTGGCAGCCAGGACAGCGCTGGGATGGGGTAGAGAGTGCCCCAAGGTGGCAGCCAGAACAGCGCTGGGATGGGGTACAGAGTGCCCCGAGGTGGCAGTCAGGACAGTGCCAGGAGGCTCTCTGGGTTCAAAGTGCCCCGAGGTGGCAGCCAGGACAGTGCTGGGATGGGGTACAGAGTGCCCCGAGGTGGCAGCCAGGACAGTGCCAGGATGCTCTCTGGGTGCAAAGTGCCCCGAGGTGGCAGCCAGGACAGTGCCAGGATGCTCTCTGGGGGCCAGAGCGAGGGCTCACCCAGCAAGGGGTCAGGGAACCTCTGTAACTGCACCAACAAACGTGGGGCATGGACATCAGGCATCCACCGAGAAGGGGCAAACTGCCACAACAGGCACTGCTGTTGTTACACCAATCAACTTCTCCTGTAAACAAGCCCTAAAAAGAATTTTCTAGATAAATTAGGTTTGCAACATGGAGAAGGGAGGCTTTAGACCAAAGCTGCTTCAGTGTTCCCAGGGCTGTATCCCACTGCCAAGGCAGGGCACAGCAGCACTGCCTTCCATATGCTGCTCTGCAGAACAACGTGAGTTACTTAAAATGGACATTGGAATGACTTTGAAACTCTATGAGGATGGCACTGATGCTCAAGTGTGACAGGCCAAAATGAAGAATGGGTGCCTTCAAAGAATTAAAGGTTCCCATTGTGCTTGGTGCACCCCAGACTATGGGGCAGTTACTGCACCAGAGCCCCAAGAAAGATACATTGAGCAAGAATCAGAAACTACTTTTACTGATGTCTGGTAAGTCTTATTCTTGAGTAATTTAAATCTGTCAGGCTGTGAGAGTATTCCCTGTGAGCCCAGGAGACACACGGACTCCATTATCAGACACAGAGATACAGAGAGAGCGAAAACACATGAACCAGCCTGGGACTGCTCCCAGGGAGCTGCTGAGGTTAAACACAACCAGCCAGTGCCTCAAAGCCCTGAAGAGCACAGGAGTTTTTGAAGCTTATTCCTAGTGGCATGTTTCTTCAACAATACCTATAGCTGTTTGTTCCTTGCCATTCAGCATCAACTGGCACAGAACTCTCACGCAAACACAGTGGCAAGAGGCCGAGGGTCCCGAGACACACCCATGAGCACAGGGCAGGGACTGCTGCTGCTGAGCACAGCACCCCTGGAAAGCTGCCTCCTGCAGCAGCAGAGTAACAACCTTCAATGCAACTCCCTGCCAGGAGGGGGGAGCCGGGGGGGGTCGGGCTCTGCTCCAGGAACAGGGACAAGGGGAGAGGGCACAGCCTCAGGCTGGGCCAGGGGAGGTTCAGATTGGACATCAGAAGGAATTTCTCCATGGAAAGGGTGGTCAGGCACTGGCAGGGGCTGCCCAGGGAGGTTTGGAGTGCCCAGCCCTGGAGGTGCCCAAGGCAGGACTGGCCGTGGCACTCAGAGCTCTGGGCTGGGGGACAAGGTGGGCATCGGGCACACGGTGGGGCTCCATGGGCTGGGAGGGCTTTTCCAGCCCCAGTGATCCTGTGGGTCCCTCAAAGTGGCCAAGGCTGTGCCCCCCACCAGTCCTTGGGAACAGGGAACCCACCCATAAACCCCATCCTTCAACCCCAGGGGCAAAATCCTCCATCTCCACCATCCCAACCTGCACCAGGGGGGGGAGACACCTCCCTCCAGCCCCACCCCAGCAACCACTGCCCTCAGGGGGAGCAGCTCCAGGTGGAAAGAGCCACTTCCACCACCAAATATCCCAGCAAACACCAGCTCTGGGTGTTCCAAACACACAGCAAAACCCACCCAGGGTCAAACGAGGCTTTGAGGTCCTACTAAATGAAAGTAAAGTAGGCAAGTGGAGTGTTTCAATTATATTTTACTCTTTAGATTGTTCATTTGACTGTTCATATTACAAAATTAGCTGCCATGGCCCACAACTGGATGGGACTTCAGGAAAGCTGTCCACTTACTCAGAAGAGCACAAACTAGTTAATTCCTTTCAAAGAACTCTAGTGAAACAACACCATATTAATCTTTAAAGCTAAATAGTGCTAAAATTTCACATACTCTACATCAGTTTTGGTTTTAAATAATTTTACCATTATAAAATTAATGTATTTGCATGTATCAGGTTACAGACATTTGCAGTTCAGTCAGGGTGAAGTATCCCATGCTGGAACAAGGAGTTTAAGCAATTGCTGTTTCATCAGCAGCTCTTTATTGCCTCAGAACCAAGTTTGCACAAAGTATTGAACAAGAAAATGCAAGTTTCCCCACAAAACTGGTCAAAGTCTGTTACAAGCAACAATAAAACCCCTTCTGGACAGGAAGCATTTATAAAATGCAGAGCTCTCCCAGCAAAGTGCTTGCACAGGGCATTCACTTCATTCTCCCCTTTGAGATTCACAACCCTGAAGGGACCACTGACCAGAGAAGGGGGATAAATGTCCCCTGAAAGGTTTTTACTGGCTTGGGGACATTGGCAAGTGCAGGTGCTTCCCTGAATCTGCCTCCTGGCTGAAGTGACCCAGGGAGCAGCTGCTGGGATCGGGAGAGAAGTGTCTGAGGCAAACATTGACAGTTAAAATACCCAGGGAAAGCTGGTGGAATTGCTAACTCACCATGCACTCACTCCTGAAGGAACACTGTGCTGCCATCACAGACTTCACACTGTGCCAAGCTTGCAGCACCCAAAAGCACAAGTAGGAAGCTGTCCCTGTCCTCCATTCCCTTGGTTCTAACCCTGCCTGTGTTTTACACACAAGCCAGCCATGCCCACACGTGACCTAACACTGCTGCAGGCCCTTGTTTGTAAAGAAAAATGAAAATAAAACCATCTATTCTACTGGGCTTACATCCCTGAAGAGTCCATACTGTGTATGGAAGGCTCTAAGTTTTGTGCCTTGATGCAAATAAATGCACTGTGAGTGTTCATTGTGCAGTTTTCCTCCCCATTTTTCCCCTTCCCTCCCACTAACCAAACCCAAATTTTTAAAACCAAAGCATGAATATGTTACCAGCACACATGGACACGTTTACAATCTTCTGTTTTTAAAGAACAAATGACAAACAGCATTCAAGAATATTGCCTTTTTTTTGTTTGTTTTTTTTTTTTTAAACAGACAAGTAGCAAAACTTTTTACCACCTGGAATCAGAACTGCAGAGACAAAGCTCCCCACACACACCTGCATGTTGCTGTAATACTTAAATAGGTAACACCAATGCAAGAACTTCTCTCCTGATGGCTGCTAGTGTTCAAAGCAGCAGAGGATTATGGAGTCACACAGGTCTCTGTTCCCTGTGAGTCACAGTTCTGCAGGTGGCACTGAGATGCTGCTCACATGGCTTTCACTTTGATCTGCTTCATCTTCATCTGCTTCTTCTCCAGCTTCTTCTGCTCACGCCGCAGAGCAGCTTCCTGTGGGCAAGGACAGGGATCTGCATGAACATCAGGGATCTCCTCAAAGAGCAAGGGGAGCGTTTCAGAGCCAAACAAAGCCCCCCAGAACTGGGTTTGCAGGGTGAGCTGGCTCCTCAGGTGGAGGGGAGGGTCCCCACAGACAAACTGCCTCACCCCAGATCTAAGAGGAAGCACATGCCCCTTTTATGCTCCAGCCAGCACAGGCTCCTGCATCCTCCCTTGGTTCAGACAAGTCCTGCTGCAGCTGAGCCTCAGTCTCCCCATGTTTAACCAGGAGAGCCTATCACGGAATCCCAGAATGGTTTCAGTTGGAGGGGACCTTAAATCCCATGGGCAGGGACACCTCCCACCAGCCCAGGGTGCTCCAAGCCCTGCCCAACCTGGCCTTGGACACTCCCAGGGCTGGGGCAGCCACAGCTTCTCTGGGCACCTGTGCCAGGGCCCGCCCACCCTCAAAGGCAGGAATTCCTTCCCAATATCCCACCTAACCCTGTCATCTGGCAGTGGGAAGCCATTCCCCTTGTCCTGTCACTGCATGCCCAAGGAAGCTGGAGGAATGTTCCCCTTCCAGCCAGTTCTGGGGCGAGGGGAGTGCCCTGTTGCAGAGAGCAGCAGCAAACACCCTGACTGTTGTCTGCCTTTGAGCAAATACAAATCAAAATTTCACTGCTGCTGTACCCACAGATGCCCCAGCAGGAATCTGCCAGCAGCCTGTGCCAACCTGAACACCCCCCTCACCTCCAGCCGACGCTGCTTCTCAGGATCCTCCTCGTTCATGATCCGCTCCTTCTCCGCCCGTTTCTTCTCCTCCCGCCGGGACTGCGCAGCCTCCTGTCTCTGCACGTGGGTCAGCTTGAGGAAGTTCTCCTCCACACGAGCCCTGTTCTTGTCAGCTTTCTGTTTGCCCTTTCCACAGAGAAAAACAAATGCAGTTTATACAGATTTCCCCCCAGCAGGGTGCAGGATCTCCAGCAGTCACACATGAAACACGAGGCTGCTGATCTTAAATCACAGAATCGTAGAATGGATTGGGTTGGAAAGGACCTCAGAGACAGATCATCAAGTCCAACCCTTGGGCCAACTCCGGCCCTTTACCAGATCATGGCACTCAGGGCCACGGCCAAGCTCAGGTTAAAAACCTCCAGGGATGGGGAATCCACCCCCTCTCTGGGCAGCCCATTCCAAGGCCTGAGCACTCTCTCTGCAAGGAAGTTTTTTCTGATCTCCAACTGAAATTTTCCCTGGCAGAGCTTGAGCCCCCTTGTCCTATTGCTGGGTGCCTCACTCTGTTCTATGTATTTTTGGAGTTGCTTTTGGATATTCTTTTTCCCCCTCAGCTCTCCCAAAGTCCCAAATTATGGGCTTCCCTCAGGGTGCAACTTAACCAGGGAAACAGAGCCAAGTGCTGGTGGTTCCCAAGCTGCAGGATCGGCCCAAAGGTCCCCACTCCTCACCTGACAAACCCTGCAGGGATTGGCAATGTCTGTCTGTACACAGACAGTGCCTTCTGTCAATGGCTTCTGTATGGAGGAGGAATAGGTTGAATTTACAGATCTATGCTCAGATAAAAATCACATTAACCTAGTTAATTATTTGGGCATTTTATTAATAAATGCCCATGAGAGCCCATGCAATTAGGCTGTATCAGCCAGAGATCCTGTGGCACAGCAGGGAAAGAGAGGTGGGGAGGAATTAAAAAGTGTGAGCAGATTGTGACTTAGGAGAAACAGTTAATCAGATTCACACCTTTTCATTAGTGATGAGAAGACAGAGAGAAATGTAAGAGAGCAGAGTCCCAAGAAAGAACATATGGGATAGGACAGAGAATTAAAAGCCACAACATTTCCAGCTACTCTAAGAGTTAAGGGGGGAAATACTCCACAGTTGAGATGGTGACCTTGGGAAAAAACAAGACATACTGCCAGCCTTATTAATTAAAAAAAAATACACTAATTACACTAAAAGGAAAAAAAAAACACAACATCCAATCAACATGTAGATGATGTTCTTGCTGCTACAAGTGAAAGACAAAAGAGTTTAAAAACAATGCACATCCCTATCTGACTCCATTAAATCCTGTAACTTTGCCCTTCCAGCCCTGCATTTTACTGCCTGGGACTTGGTCTGAGCTCACCATTCAAAATAAAAGCTGGAGAGAATGAGCTGCAAGGGAACAAGCTGCTAAATTTAAATTCTCCAGCATCTCAAAGCTGTGAATAGCTATTCAGAACTCAACTAAAACACAGATTATTTCTGTAGGGTAATTAAAATATGTAGGATGCCTCTTGGATTGCTGAGGTCAGCACATTAGCTGAAAAAATAAATCAACTCTTCTTCTCTGCTCTAGGACAAATCAAAGCCCCTTTGGGAAAGTATGGGAGTATTCAATGAGAAACAAAAAATTTGCAGTGTAAGAACTGACTGAGTTTTGATGTTCTTGTGAGCAAGAGAGGCTACAAAGAGACAGGACAGATGTCCCAACTGAACTGGCACTGGCCATGCATGAAGATGTTACCAAGCTGGGAATGAAAACTGATGGAACATGGCAAGCATTCCAGAAATGAGGAAGACTATTCTTATGCAAAACAGCATCTACTTTTTTGTCAAAGGCACTGGAAATGTTACCTTCATGAACATTTTTAGTAGATCAGCTCTTAATGATTCCTGAGCTTCCTTCCTGATAGACACTATTTATGTCCTGCTAATAAAATTCCAAACCTGAATACAGGCCAACATTCAGCTGCTTAAATGCTGGACTCTGAACTCTTAATGAGGCATTAATTTTGCTTACAATGTTGTTCATTAAACAGTCCTGATGGAGAGGTCTTAGGAAGCTGGTTGTGAAATCTGAGGTGTATTTATCTGGCGTGAGGCATCAGACGTAACAGGATGCCATGTTACATCTTCTGTATCTTGCAAGTTTTTACAGATATATTAAGAATTCCATCAATCCAGTTAAGCTTGGAAGGTTTTGTGATTTTAAGGAGTTAAACATGATTCCTGTTAATCCACAATGTGAAATCCAGAATGGCTCAAAGAGAAGTGTTGATGAATTCCACCTTACTTACATCCACCAATGTCAAACACTTCAAATTTCTATTCCATCTTACTTATATCCACCAATGTCAAACACTGCAAATTTCTCACAAATAAGCTGGGAAATAAGAATATAAAAATTAAGGTTTGTTAAAAGGGTGTTTTGTACAAACAGGAAAAATTTCCTTAGCAATCAGTACATCTGATTTCAGAACTTCCTCAAAATTCTGGGTGTTGTTCTGATCTTTTGGGTATTTACCAACTGAAGCACATCTGAAATATATAGCCTGACATTCTTTAGGGTGAATACAGAGTGGAAAGCATGCACCAAAACCAGCATTCCTTTGAAAGTCTGCTTTGGAATCTGGTAAATCCGAACCTCAGTGTCCTGGTACATCTGAACCTCAGTGTCCTGGTACATCTGAACCTCAGTGTCCTGGTACATCTGAACCTCAGTGTCCTGGTAAATCCGAACCTCAGTGTCCTGGTACACCTGAACCTCAGTGTCCTGGTAAATCCAAACCTCAGTGTCCTGGTAAATCCGAACCTCAGTGTCCTGGTAAATCTGAACCTCAGTGTCCTGGTACATCTGAACCTCAGGTTCCTGGTAAATCTGAACCTCAGTGTCCTGGTAAATCAAGTGTTTTACCAAGAATGCATGTTCAGATCTCATGACTGACTGGTTTGGGTTAAATGAAACACACAAATGTCATACATACCTGGGCTGTGAACTGGCCATTTTAAGGCTATTTCCTGGTGAAGCCCTTTGTGTTTAGCCCTGCTTTGGGCCTTGTACTCTGCTTTTACTCCAAGCACACAGGCAGGTTTACTGACCTATCTGGGTGTGTGCCATAAGATCTGCAAGCACAGCAGTGGCAGGAGCGGCATTGGAAGCAGCAGCGGGATTCCCTCCGGGATGGGATGAGGTGGAGGATGCAGAGGATGAGGTGGAGGAGCCCTGCATGACCCGGCCAAGCCAGGGCTCCACGCTGGAGTGGCTCTGGAACGGAGTGCAGCTGATCCGCCCGTGCCGCCGCAACGAGCCCTCATCTTCTGATGCTGACGAGGTGTCTGTGAGCAAAATAATAACCATGACAGGCATGAAATGGGGGAGTGACCCAGCACAGGGAACATGGAGTTCTGTCATGTTCCGTGCTCTCCATGCAGCGTCCTCATGTGCCACACATGAGGTGCAAGGGATCAAAGCAATGGGATATATCCACATCCACAAATCCACCCTTATCGTTCTCGCTTCACCCAACTTCTGAGAGCATCATCCCCTCCCAAAGATATTCAACAACTCCTTAATTGATCTACCAACTCCATCCAACCCTGCCCACTGCCACTGCTTAGGTTAACAAAGTAACTTGTACAAATAAGAGCTAGAACACACCTGAAGCAAAGGTTCAGTTACCTCCAGTATTTGGTGTGACATGAGTCAAAAAAGGCTTCTACCTCCAAAATCTACTGCACTCACCAACCACGTTCAGTGAGCATCCCATCCCATCCCGTCCTGTATCCCATCCTGTATCCCATTCCATCCTGTATCCCATTCCATCCTGTATCCCATCCTGTATCCCATTCCATCCTGTATCCCATCCCATCCCCCATCCTGCATCCCATCCCGTATCCCATCCTGTATCCCATCCCATCCCATACCCCATCCTGTAACCCATCCCATATGCCATCCCATCCCATTCCTATCCCACTGAAAAAATACTTCTGCTTTGAACAGGTAAATTTTATCTCATCCCATCTGAATAAATCTCATTACATTTTTCGTTGAGTATTTCCCTTTTTGTTTCTTTGGAGGGGAAATTTTCACTTTTCTGACAAATTATTTTGAGAATTACTAAAAAAAGCACAGTGCCCTAAAGTTCAGTGGAAGAGTGATTACCAAGCATGTATTTTAACCACAGAAACTGGTATTAATGAAGATTAGAAATGCTTAGTAAAGCATATTTTCATTCTAGATGCATATTTGTCACTGCTAGAAGTCTGACAAAAGGCTCCTAATTTAATTACCACTCAGTCATTTACAACTTTCCAGAAGTTTCCCTTTGCCACACAATCTTTCCATATTTATTATCCATCCAACAACAAAACCAAAAAGGTCATTCTAATTATCAAGCAAACACATCCCTGTTGATTTTGACTGAAATATAAAATCTCTTACTACAGAAAAAAAAAATCTTGCCCTCCTAAAGAGGTTGCTGCATTTTAAGAACTCAATCCTTTATGTGCCTTATATAAGACAGGGTGTTTGTTACATATTCTAACAGTGCCTTCCATTCATGGAAATCTGGAGTGGGTCACAGCAGGAACTTTGCAACCTTAATTTTGGCTCAATTCCCTGAACATGTAACCATTCAGGCAGCTCCAATTCCACATAAATCTGCTGAAGCCACGTTGAAAAGCTACTCCTCATCTTGGGCAATGCATTTCAGTTATCAGCTATTTCATTTTCTGCTTGTCAAGAATATGTGCATTTCCAACAGCTCCAAAACAATTGCCCTTAACAGTCTAAACCCACAGAAATCATTTCATAAGAAGCCCATTTAACTCGATGGTGTTTCACTGTTAAAAACAGTAGATCTCTCATCTGACCTCCCTCATCAAGGCTGACAATTTTGGATGAAAATACCCAAACAATTGGTCTCTGAGCACATCCAGCTGTGGTGCATCCCCACTCCTGGGTCCATGCCTGGTGTGACATTCCTGGTCTCCTGCCATGCTTGGAGCTTTGGCAGCTGAGTCCATGTGCTCCTGGAGAGCAGCCAAACCTGTCCCCAAATGCTTCCAACCTTCCCTTGCTTTTCAGCAGAAAGCAAAAATAAGCAGTTACAGGAACATGGAACAAGATAGGATTACAAACAGCCAGGGATTGAAAAAAAAACCCAACAAACCAAACCACCACGTTTGCAATCTATAATCACTTCAGAGGAAAAAATAAAAGGACAGAAAAAGCAGATTTGTCACAAAAGAATCTGTGAGATTTTTCTGGACAGTATCTCCTTACCCAAATCCAAGGCTAATGAAGTCTCTCTAATATTTCTAAGCTTTCCTATGTCTTACATGAGTGGAGGTGAAAAAACTCAAATCCTTTAAATGCACACTATGAACTCTGTATAAAAATGAAGGGCCCATAGTCAAAGCACTCCATTATCCAAACATAATTACACTGAGAAGGTCCCACCAGTAGGTGCCCTGTGGCAGCTGCAGAGGTTAATCCGAGGTACCATGAGCTTGGCTTCCAGTTCCTCCTCCCTGGGAGCTGACCCAGGACAGTCACAGGACTCACCACCCCTGAGCCAGACTTGCATCAAGGCTGAAACTCAAGTTCTGGCCACAGGAAATCCATGTGAGAAGGATAAGAGACTGGACAGGACAACACCAAAAGCATGTTGAACTATTTGGAAGGGTGAGTGATGAAAGCAGTTCCAGTACTGCAAGGCAGGAGGTGGTTTTGAATTTAACATTGTGCCCAGAATCTCAGATTCACAGAATGGTTTGGGTTGGAAGGACCTTAAAGCTCATCCAACCCCACCCTGTCCTGCCATGGGCAGGGACACCTCCCACTGTCCCAGGTTGCTCCAAGCCCCATCCAAGCTGGCCTTGGACACTTCCAGGGATCCAGAGGCAGCCACAGCTGCTCTGCCCAACCTGTGCCAGGGCCTGCTCACCATCAGCATAAAGAACATGAAGCCAATGCTTCCTTCCTGGCACCTGTTTGTAACAAAATTTCAGTTATTAATTAATACCAAAGCATGGCTTTAATTGCATTAACTCCAGCCCATAGAAGGACTTAAGACAGAGGGTTAATGGCTCAAGACAATGCTCAGCACTACTTGGGCTCTTTGAAACTTCAGATCATTCTTGCTGAGCTAACTTGGCAAATAAAGGCAGGCCCATAAAAAGACAATTATTTTTATGATTTGAATGTTCTGATTCCCCATGATACAGAACTTACCCAGTGGCCACACTCTTACAGAGATAAAGGGATGGCATAAAAAGTCACCTTCTCTTAGAAAGAGCTCTGACACTTAACTCTTCCTGAAGGAATATCCTGAGCTGGAACATTGAGTCCAGTTCCAAGCCCTGCACAGGAGCACCACAAGAATGACACCACCCAGATCCCATGGCCTCATCCTGCTCTGGCTGAATGGTGAAGGTCAAATAGGCACACTGGGTTGGTTTAGCTTGGCAAAAAGCCAACTGCCCAACTGCCTGTCAGAGCCACCACCCCCACCAAGGGAAAGGGAGGGAGGAAAAAAAACTAGAAGTGGAACTTTGAAATGGCAAAGTTTTTACATTTACACAGAAGAAAAGAAAATTTAAAACAGAATATAACACATATATATGGGGTTGTTTAGCCTGGAGAAGAGGAGGCTCAGAGGTGACCTCAGCACTGTCTGGAACTGCCTGAAGGGAAGTTGTGGCCAG
>JAOXXN010000191.1:16498962-16522634 GCA_026770055.1 Myrmophylax atrothorax
TCACAGAAAAAGCCTTTTTATCTTCAGCTGGATTTTACTGAAAAGAGAAAACCTCGAGGCTTCAAATCAATGGGTCAAACTGTCCAGCAGGACAGCCTTGCCATGGTCTCCCTTACTCCAAATCACCACCTCCAAGTAACAAGTCAAGTTACCTTTATTATATACTCAAATTGTGTAATATCTACAACTACATGGGTTATTTAACAGCTGCTTTTTGAAAAGCTTACATTTTAAACTATTTAAATATTAAATTAAATTGTGTTTAAATTAATTCAAATAAAATTTTAAAAGCAAATTTACTACAGAATTTGCTACGTGTTTCAACAGAATTGAAAAACGTGTTTTGCCTCATCTTGGCTTAATTTAACCGGCAATAATTTCATTTTAATTTGTACCATCTTACCTCAATCAATTTGTTGGCATGTTCACGGAAAACCTGGGCATATTCTTTAACTTCTTTCTCATTCCCATTCTTGGCAGCTTCAATCAATACTAAAAGTGGAACATTTGTTTCCAGAAAGGAGTCTGAGACGTGGTCCATGACAGCTTTGCGGAGCTACAACAAAAATCCAGGCGTGAGTTATTTTCCAGCAGGGCCCCTCTGCTGCTCCCCTGCACTGCATCAACACGTAAAGCTGCCACCACTCTGGGCACTGATCCTTTCCCTTTGTGTGACCAAGGCTTTCCCTGCACTAAGTCTTGCCTATACACTTTGTGCTTCAACTTAAATTAAATCTCCTTTAAAAAATGGATTAGTTCTAGAAGTGCAAGTCACCGGTTTGGCCACAAATATTGATTTAGCAGCTCATATTGGTTTTGTCTGAGTAAATTTGCTGCTTTCCCTGAGATGATTAAACAACACGCTGATTTAACTTTTTTATTTTTCTACTTGAATAAAAACATTTCTCAACAAACTTGATCCATACTCCTGTTTACTCAAAAAGGGGAATATATTGCTTTAAAACCAAACAGACAAAAGGCTGATGCTACATAAATACAGTCCTCAAATAAAACAGGCTGAGATGAACAGCCCCAGAATTATAAAATATACGTGATTATCTTCAAAATCCATAAAGTGGGAGTTTGTTTTAGGGTTTTTGGGTTTTTCTTTTTATGTCTCTTGCTGTGAGGATGATTAAGAACCCAACATCTTTATCACGCAGGTAACAGGGAATTACATTCCCACCTTCCCTCTGAACCACACACTGAAAGTTTCTAGCTTTTAATCCACTAAAACCAAGCAGGCAGTCCCACTGCCCAGCAGAAACAAATCCCCAGGTAACACTTCCAGGGGGGCACACATGCAGCAATGCACTCATTTGCCTCAACCAGTGCCCAGTCCGACACATCAGTTACCTGCCTACGCAGGTCTCTGGTCTTCTTGGTCATTTTGTCAATGGCAGAGTTCAGGGCGTCACTTCTCTCCTTGCGGCCAGCCTGGAAAACACGAGACAGAAGGTTCAACAGGTGCTCAGGGGCAAAACCTAAAACTAGCACTACTCATTTCAAGTGTATTGTCAACTTCTTTCTTTATTTTGGGGTTTTTATAAGTGATTATGCACACTGGAAGGGGAGTGTCCACCTCCCTGACAGGGCAGTCTCTGCTGGTTTGGGCAGGACAGCACCACTGCCCACACACCCTCCTCCCCAGGGTCACAACACTGCTCTGGAACAGGCAGTCAAAGGCACAAAATCGACAGTAAACTCCTTATAAACATTTGTTGGGCATGAAATCCAACATTTCAGGAAGTCCCCAGGCCCCTCCAAAGGGGGCTGGATTTCCCAAGGTTCGAGACAGCACATTTCTGTTGACAGAGGGGGCAAGGGGCCAAACAGAAGTAGCAGCTTCTCTTTTCCATTAGATACTGGGCCAAAAATATCTTCATTTGTATCAAAGTAAGAGTGCCAGGTAAGACAATGATGGTGGTCTGGTTTTGCTGGGAGTTTTTTCTGTATAACATAGCTTATATTAGAGTTCCAAAACACACTTTCTGCAACCACAATCCGATTGCTGAAGTTCTTTCTAAGCCACAATCAATATAATTATCCAGTTGCGAAGCGAAGCCATTTAGCAGTGCTGCAGTGAGGGTATGCCAGGTATCAATTTTCCAGGTGACAGGCTGGTTTGAAATCTCTGGATGAGCAGCCTTGAATCTAAAACATCGAGTCCACTCTACAGCACAAATAAAAAATGGGGGTGGCTGGGGGGGTGGGGTGGAATTAGGATGCTGTAATGCCATTATAGTTTAATGAATTATTGAAGATTTGTCACTCCCTGATCAAGTGATTTGTTTGTCACCACAGAAGGTACTGAAAAGTGACTGAGGCTACACCCAGGAGCTCGTTCTGATGATGCCACAGCCCTCAGTTCCTCACTCTGTGTTCAAAAATCAGAGCTGAAGTCTCTAAACAGAGTGCAGGTTAATGCCACTTGTTTGCCCCCCAGTTTGCTGCTCAGAGGATGTGACAGACAGGGTGCAGCCCAGGCTGGCAGTGCCCGCCCAGCTCGGCACTGGTGTGCTGGGCACTGCCAGCCCCCTGAGGTGCCACTCACCCCCAAACCTGCCCCTGCCCCTGCCCCCACGCTGCTCTGGGACACCAACCCACACAGCCAGCTCCCTGCATGTCCTGGGGGCTCACACCAGCTCACCCACGGCACCGTGCCCGCTCTGCCGAGCCCACGGCACACCTCCCTGTACGTGAGGGGCTTTATCCAGGAGTGTCTTCGGATTTAAGAGATACATTCATCCATAATGTACACAGCCAAACATTCAGCTGTTCCAAGAAGTACCATTTTACTTCTCCCTGGGTGCCCCACATTACCATTTAACATGAAGCAGGAGCAGGCAGCCGAAGCGAGGCCACCCATCAGTTCCACTTTGCTGTCCCCGGCTTCACAGCCTCAGTGCACAGCACCAGATGCCTTCTGGATGAGGGGAAACCAAGAGATGGCTTCCACTAATGGACATTCAGTTCATGAGACCACTACGTGCAACACCCCAAAGAGCACATTAGAGCCTGAGCAGCACCGATTTCAGACTGCTGGTCCCCTCCCACGAAACTACACCGCCAATCAGTGCTGAAAGAGCTGTATAATCTGACCCCACCAGGTTTCGGGAAGGCAGCTCCAGTTTATTTCCACCTTGCTGGCATTCAGAAGTTTTAGTACAGAAGCTTGTCAAAAGCATGACCAGAATTTCCTTCGGAAGGTCGCAAGATAAAACTCCCTGCTAATTTAGCTGTGGTAATTTAATGACTTATTACATGGGGCTCCTTTGTTAGGACTGGTGAATGGGGCAGAACAGGACAGACAAGGTGGACACCCCCACCTCTGTGGTTGCAGAAAACCCTGTTGCCATTAACATCTTGAACTATCCCAGCCAATTCTAACCAAGGTGCTGGCCTGGAGACAAGGATGTCAAGTTTTGCCCAACTGAAATTTCATGACATAAATAGTAACTGTGGGACCAATCAGAGCCCATGGGGTCTAAGTGGAGGCAGCCAGTGGCTCCGTGGTTGCTGGAGCACAGCCTGAGGCAGCATGAACCCTCCCAGGCACAGGAACACACTGCAGACCATCCCTGACCACAGCACAGTCACTCTGTCCAGGCTCCCTCAAAACCTGAGAATTTTACCCACTGGTTCTGCCCTACAGCTGCTTGAGCTGGTCTCCCAATAATAAATCACAATTTTAAGGCTCCAAGTGACAGTTTACCACTTCTGGGTAATTAGTTCCAGTACCTAATTAGCCTTACCATTAAAAAGCTGGTGCTCATGTCAGGTCCAAGCCCTGAGCGAGGAGCAGCCAATGATGGGCAGCACACGCAGCCCACCAGCCTGTGCTATCCATGGGATTACAGGGACTCACAACAGCAAAGCCTGAATATTCAGATTCCTAAGAGGATTTTTAGATATTCAGCACAAAACTGTGCTGAGGGAATCACAAGCCCTGCAGTCAGTGAGCAGCTAATAGATTCAGTAGATTTAACAGGGTCATGATGACCATGTCAATCACTTTGCAGTATGATGCCCCAGCTCTGTCCAGTATCATGGATAATAAATTTAGCCACTGTGCAAATTTACTTTAAATGAAATCAGATCTTTATCAAAGAGGATAGAATTGGTGTTAAAAATTGCTTGTTTCCTCCACCCCCATAATCTCCGCTCTTCCCCCACCACTGCTGCCCTGCTTGGAGAGCAACACAAGCATTCCCAGTCACATCCCTGCAGCCCCAGCTCACACCACCAGCCCCAGCAGGGCTTGTTTGAAGGGCTCCAAGCAAAGAAAGGGGATTTGCACACAGGGAGGGGAGCGGAATCGCCATCTCTGTCACAAAGCATTCCTGCTGCAGGTGTGCCATCTGAATTCAAACAACTCAAAACAGAACAAAGTTTTTCCTACAGCTACTGACAGAACCCAAGCCCAACTTTAATACAGGAGCACAGTGGTGGCAGTGCATGCCACCAGGATCAGCAGCACAGGTATTGCAATGAGTTACTCAAAGACATGCTTTTGTACCTAAATACCAAAAATTTCCACTGCTTATCTCAAAGGCTCATCATCAGTTTGGGTTAAGCTAAACCCAGAGCTACTGAGAGAGACAGTGCCTCCTGCCCAGCTCTCACACCACCCCTGCAGAGCCCAACATCCTCCCCACACCAGTACCCAGATGTGAGCCAGATGTGCCACCGCTGCATGACGGAGCTATCACTGTCCCACCTGCCACCCACCACACAATTACCCATAAAAGATGGTTCACAGAGGGGTTTCTGCTTCAGGTGATCTGTGAATTGTCTTCTGAGCTGTCAGTACCAGAGGCAGCATCGTGGTTAACGATGGGGATTTCGTAAGTGAGAAATGAGTGCTTGGCACAGCTCCCTCTGGGCAGGCAGTGCCATGTCAGTGTGTCCCCACCGTGTCCTGCCCCATGGGGGGGCGGCAGAGTCCCTGCTCAGCTGCACTGTGTGTGCCTCCTGCCTGGCTCTGCCTTCCACCTCGCCTCATTCCAGCCCTACAGAGGGTAACCATCCATGCCCCTCCATCACCGTGACAGCAGGGCTGCCAACAAACCCAGACATCACAGTGCTGCTGCGAGGCCAGGCAGGGTGAGCACTGAAGTGTGACACACAGGAATTCCAGCCCTTTCACATCCCAGGTGTGCTGCCTGAGGAAGCAGGACTGTGTAGTGGTTTGCTGCAGGAAGGAGGCTCCCATGGTAATCCCAGGGCTCAGGCAAGCACAAGGGCTGCCACAGCATCATCCAGGGTTCAGTAAGAACCGGAATGAGAACAGAGATGCCTGCGCTGTCCCTCCTGCCCAGCCGGCCACGCCACGCCGCCCCCACGCCAATGTCCCTCCCCACGGCCAGCCTGCACCCATGATGGCCCCACACTCCACTCTGTGACCATAGAGAGGGGAGGGCTGGCTCCTGCACTCAACTGGTATAAAGAAAAGTAAAGTGTGCCACCAGTGCCAGGTGCAGATTGCTGCCAGACAGGGAGGTGACAGTGGCTGTGCTACGCGGCAGCACACGTGTCCTTTGCTCCCAGGCAGACAAGGACACCCGACCCATGGCACCCTGTCCACCCCTCCCTCTGCCCTCCCCAGACACATCTGCTGCTGCTGGATGCCCTCAGACATGCCTTTTCCTCCTGTGCCCACCTCTCAGGGCTCCTGCTGACCCAGCCCCACGGCTGCACACTGGAGGGACAGAACACGCTGCAGCCACCCGGCCCTGCTCACCTCGCGCCTCTCCGCCCTGGGACACAGCACAGGCAACTGTCCTCTGGCAAACACCCAGCAAACACTCCGCTGGCCCGAGGTGCTGATGTCCAGCACTAACTACCACAGCCCCTCCTTGGGGCAGAGGGGGAGCCTGGTGTGCCTGGTGCCACATGTGTGGCTGCACATCCCAGGTGCCCCAGTGCCACCTGCAGTGCCAGGGCTGGCACCCCCGGCCCCCAGCATGGCAAAGCCACGCAGCCCACACCAACATCAAGGAAAATCAGCTTATTTGTTGGCTTAATACACTAGGAAGGCTTCCACAAGATGTCAGCCTAACTAAATGACAACGCCAGCCTCGGGGTGCAATTCTGCCTTCCCAGCACAGGAGAACCAGCTCTGCTGCTGCTCCGGGAGCAGGGGAAGTGAGAAGCCCCCGAAAGGGTTATCTGGTCCTGACAAACTCATTCCTGAGGCCCACATGCCAGCTTCCCTCTCCACACGGCATGGAAGGTTCAGGCTGCCACATCGAAGCTCCTGCTGTGGCAGAAGTCCCCAGATGCCACTTAGACGTGGGTTTCCTCAGCAGGGGAGTTTCCAAGTTCACAAGAAACTCATTTGCCTGAGTTTCCTATAGCTGGGGTTTATTCCCAGCCTGTTACACCTTGACACCCCAGGCAGCTCCCAAGGAACAACGGGAATGTCACTGCAGAATTCCAGGCTTAGGAGACTAAGATGCACACTCTGGGTAATAACTGTTATCTCACAGCAAGTGCACATAAAAACATGTTTCGCTAAGAAAAGCGCCCATAAAGTTCGTGTTAACAGTTTCCTAAACAGGAAACTCGCTGGCAAGGTGCTAAATAGCCCTTGTTTGGTGAAGGGCCAAAGAATGGAAAGCTTCAGAAAGGGAGCAAGCAACTCACCGTACGAACATTAACTCTTCACTCTGTGCCAAATTACACAATCTCAACGTGGGAGGAACCTCCCAACAGATACTGATGCAAAAAAGTAAAATGTTTCCAACGATCCCTCCTTTCAGCCTCCCAGCAAGAGTGGAAAGAGGCAGCACAGGAGAGGGGTAACACTTGACCTCAAACTACACCCTTTGGAACGCTGCTGTTAAATGTTATGTTAACATACTGAAGTGTTATTAAAATTCCAACGGGCGCTTCAGCTGCGGATGCTGCCGGTGAGCTGCTCCAGCCACAGGTCTCTGTGGGTCTGTCGCACAGCTGAGCCTGGCTCTGCTCCCGAGCTTTGTACAGGGAACATTAAACGCAAAGGAGCTCTTTAAATAGGTTTATGTAACTTCTTTGCATGTATTTCTTTCACCCTAGAGCAAACGTGAAAACATTTACTATGGCAGAGCAATTTAAGAAATTTATCTAACATTTCCTAATTTGCTTGATCATTAAAGACAGTTACTCTCCTGAGGGGTTCAGGGAAGGGTTTATTTGTTTTGCTTTAGGTTTTTTGGGTGGGTGTGAGGTTTTCTTTTTGTGTGTTTTTAAAGAGTTCACCTTCTCCATTCCTCTACTTTCCACTTAGTGCTCCCCTTGAGTCTGCCCAGCCTGGAAAGGGAACACCACACGCAGTGTCACCATCCCACCACGGGACAGCCAAGGAGAAGCAGGCAGAGATCAGCAAGTCTTAGTTAAAGTAAGTGCCTCTGAGGAACTAAAGCAAGGAACCAACACTTAATAACAAAGGTAAACAGCCATTTTATTTCAAAACCTTCTTTAGACACAATTCATCTTCCTCCATCAGCATGGGAAGCTTGTTATTCTCAGCTCGTTCCATATCTTGGAGGTCGGAGGTGATACCTTGCCATTACAGAGTAAACATTTTCAAGTGCCTCCTACTACATTACTGCCTGACATCTCAAGGTGAAAACGTACAAAGCTCACCCAAGTTGCCTGGACTGGGAAGCCAGCATCCCCCTGCCTTACCCACATGGAGCCATGACCAAGCTCCAAAGGCTTTCCTGCACATGCATCCTAAAAACCTGTAAAAATTTCAATCCAGCCTGTTCATTTACCTTTCAGTCCCAGCTGTCCCTGAGGAGAGGTTGCTCTGAACAAGGGGCAATGAACTTTTAAAGCAAGCAAAAAGCCGTAGCAGCCCATTCTCCATCTCCTCCACCTCGCTGTGTGTGCACGCTCCGGCCAGAGCCCGGCGGGGCTGGAGCAGCACACACAGCTCTGCGGGGTCACTGCTCCTGCAAATGCAGATCTCTGCCATGCTGAGCCCCACGGGATAACCAGCAGGTGCCAAGGGGAGCAGTGTCCCCCTGCCACAGGGACACACAGCAGCAGGGTGCAGTGGGGACCACAGGCAGCCCTCGCACTGCTCCGAGCCCCGACTGCCAACACAACCTCACCACTTCCTCCTCTCCTGCACTCCAGTCCCCAGGACAAAGCAAGCACAAAAGCCACCATTTGGGAGGAGAAAATAGATTTTCTAGTTTCATAACCGCACACTGTCAAGCTGGATTCCAATTAAATTTTTCCTGTTCCCTAACGCAAGCTTTGCCTTTTCCAGAAATTTCTCCTCTCCTGAAGCGCTCGCTCCTGTGCCCTGCTCCCGGGCTGTACCTCTGACACACCACCTGCTCCCTGCCCCTGCTGCAGGACCACAGCCTCACACAGCTGACACACAGAGCTTCCAGCAGCCCAAACCCCCTCACCTGCACCCCAGCCGGGGCTGACCAGCAGCCTCTAGTCAAACTGTGCGCATTTTGCATCTAAAAGTTCCTTTCGTGCAGGGATATCTAGCAGAAAACTGGGAGCAGGCAGCGCTCAGGCACTTCCCCCCGCAGCTCTGTGCCGCTTTTAACCCCAGCTGAGCGGAGCCAGTGCAGCTGTGGGGGGAGCAGGGTGCTGCCAGTCTCTCCTGCTCCTTCTATCGCAGGGACGAAGGACTCCTGCCGTTGGATTTCTTCCTCCCTCTCTCAGTGGTCTTTAACACGATCACAGTATGCAGCACAATGCTTTAAAACAGCAAAGCTTCTGGAAAACCCAAACAAAAGGAGCGTCACCAGGTGACGTCAGCCTATATAGAGCCCTGTGTGGTCGCAGCGCATAAGCAAATCCATTCTTGTACCGCTTCCCTGAAAAGCTTTTCAGTAAATGCACTCATGCTACTACAGGAGCTTCTCTCTGCAATAAGCCACCCATCTGCCATCAACAAGTTAGGACTAAAGGAAGCCACAGCTGCGGAAAAGGAAAACGTGAGCTTCAATTAACCAGCTGAGCGGCCACGGAGGACGAAAACTTGTGTTAAGATTTAAAAATTGCAGACCTGTCAGAGGAGATCAAGGCAAAAGGAGTATTTCAAAAGGAATATTCCAAGAGAGCATCGTGGATTCGGTTTTGCACTAATATCAAAGGACACTAAACCAGTCAATTATTCAAGGCTGCCTCACATTAGAGCCTTTCACAGACTCACGGCGTTGAGTCTCAAACTACGACTGAATGCACCCTCCAATGTGCTCAAAAGAATGGGTAAGTTCCTGCGTTTCTCTGTTCCTTGTATAATGAATGACAGCTCTGCTTTAAGGGAGCAGTCAATGCTAAAGCTGATTGCTCTGCACTGAACCTTATGAAAAAAAATGTTTGCCGATAGTGCCACTGTAACCCCCGTAACCGAGAAAGCCTCTCCTAAGTGTAATGTCCAAGTATTTGGTTTGTCGTAGTAAGTTGTTTCTTGCATTTAGAATTAGCTTGTCGGCAATGCATGGCAATGTTATCTGCAGTGAAATCTTCCACCGTGATGTTCCAAGTGTACTGATAAGGCTATCCTATCTTGTTGTTTTCCTAAATTATATTCTGCAGGCTTACATTTCAAGTGGCCATTAGGGGCTCGTATGCTGGCAGCACTATATGCAATGAGTATGGTTTTAAAAATGCTGCCTGCCTTGGGCATGGCTTGTCCACCAAAATGTCGCTGTGAGAAGCTGCTCTTTTACTGTGACTCTCAGGGGTTTCACTCAGTGCCAAACACCACTGAAAAGGGCTCGCTAGGTTTGTCACTGAGGCACAATTATATTTCTGAACTTGAAAGGGATCAATTTGCAAGCTTCAGTCAACTTACTTGGCTTCACTTAGATCATAATCAAATTGCAACAGTCAGAGAAGATTCTTTTCAAGGACTGTATAAACTTAAGGAATTAGTCTTAAGTTCCAACAAAATCTTTCATTTGCCAAACACAACTTTTAGCCAGCTGCTTAACCTGCAGAATTTGGACCTCTCTTTTAATCAGTTATCCTCTCTGCACCCCGAGCTCTTCTACGGCCTTCGCAAGCTACAGACCTTGCACTTGCGATCCAACTCCCTGCGGACCATCCCGGTCCGCCTGTTCTGGGACTGTCGTAGCCTGGAATTCCTGGATTTGAGCACAAACCGCTTGCGAAGTTTGGCTCGCAATGGATTTGCGGGATTAATCAAGCTGAGGGAGCTTCACCTAGAGCACAACCAGCTGACAAAGATTAATTTTGCTCACTTCCTCCGGCTGAGCAGCCTGCACACGCTCTTCTTGCAGTGGAACAAAATCAGCAACTTGACATGTGGGATGGAGTGGACCTGGGGCACCTTGGCAAAGCTCGATTTGACTGGAAATGAAATCAAAGCCATCGACCTCACCGTCTTTGAAACTATGCCTAACCTTAAAACCCTCCTCATGGATAACAACAAGCTCACCACTCTGGATTCCAAGATCCTCAGTTCACTGACATCCCTCACCACCGTGGGCCTCTCCGGCAATCTGTGGGAATGCAGCCCAAAGATCTGCGCCTTGGCCACATGGTTGAGTGGCTTCCAAGGTCGGTGGGAGCACTCCATCCTCTGCCACAGCCCCGACCACACCCAGGGAGAGGATATTCTGGATGCAGTGTATGGTTTTCAGCTTTGCTGGAATTTATCAACTGTTGTTACTCCCGTGGCTACGACGGACACGGCTCCAACCACCGAGTACACGAAAAGAATAAGCTCTTCTCATTTCCATATGGGAGACAAAGAGATTCCAACTACGGCAGGCATGGTCGTTACCACCGAAGAACATTTCCCCGAGCCAAACAATGCCATCTTCACTCAGAGGGTAATTACAGGAACAATGGCTTTATTGTTTTCTTTCTTTTTTATCATTTTTATAGTGTTCATCTCCAGGAAGTGCTGCCCTCCCACACTAAGAAGAATTAGGCAGTGCTCAATGATTCAAAACCACAGGCAGCTCCGGTCCCAAACGCGGCTGCACATGGCCAATATGTCAGACCAAGGACCCTATAACGAGTACGAACCCACCCACGAAGGACCCTTCATCATCATCAATGGCTATGGACAGTGCAAGTGCCAGCAGCTGCCCTATAAAGAATGTGAAGTATAATACCTACAGCCCACCACAAAGTAAATCAGATAAGTAACCTATTTTAAAATTGTAGGGGACCTACATCAGATTCTAATTTTTACAAATGTTGACATAAAGCCTAATTTTCCAAGCTACTTAATGGAAACATTGTTTATGGAGTGGTGCAGTATTTTTAAGTTTTTTAAAAAATAAATCCATAATATTTTCAGTGTTAAAAGAAGCAATGATTACATTAAACTTGCACTCCTAATGTTTAAAAGTCTAAAGAGATGCTCACCTCAAACTATGTAAAATGTTTCATGTTATGTAATTATATGACTGTGTGTAAACATTTATACCCAAGTCTCCATATTCTACTTTTTCTAATGAAAAGAGTCTGAGGGGAAGGATAGTGGGTATCTGTACAGGGATCTGAGGGACGTGAGCTCCGTTTGTTCCACTGCAGCTGGAGGATCCCAAACACTGCAGCTGGCTCCGGGCTCCTCACAGGCAGCTGGGGAGGAACATTTTCCTCCTCTGATAATTTCACTCCAGTGAAAGAGGGGAGGGGAAAGAGAATTTAAAAACAAAAAAAAAAAGGAGCAAAGGTCCAGGTGGGAAATTCAGTGCATTGGGGATTGGTGAATTTATTTTAAACACAGTTTTGCTCTCTGCATATTCACAGTGTGGCTCGCTGAGACAGACAGCAGGCACAGAAAGGAGCAGCGCACATGGGCAGGATGGGCACACACACATGGGCACACACATGGGCACACACATGGGCACACACATGGGCAGGATGGGCACACACATGAGCAGGATGGGCACACACAGATGGGCAGGATGGTCACACACATGGACAGGATGGGCACACACACATGGGCAGGATGGTCACACACATGAGCAGGATGGGCACACACACACATGGGCAGGATGGGCACACCCAGATGGGCAGGATGGGCACACACATGAGCAGGATGGGCACACACACACATGGGCACACACACACAGATGGGCAGGATGGGCACACACACAGATGGGCAGGATGGGCACACACACACATGGGCACACACACACAGATGGGCAGGATGGGCACACACACACATGGGCAGGATGGGCACACACATACATGGGCACACACACACACGGGCACGCACACACACACACGGGCACACACACACAGATGGGCAGGATGGACACACACACATGGGCACACACACACAGATGGGTAGGATGGGCACACACACAAACACACACAGGCAGGACAACCCTCCAGGTGCCCCCAAAATGGCCACGTAGCTTCTTTAGGGAGGCTCAGCATGACGGGATTGATTCTAAAAATTAAGTACATTCGATACTTCTCGGCTCCCCGGTTTGACTTGATGATGCTTTTCATGAATTCAGGCTAATTACTTAATGACTATGAACAAACAGCATTTCAACACCTTTTCATGTGTAAATACCCTTAATGCAAGGTTTTCTTAATTAAAAGTAAATACCAATGATGAGGTTCAGGAGAAGAGGGAAGGAAGAAAGGCAGGAAGGAAGAAGCCTCTCTTTGTCCCCCCGCTGCCCCCCCAGCGCAGGCTTCCTCTCCACGGGCAGCTATTTTCATGGACTAACTCCACTGGTTTCTCTGGAGACAGAATCAGCCCCTGTAATATAAGCTCTCACTTGTCCTCCTCTTCCAAAATTCAAGATTAAAAAAACCCCTTCTGGTAAGTTAGGATAATATAATTAGTTTATAGAATAGTTCACTGAAAAATGTTTTGTTTCTTACTTGATATGGGACAGAATCTAAACTAGTATGACTTTCTGAAAAATCATATATAAATATATATACACACACACCTCATTCTAAGGAGTAATTTGGTTTCTTTAGCCAGAAATACCATATTGCTATTTATACTCTATAATGAAATGACATGTAAATATTTGCAGATCTATGCAGTGATGGTGGTACTCAGGATGCCACAAGGGTGGGGGGTGGGGGGTCTGCAAAGGATTACATTATTTTTAAGACAGCTACTCAACTATTATAAACATTCTAACCAAAGCTAAAAGGTCGAGAGGGATCGAGAATTATTTTATATAAATATACATGTATGTATAACTAAAAAATGTGTTGTGTCCAATGCTGCAGTGTTAAACAATTCCCAGCACACCCAATGAAGAAACAAAATTCCTCACAGTGTTGCCATACCTTGAGCAAATCCATAATTACAGTATGCTAATTGTGATGTACTAAACTATCCTGCAAACTTTTTAAACAGAAAAACCACTGCATAAAAATCTGTTGGCTATTTCACTCTGCTTTTCTCTATCTGTATTACCACTTAGTGAGGTATTTAGGGTGCAATTATACAACAGTTCGATGTTTTCTCGTGAGATGAATTCGTTCAAGGCAATTACAGCGAGGCAAGTGAATTCTGTTAAGATTTTACATAAAGGTTTTTCAATTACTGGCTTTGAAGATATTAATTTGCATCATCTTACTTTCACATACAGTGCCCTTATAAAACCAGTATTTTGTTTGCTTCCCGTGACTCTGTACTTTAATGGAAGAGATTTTCCATATAGATAACTTTGAACTCTTGTAACTGTTAATACTACAATGAGTCCATTTACACCTATTCTAGGAAATTAATTACTGCTTTTAACTGACTACAAAAAATCCTGCGGGGCAGGTGGACAAAGAGCAAATGCTGTGTGTGATTCAATCCCACGAGGGCCAGAAGGCCAGACCTAAGCTGAGAAACGCAAGGCCATGTTGGCACCCAGGGGTTTGTAGGTGCCTGTAGGCAGCCTTGCTCCATCCCTCCCCACCGGCAGGTGCTCACAGCTCATCCCTTGAGGCCGAGGCCGCTGCTCTGCCCCGTGTCCCTCCCCTGCCTCAGCCCACACCAGGGGCTGCACTGGGGAGCTGCCACTTCGGGAGTGACTTCCACGCACAGCTGCAGGGTACCAGCACAGACAAAGTTGTCACTGAGCTCGTTAATTATCCTGGCAGCCAAATCATCTGGCTGCACTGTCATGCCCATTAGATGTCAACACTGCACTCTGATGTCCCCAGCTGTGTGTGCAGTCCCAGCTCGCCCCAGCCCCGCAGGAACCCTTGCTGTAGGACAGCTCACACCATGCCAGTCTTCCACTTGGGAAGAAGAAGTGGCACCTTGATGGAGAGCTGAGGTTCCTCCCGAGGAGGTGCTTTCCCAACACCCCAGCTCTGAGCAGAAACCACTCCATCTTCATTAGCTTTTAATTACGCCCAGGAAGAGCAAAGACAGATGTTCCAGCAATGCTGCATTTAACCCTCTTCTCCATCCCAGCCACTCATACCGATTTTCCAGGCATTAAGTGCTGTTCCAGTGCCTCTCCAAGCAAACCCACCCAGGCACCCAAGCAGCCCTGCCTGTTCCCAGGGGCCCTGCAGTGCCTGGCTGGCAGACAGCAGAGCAGGAGGAGCAGAGCCCAGCAGGCACCGTTCCCTCTCCGGTGACTCCCTCTTCCCCTCACTAATGCACAGCCAATCTCCCAAATGCCGTGGTTTATGGCTGCCATTTCCAGAACCATTTGTTGCCAGGTTCCAGGCATAAGCAAAGCAATTCTGCAAACATTACATTTAGGGTAACAGGTATCATAAAACTCGCAGAATGTCAAACACTGGCAGCGAAGTCGCGCTGGATTCCCTGCGGAGGGGCAGGGATGGCAGGCAGAGCCATCGCTCCGCACAAGGACACGGCCACAGGCTGTTAATATTTTTTATTTTAAAGTTACTGTCTTCCACTTGCAATTGCTTGTGACTCTTCCAGGCCAGGAGGGGATTGTAATAATTGTGCTACTCGGCAGCCTCTGATTTATTTTGTTTATGGAACAAGAACCACGATGATTTGGTTTAAATTAATCGTATTTCAGTACGAGTGCTGGCTGATGACAAGAGCTTGTTAACTTGCTCTCCCCAACTATCACCTCTGCTGCACAGCCTCGCTTTCTACACATGCTGAATGTGCTCCAACACCTCTGGGCACAGCTTCAGGTGTTCAGGACCTTTCAGAAAGGGAATTTCTTGTCCTCGTCCCATCCAAAGATCTCCAGCCTCGCTGATCTCCAGCCAGCTCCTCCTGCTGCCCACCCTCGTGCCAGAGAAAGGCAACCCCAGCAGCACAAACTGGGGTTTTGAGTCATCCTCCTGGAACAGGGTTGAATTAATGCTCCCAGTTAGTCGCCCTGCATTAGATCAGTGGGTAAATGCACACAAGTAAAAATTACTCGATGAAGGGTAAAATGGGTTAGCATTCAGTCTCCAGCTGAAGTGTTCTCTGCACTGAGCTCCCATTCCCTATCAGATGGAGACATAATGAGTGCTGCTCTATCAGTGTTTGGTTTGGTTTGCTTCTCCCCCAAGCAGAAATGATCCGATTTTTCAGCGATCAGCCGCGTGCAAATCTGAGCATCTGAGCTCCTGTCCCATCGCCCCTCGGGAGACTGGCCTAGTGCTAACACTGAGATCAGACACATCCAGGGGCTTTAAACCAGAAATCTGCACTGCACACTGATTTTTAATGTTTCTAAGTTCATTTCTGTACTACTTTAACGGAAATAAAGTTGATTTAATTTTGTGATCTGTGTACCTATCAAAATCCATCTGTTCAGACCTATGAAATTCACCCAGAAGCTGAATTTCACCTTTCTTATGAAGTTTTCCATAAAAATTACACAAGTTCAGAGGGAGATACAGTATTTATCCTCCCCTCAAAAAAGGAACAGGCAAGGAAACAACAAAAATCAAAAGCAGCAGCTTCTCCCTCTCCACACCTCCTTTCATTGCAAAATGTCCCAGATGCTGAAATTGGTGCTGGGCTTTGCTTTTTAAGGCACCCCATTAGCAGGATGCCTCAAGATCATTTCAGTCAGCAGGAAATTTAGCATTTCACATCTCAGATACCTTTAGAGAGGTATTTAGGGAAAGGTAACAGAAGCTTTGAGGGGTATAATGAAGCCTTAGACAGGATAAAACACCGTGCAGGTTGCACAGCTCTGTGCAAGCACTGGGAAGCTGCACCTGTAAAAACCCAAACAAAACCCACCCCATTTTTCTTTTACTAATGAAAACACCAATAAGTGAACTATTCTACCAGCTTAGCAACCTGAGGTTACAGAGAGTCCTAGATGGGTTGTGTTTATGTTTCAAGAGCCAACTTGTGGTGGGAGGGGGTGTGAGCGATGGAGTAAAACAAGTGCAGTGTACAGAAGCATTTTGTTATTAAAATTGTGTATACTGTAAAACTGAATTTGCCTCTTTCTTCCTCCCTTCTCAAGCAGAGGTGTCAAAGCTCCCCCTCTCACAGTATGTACAGAGCAGCCTACACCCCCTGTCCCAGGCAGGCAGGCTGGGTTTGGGCCAGGCTGTGTGCCACTCACACCAACCCAGCACCTCAGAGAGCTGGGCTGCAAAGGCTCTTCCCAAACAAGGCACCTCCTGCCTACCAACACTGCCCGAACAGGCAAGACGGGAGTGCAACCAAAGCCACGCCAAGCTCTTGGCTGCTGGGGCTGAGCAGGGACAGCTCAGGAGCAGTGTGAGCCCCACTGACCAGCAGAGCTGGGTCTAACCCTGGGTGTTCCCGAGCCACCAGGTGGAACACCATGGCCACCTGTGGGGCACAGTGCCAGCCAGGAGCGTGGCTGTGCCAACAGGACCACCCTGCCAACAGTGCAGCAAGGACAGCCAGCCTGTACAGTTCAGAGATGTCAAACAGCACAACACCCCTTCAGCTCCGAGTCACACCCTGTGGGAATCACCACAACACCCCCCCGGGCAGCAGGGCAGGGTCTGGGGCCACCACAGCACACACACCTTCAGAGCCACAGGGCAAGGAGCTCTCACCCTGAGGAGTGGCAGGTTCACAGACACAGCCCAAAAGCCTTGCCACAAGAGCTGAGCAAAAGGACAAGTTCCAGGCTGTTCCAAGATGATTACATGCACCAAACTGCCAGCTAAAATCGTTTTAGTAACTAAGCCTTAGCTGCATTTACTTTTTTCCAAAAGGTTTGGCTGGAACAAGTTCTCAAGGGTTTTAAATGTCAGTTGGCAAACTGCCTCTCAAATCCTTCTAATACTTCAAAGCAGCACATGATGTATCTATTTTCTTAAAGTCTTAGAGACTAATTTTATGAGAAAAAGCATCTCTGAACTGCAAAACCAGTTTTTCTCACAAGCAAAGGTAAGACACCTAAGAGAAAAACCAGCATTCTGAATACATTATGCAAAACCCTTTAAATCCAATTAGTAACAAGGAAATGTCAGCACCACTAGCAACTTACTTTCATAAATGTAGGCTCAGTTAAGACAACTGCAAAAAAATTGAGAATTAAGAATGTGACTGGAGAGAACTGAAGAGAACTGTCAAATGAACTGAAAACTGCAGCACTGGACAACCCTGACTCCCCCTCCACTGAATGTTCAGACTAAACTCCTGATGTCAATATTTAATGTAATCTGTTCCTAAGGTAAAGCTTTAAAAATCATTGTTACCGAATCACCGATTCCACTAACCATGAAGATATCAGGAAAACAATTGTACTACAATGAGTTAAAGCTCTATTTGTCACATTTGACATCAGATCCACATGCTCTGGGTCTTACTTTGGAAGGAATTTTATCCCTGTGAGGGGGGTGAGGCCCTGGCACAGGTTGCCCACAGAGGTGGTGGCTGCCCCTTCCCAGGGAACATTCATGGCCAGGTTGGATGGGGCTTGGAGCAACCTGGTCTAATGGAAGCTGTTCCTGGGGGTTGGATCAGACAGCCTTTAGGGGTCCCTTTCACTCCAACCATTCTATGATTCTAGGAAAATGAGAAAAAAAAGGTCAAAATTTCATGTCTATTTCTGTGCTGCAGAGGTTTGGCTGCCAAGGGCATGGGGCAAACTTTTCTGGGCTGACAGGTAACCAAACCCTGGTTTTACCTCTTCAGTTGGTTTTAATCAACAAGGTCTACAATTTGACTTTTTCTTGTGTCTCAGTCTGCTAAAAGGACAAGACCAAAGCATTAAATACACACAAAAATCACGTGAGACCTCCTGAACTGGCAGCATAAGAACCAGGAGGCAGAAACTGAAGTAAACCCAAGCTGTTCTCCCCAGTGTGACACAAACTCCTCCAATACACACACAAGCCAAATTAAAGGGCACTCCTACTACCAGGACATTTAAAGGAAGTAGTAAATCTTTCCTTTATAAACTCAGTATTTATTTTAAATGCCACTGAACTAACTCACCCTTTTCTCCCAGCAGGCTCTACTACTTGTATGTGGAATACTCAAGCAAACCAGACCCAGAGGAGGTGCTGGTTTCCTTTTCCACCCCTCCCTGCCCCAAAGGGTGGGCAGTGCAGCCACTGTTTGGCAGAGGTGCATCATGCTCTACACCAGTTAAAAAACCAGCTGTATTTCATGCCAGGTCCTGAAGTAAGTGGAAAAGGTTCATCCATCAGGAAGGTTCTTAAATAATGAATGAGTCATAATTCTTAACAGTCAAAAGCAATTAATTTTCTGTATTGTAATCAGGAGAATAAATCTGAAAAATCCATTCTAATGGCTCTGAATCTGAAGGTAGTGTTGCAGCTGAATTTTTAATCTTAAAATACAGGAGCAGTGAGGACTTCTGCTGTTTAAACATACAATCTTCTACCAAACAGAACAGCTTTACTGCATATTTAATAGGTAGAACGGGTTTTGCAAGACCACATGAGATTAAAGACAGCACTAGATACAGGAAATGCATTTCAAGTAGAAAGGTCCTTCCAAGATCCCTCTCAACTGTATAGCCACTAAAATACTTGAAATATCCTTTATGAAGTGTACAAAATACTCAGAAGAGCTTACTGCAAAAAGTAGTTTTACTTACACGTTTGCAAAGAGCTGAAAATACTGAGAAGAGTGTTAATGTGGAATCCAGCTCAACCCTACAGCAACCATTCCTATTAGGATGCATTTGCTCTCTTTCCTACTAACTCCTAAATAATCCATCACATATCCAGAACCTCCGCCTCAGAAGCCATGTGCTGTTAGCTGGGACTCTCAATTTCTGCCCCCAAATGGATTGCTTCTACCCTGACACCACTTTAAGTTTTAAATCTTTTAGAGAAAAAAAACCTGTAAAATTAATAGAGCTCTTAGTAAAGCTAATAATGACACTGTGTTAGGAGAGAGAACACGGGAAAGGGGACAGGGACGCAGATGACAAGGCAGCTTCCATCTCTAAAGGCACCACACAGCAGTGAACAGGGGGAAACACGTCCCCCTGCACCGCAGCCACCCTCAGGAGCTTGTTAACAACTCCAGCTGTGAGCAGAGCAGGTTTCAGCCTCCCAAGCAGCCCACCTGATCCAGGGGGAGTCAGGCAGGGAACACCCTCAGCACGGGCCTAGCAAAGGATGTGAGAAATCCAGTGTCACAACTGATCTCCACAGACAGTTCTCAACTGAGCCTTTTAGGGGCTTTACAGGGGCTGCAACCCCTGTCATTAAATGAATCACTTGAATGCATCTAATTTTATGGGGTTTTGGTTTTTGGTATTTTATTTCTCAGTCCTCTTTGTCATGGGTTACAGTTACTGCGTAGTTGTGGAGAGAAGAGGAGCAGAAGAAGAAGGGAAAAGGGACAACTATGTTTACATTAACAATATTTAAACTGTTCTTGCACAAGGATATTCAAGTTTCAGGAGGGACTGTATTCAGAGCTATTTTTTCAGTTACACACCATGTTAAACCCCATACACACCATGCAAACCATCCAACATCACACAGCTATAGCTAATTATCAAGTAATATGTATTTCCCAAAAACTAGATCTAAACAGTCTTTACGCAACTTATTTTAACTTTATAGAAGAGCTCTTTTATTGTTACTCCGTGGAGTTTCTGCAGAATTCATTTCTTGCTTCTGCACCAGCTCAAGGTCTCCAGACAAATTCCATCCTGATCTGAGCAGCTGCACCTGCAAACCTGCCTTTGGTTTGCCAGCCTGAAAATGTATGAATCCCAACAAGCCAGGAACAAACCACTAAGTTGGGAAAACCACACAGCAGGCCCCCATCCTGCAGGCCCCCAGGGCCAACCACACCCCTCTCACTGACAGAGCAGGAGATATTAGAGCATCATCCCCGCTGTCCTCGGGAGAAGACAACACGCTTCAGCAAAGACATGTAACTACTTATTGATCGTGTCTCGCCCTCAAGCATGCCAGCCCCAAATAAACAGCAACATCTGCTGGAAATTCTGGATGAATAATTTAAAGTTAAAGAATTCCTCCCCAAGCTTTGCAGATAGTCCTGATGATGGAAACAGCTGTGTTGCTGCTTCCAGGTAGGACAGACACCTTGCTCAGCACCTGAGGAGCTGCAGGACACTGCAGTGCTGACCAGAGCACAGGCAGCTGGACAGCTGGAAGCTTTGTGGGTCTCCAGTGTGTACCTTCAGGGTGCAGACCTTCAAGAATGTCACAGCCACAGGGCAGGCAGGCAAAGAAACCCTCCTCTAGTTTATATTCTTCTGTACGGACGACCGGCGTAGCTCTGGGATGTCTATTAGCACCACGGCAGCTGTGGAGCCTGGAAATAACAGAGCTGTGACTACATGACAGATGCCTTTTGCCTGCAATTAGCATCCAGAAACTTCCAAAAAGGCTAAGGTTAGACATCTGATTAGGTTGAACTACAGAAGGAAATGCAGTAAGCTCTGGCAGGTACTACATCTCTAACGTGACGCCACAGTCCTGCACAGAACAGAAATGAGGTACCTCTGGCAAATTCCCAGAGTCTGCAGGGACAGGGGACTCTGAGGAGGTGTCTGCTCACCCTCTGCTGAAGCTGCAAAGCAGCGTGTACAACGTCCCATGTGTAATGAGCTCTTGCCAGGTCTTATTCCCTGCCAGTGAGCGGAGAGCAAGTCTCCAGATCAGCTAAAATGCATCCATCCTTTGGATGAGGGACATCTGCTGCCCACAGTAAACTAATCCAACACCCACAGAGCCCATTGCATAACATCACAATGGCATTTCAGGTATTTACAGACCACTCCAAAATACCCTCAGTGCTGGCAACTGCTGAACAAGCTGCAGGGCCTCTTCCACTCCAAGTTTCGGATTTGTCAGCAATGTAAATATTTACTGACAAACCTGAAACTTGGAGAAAACCCATCACTGCCCTAAATCCGAGAGGAGTTTATGGACTGAATTCAAAACTCTTGCCCCCCACGCTGCAGAGCTGTCCCTTCCCAGCAGGGACCAGCACAGCAGGCACCACTGATACGCAGCCACAGGACCATTGCATGGGACATGTGGGATGTGGAATGCTCAGCACCCTCCTCTAAGGCACCTCAGGCCTCTCCAGGCCCCTCCTGTGACTCAGGGCTGTCCCAAATCACACCCTAAAACACGGTAGGCAGATGGAAGTACTGAGGAAGTGGAGACCGACTCCAGTGCATCCTGCAGATAAATTCCAGGGATATTGCCCCTTCATACCTACAGCTGTCTGTGGACAACAATTAACGTGACAAAGCACGCCAGAGAGAGTGTCCAGAGACACATGAAAAAGGTTTATACCACATTCAAATGAGCTGATGTTACCACCCTGCACACTGCTTGCTTCTTCTCAGTGGGCTCTCCATCATCTGAATATGCCACAGTAAAGCTGCATCATCGAGAGAGGAACTTTCTGACACCTGTTTTACTGTCCATTTATTCAAAATCAGTAGCCTTCATCAGGCAAATTAAGTGATCATCAGCTTTAAAAACCAATTTCAGTTGCTCATGCAGACCCAGCTCCACGGCAGCACATTGTTCACTGCGACTCCTCCGGCTCCAGCCTGGGCTGCACAGCCAGGAACAGAACCCAGTCCTGCCTGGCCATCACACACCCCTGGGAGCCAGGAAAATAAAAGGAAACCACCCCAAATTTGTGAGGCTATGCCAGTAACAAAGCAACCCAGCCACCCCATCCCTCTAAAACAATCATTACGCACACGTATGTGATTAATCAAACATATAGATATCAAATGGAGATGCTTCACGTGGAATTACTGTGTCGCGATATGAAATACATGCAATCAGTGATCCTGGGGAACTCACTGAAATCAGTATTTAAAAACCAAATCTCAAAAAAACTCCTACTAATGGTGAAGTTGGAAGGAGAAAAACTTCTAAAAGTCTTTTGTTTGTTTTTTTAATTTTTCTGCTGTTTGCTACATTTGCTTATGCAAGAGAAATGCTTTTAACTACTGACAGGACTAGGACTAAATGACAAGTCCACATACTTGATGCAGATTGTTCACAGACACAAGGTGAAAAGCATGATAAAGAACAAGAACAGGTTTCAGTGAGCTGAGCCAGGGAAAAAAAACAAACCCACACCCCTTCTGAGCAGAAAATAGGATTTTTTTGTGATTATTAGAACAGCTTCTACCAAAGCCACTACACAGCCTGATTTCAACTTTCACAAGTACTTTGGTTATTTCTTTTTCTGTATGCAATGCAGATCTAATCAGGAAGGGCCTGATTTACCACTGTTACCAGAAACATTCCAGAGCCTTTGAACTAAATGTGTCAAGTTAGTAACACACTTCCAGTTGCTTCGCTAATATAAAAACCCTCCAAAAAATCTTATTTCCTCACATGAGAGCCAAAAATTGCAACTTCAGTCTTGCAGTCTGTTCCCTAAGGAAAAAGAAAATTCAGGAGAACACACAAGTTAGTCCTCCTCCAAGTTCCATTGCATCTTCTGACTTTAATGGCACCCGACCAAAAGCTTCAGGCTAAACCCAATTCCTAACCCCTGTAACTTGCTCCAGAAATCCCAGTTGAGGGCAACGCTGGGTGGGAGCAGCTGAAAACACTGGGACTGGTTGGTAAGAATTCACATCTTATGAACATCCAAATGTGGCTGCCCCATCCCTGGAAGTGTCCAAGGCCAGGTAGGACAGGGCTTGGAGCAACCTGGGCTGGTGGAAGGCGTCCTTGCCCATGGCAGGGGTTGGAATGAGATGGGCTTTGAGGTCCCTTCCAACTCCACCCAGTCTGTGACTGTGTGAATCTCAGCTCTGTGAGGTGACAAAATTCACCCCCAGCCCACACAGCAGCCCAGTTGCTGAGCTGGACACACAACCCCCACCCCACCCTGTGCTCCTGCTGCAGGGATAACGAGCTGTTTCATTCCAGCATCTCCACAGGGGCAGTAACTGGGCCGGTCACTGCCGGGCAGCGGTGGCACCAGTGACACAGGTAAGGAGGGGTGAGGATGAGACTGAGCTGTTCAAGGGCCTCCCAACTTCAGCTTTTGAGGCTGCCTGTGCCAGGATCCCTCTGGACAGACTGTCCAGCACACAGCTGGAGAACCCTGCTATGTGATGGGTGAGCAACTGGCTCACAGGTCAGGCACAGAGGGTGGCAGTGGCTGGGGTGACATCAGGCTGGCATCAGTCACTGGTGGGGTTCCACAGGGCTCCATCCTCAGCCCTGTGCTCTTCAACATCTCAGAGGCACTGAGCTCTGCTCTGTGGGGACCAGGGACAGCACCCAGGGAATGGCCTGGAGCTGTGTCAGGGCAGGGTCAG
>JAOXXN010000191.1:16535827-16553307 GCA_026770055.1 Myrmophylax atrothorax
TTTTCTTTTCTTTTCTTTTCTTTTCTTTTCTTTTCTTTTCTTTTCTTTTCTTTTCTTTTCTTTTCTTTTCTTTTCCCTTTTTTCTTTTTTCTCCTTATTTTTCTTCATATTTTTCTTTTTCTCTTTTCACCTCTTCTTTTTGCTTTTCTTTTTCTCGTTCTTTCCTCTTTACTTTCTTCTCATTCTTTCCTCCTTCTTCTTATTTCACTTTCTTTTTCTCTTCCTTCCCCTTTTTTACCTCCAAATGATGCTTAATCCCTCAGGTAGTTCTTGAGAATAACTTTAGCGAAGCAGTCAGGCAGAAGCAGAGCCTGCAGAGACACCTGTCCCTGATCCCAGCACACCTTTCTGGCAGCGCCAGACACGGCGTTTCCTGCAGGGACGAGCTATTAAATTCCTTTTAGCACCATCGCTGTCTCTGATTCATCGGAGCTTCCAGCGCGGCCGAGGCTCTGAGCATCCTCCCTGCTGGGTCTGTGTTTGCCGAGGGCTCGAGAGCCCTCTGCTGTCCACCCATCCAGCCCCCTGGACTTAGACCACTTGGGATTGTGCTCCTGCTGCTCCTCACTCTTTCCACAGCCCGAGGATGGAGGTCTGCGATGGATACAGTAGTAGGAGATCGATGTGCTGGGAGACACTCACCAGGTCCCCAGCGGTGCTGCTTTAAAAATGTGCTCATGTGGCTTCAGGACAGCTGGGGATTCATAAGGTCACGGAAGGGACTGATGGGGCTTTCTCGTGTCCATCACAAAGCCCCCAAAGTCGCTGAGGTTCTGCACAAACACTGTGTTCCCTGTACCTGGTGGGTCTCCATCTCCCATCACCTGAAACAGCTGCTCTCCAGCTGTGGAGGATTCCCTGCAGCAAAGAGATGATCACAGAATCCCTGGATCATGGAATTACACACCGGGGAGGGTGGAGAGCGACCTTAAAGATCATCCTGTTCATGGGCAGGGACACCTCCCATTAGACCAGGTTGCTCCAAGCCCTGTCCCACTCAGCTCTCTCATCTGACCTGATGAGCCCCTCTGGGCCATCAGAATCATCCCGGGCTTGGCAAACACTCTCCTTTGGATGTGGAGAGAGCTCCCTCTGGAAGGGAAGAATGTTTCTGTGCTCCCTGCCTTGCTCCATCCCCCAATTCCTTCACAGCTGACATTCTGCCTTCAGTGTCAACACTCACCTTGGGACTCTCTGTTTTACCTTATGCCAGATAACCTTAATGGGAAAAGAAAAAGGGCATTCAAACTTCTGTAAGAAACCACTGAACAAGCAAATCTTGCCCTTCCTTTACAGGCATAATCACAGGATTCATGACCATGCCAGCAGATGTCAAGAGATCCCACAATTCAGTTTATTACCAAACCCCGTTACTCAGCTAAGAGCCTCTGCCACGCACCATAACAGCCTCCTACGCCTCCAGACTCACACACCCTCAAGGACAGCACGCAGAAACAGTTAAACTCTGGGCCCAAAGCACTAAACTGAGTTATAAACTATCTAGGAAACAGACTTGTTATTGCCAGAGAGCTGAAAGAAAAGCCAAAAGCTAGAGGAAGTCACTAAAAGAGAAGGCATTGAAAACTAAAGGGGAATCTGCCTCAAGGCATTCCTGTGCTTCAGCCTTTCCAGTGTGCTCCTCATCCAGTCTTCCCTCTGAATTTTTACACTTGGCCAATAAACACCTCTTACTCTAGCACTTGTAGAGGATTTATGATGCACAGCAAGTGCTGTGCAATTAACAGATTTAATGCCCAATTCACTTCCTCCTGCAAAGGGAGACTGGAGCAGAGCATCCCAGAAGCTGTGGGTATATCATACATATACATGAAATGACATTTCCTCTGCCACTACTCTAAGTCAGCACATCCCTACTCTTCCTGTAGATGTATCACACCATTTTCACTGTTTGGATTCCCAACTATTAGTCATTCTTCAGCTTAATCATGGAGGGGTTTACAGTATGGATTTTTACACACCATCCCACATTTCCACCATAATTTATCAATTGCTTTTTCCACTCCATTTCACTGAATTTCTAATCTCATTTCCCCAACTACACTGTCTACAATCATAACATAGCAGTGACTTTAAAAAATTCAGCATGCTCCACTAATTTCACAATGTGTTAAAGGAGATAGCAGAGGGAATACATTCTTCCTATCCCAGTGTGATTACTTTAACTTGGTGTCAGAGACAAGAGCACATGGCTGAGGAGGACAGGCACTTCTGTGAGAGGAAGGCAAAGCTCTGCACTTTTACGTGGGTATTGACCAACTTTCAATGAGACAAATGCCACCAACTCTTACACGCAAGACTGAGCATTTACCCCTCCTACATGTTCAATTAGCCTTGGTGGCTGCTCCATTCTCCATCATGCTGACAGGGCTCCATCCAATCCAGCAGCACATTTGTTCCAGGGGTTTTTGCTGATGCATCTTCACAGACTAATAAAACACCCTGCTCAAAGGAGTTCTGAATGGCACAACCTCGTGCTTTTGGCTCCCAGCTGCACTCTGAGCTTCTACAAAATGTCAACACTGAGCACAAGCTACTTTCACAAGCAATTAAGACAGACTACATGAAGTACCTCGCTCAGCCCGCAGGCTACATCAGACTTGCCTTTCAGTTCTGTTCATTACTTTGTCATTGTCTTTGGTAAACAGGAATCCTTGTTTTCCTTTCTCTCCACCACACACTGCATCTGTTCTTCAAATTCTACCACCCCAACCCACACATGGCAGCCCTTGGACCAGTTTTACTCTACACTGAAGTCACTTTTGCCAAAAGATTTGAAGTTAAGGTACCTAACACAGCAAGGTTCCTAAATAAGTCCTACTGTCTAAAAAAGCTGTCTCTGAACTAAGTTTCACCTCACACATATTCCAAAGCATAAATAAGACTCCTATTAAGATTTCTTCAGACAATTGTACTTGTCACAGTTCTACAAGCCACACAGTTTGCTTAGGTTGTTGCCATTTCTGCAACTTCATTTCCAAAATCAGCTTTCAGGATTTAACAACTAGTCAGAGTGTCAATCTTACGATATCCTGATCTCACCTCTCAACACAGCAAGTTACACAGATGCAAACCCACTGGGACAAGAGCAAAGGGGCAATGGAGAGGAAGGAAGCCCAATATTAGATCATGATGCCTTCAGATGCAGAAGCTCATCCGCATGACATGACACTTCCTCCAACCGTGGAAACAGGCTCAGGCTTCCAACACTGTGTGTGCACATCCAATGCCTAAATGCTGGAAAAGAGCTGCTCAGAGCCCAGGATTTACAAACTGCTCTCCGGGGTTTTTCACTAAATATTTGACTTCATACATCACCTCTGCTCAAACTGAGTAGCAACAATAACTAACTTGATTCTGACAATTTATGCCTTCAGCTAAAAAGATGACACAAGTTAAACTTTCCAAGACTCAACAGAAGTTAAGTACTACTTTTAAGTACTACATAAGTTACCTCATGTAAACCAAGGTGGAAAAACACACTAATTCCACTGAATTCCTGTCCAAACCAACATAACAGTCATAAAATAAAAGCAGCACCAAAGGGTTAGCACGCCGTGATGGTAACAGTTGCTTGGGAGATTAGAGATCAATTTGAAAAGATAAGTATCATGGATGATTCAAGTATGTCTCACCCGACCTCAAGACAAACCCTCCAGGACTACACTTTACTGTTTGCTTGGAACAGACCAAACCAGCTCGGAGGCACAGAGCTCCGAGGCCACATTTTGGCTCACCCCACGGAGCTGAAGCCCCCCCAAGTGCAGCAGCAGAGCAGGAGGCACTCACGTTGCCCATGTACTCGGAGAGCAGGTCCTGCAGGGCCTGTCGCACCGCGTTACACTCGGCCACGATGCGCTCCCGCCGGTCGTCACGTGTGCAGGACGAGTCGGCCATCAGCGCCGCGCCGCTAATGATGCTCTCCAGGCGCTCCTCCAGGGACGGCCGGAAACGCTCCTCGCTGAAGGTCGACGGATCCACAATAATTTGTTTCTAGGAAAGGAAAGGGCTGTAATCAGTGATGGGACCAAGCAGCAAGTTACTGACAAGTCACCAACGCAAGCAACACTCAGAGCGATGCCCTGACAAGGCATTAAAAGGCAAACAATGCAGTTTTGGCACCGAGGAGGATTTTCATGAGTAGTTTTGTAGAATTACTAAGAGGTTCCCCAGCAGATTACATTGCTAGTCATTTCTTGTGCTGCTTTGACAGCTAAACAAATCTTGGCCACGGGAAGCCTTGTTACATGAATGGCAAAAATCGAAAGTGCCAGCACAAATAAGGTTCAAAGTACAGAACTCTTCCTAACTACATGTCAATCCAGACATGCCTTCACTAGTTAACTTGTCAGATATAATTATCCCATCATGAACAAGAAAACAAACAACCAAAATTAGCCCTGTATGTAGTGTTCTGTTGTCCTACTTTGTCCAGTCTTCCTTCTCTTTGCTGTTAGGCAGGTAAATACAGCTGTATTCTCAAAAATTCCCCAGTGAAACATCAACACAAAGGTTTCAAACAGCACAGAAAATCGATTTCTTCTCGGCAGAAAATTACCACAGGTTTATCTTGCCAGAGTATTCATAAGCACAGCTCGTACCACCAGACTTAAGGCTGAAACATCAGCACTGATGTACCTGCTCTCAAGGCCAACACACCACCCATGGAAGTTTCCCCCAAAGCAGCTGTGCAGGATCTACCACCTTTCAGTTACTTTCAGGTCACTGAACAGGTCTGTAACTTCTTAAAGAAAAATTGTCCATTTCAAGGTTTGGTGGTTTGTTTAGGGTTTGAATGGGGTTCCTTCCTGGTACAGGGGCAGGATTTGTTAATTATAAAAGAAGGCCCAAAGCCTTTTGAGCCTTTCTCAGTTTGTACAGCAGCCTCATCACCCCACTGCTCCTCCAGCACATTCCATATCCCTACAGAGTAACCACACAGCCATTGCAGCGGGATGAGAATGTGGCATGTGCTCTCCAACTCACTCCTCACCTCTCCTGAAGCTTGTAGCCATGTGGCTAATACAATGGTAGCATGAGCTGCACCATCAAAAAGGAGAGATAACAATCAGCTTGTTATCTTCTGGTAGCCATTTAATATTTTACCATCACTGGAGTATCTGGGGGCATGTGTGTGCAGAGCCTCTATTACAGGAGCACAATAACACTCCAGCAGCAGCAGGAAATGAAGTGCAGGGATAACATCTGCCAAGAAGCTCACCACATTTGTTTTGTCAGCCTCCTCTGGCAGTGATGAGACGACAGAGCCATCGCACACACCGTGCACTGAGCTGGCCTGCTGATCCAGCACTGCTGCTACCACAGAGCCTCACAAGGTGGAATTACACGCTCACAAGCTTATGTGAACTGCAAAACACTCAAACAAGTAGTCTTCAGTCTTTTATTGGCAAGTTTGTATAGTAAAATACAGTGATATATCAGAAATCTCATTGGATGGTTTGAGCTGGATAAGCCAACTCAAAACCTGAATGGAATTGCTGCTTCAATTCCATGCCCTAAGTCAGTACCTGACACTGTGCTGCTGCTGCAGGGCCTGCCTTCCTCTCCCACAGGGCCCTGTGAGAACCTGTGGTCCCTCAGGGGAACCCAAGGCACACTCCTAAGGCTTACTGAGCACACAGCTGACGGAATCAGGAAGGCAGACTTAAAACTGAAGTCAGTCACAAAGATCAAGACAGCCATGACATCCTCATGTTACCCAAGGGATCACAGAGAAAGGCTTCCCACCAGGCACAGGGAGAAGTCAAATAGTACTTTATCCTGGTAAAAGAAACATGGCAGAAAGGAGGAACAAGAGTAGTAAGAGCGAAAAGAAGACCGTGAGCATAATCTGACAAAACCACAACTATTAAATGCCTTTTGAGTGATGGCTTTGCAATATCAAATAAAGTTCTAGAGGTAAGTTAGTGCTAACATGCTTAAAATTCAGAGGCTGAATCAGTGGTAGACACAGAATCCTGACTTCAAAAGGCAAGATCTCAGTAAAAATGCATGGCTGTCCTCAGCAACGTGCCAAATGTGAGACAAAGAACATGACAGATCAGTACAACACATCAGTGGGAAATGCCTTCATTCCCAACCAAAGATCATATTAAACTTCCCACTTCATGTTCCTCTCAATAGGTAGTTTGGGCAATTCCAAAGACATTATTCACTTTTAATAAATCATTTCTGTCACCTACAAGAATATATTACATAAATATATTATGAAATAATCAATTTCAAATAAACCAAGGGGTTACATCTAAGGTAGCAGTAGGCTAACTGCTATTTCAGAGCTAGTCTGACTTGACAGACTTCAATCACCAAGAATCACATATATAACCTTCTCCATTCCATCAACCCTAGTTTGGAAAAAGACTTTTTTTTACTTGCTGTACTCCAGTAGAAAATGACCTTGCAGGCACTATAAATACAAGTAAGCTGTCGCTACTAAACCAGGTGAATGAACACAGTTATCACTTTTTCTTAAACATCATCGCCATGGCTTGGCTTCATGAACGAGGATTTGGGAAGGGCTGTACCCATGTGGGTGTGGTGCCCCTGAAGCCAAAATTTGGGAAGGGCTGTACTCATGTGGGTGTGTCCTTGGAGCCCAAATTTGGGAAGGGCTGTACCCAGATTTGAGAAGGGCTGTACCCATGTGGCTGTGTCCTTGGAGCCTGGATTTGGGAAGGGCTGTACCCACGTGGGTGTGTCCTTGGAGCCTGGATTTGGGAAGGGCTGTACCCACGTGGGTGTGTCCTTGGAGCCCAGTGGATGTTTCAGGAGAGGCACAGCATGTGTGGAACTGGCCCCACCCTTTGCTCCTGAGGTTCATCTGCCACGGCCAAGCAAGCTTGGACGTTGACAGCAAAGTCCTCAGGACTAGAACAACCTGCAGCCCCCGGTCGGTATTCCCAGGAGGTCTCCCATCCAAGTGCAAACCAGGGCTGACCCTGCTCAGCTCCCCAGACCTGACAGGATGGGGTGTCAGGGTGGCATTTAACTGCCTTTCCTCAAACACGAAGGGTTCAGAACTCACATCGAAGTTGTTGAGGGCGTAGGCCAGCTCCCCCCCGCCGCCCTGCTGCTGGGCAGCGTCGTCGGCAGCGGTGGCCTGGGCGGCGTTGGAGATGCCCGTCACCGCCTGCTGCAGCTGCTTGTAGATCAGGTCGCGGTTGGCCTTGTAGGCGGCGACGTCGGGGTGCTGCAGGCAGGCCTGGGACGCCGTGTACAGGATGGGCACGTTCTTCTGCAGGATGCCCCTGGCCGCCGCCATCTGGTCACGGTGACCCACGTCTTTCAGTTCCTGGGGGGGAAGAGCAAAGTGGGAAAAAAAGGCATTTGAGAACGTTCCTCTCGCGTTTAACAGCCTGTGCAACTTCAGAAGACAGGTTGGTCCTCTGCCTGGTGTGCTCACATCTGTCTGCTGTTCCTCAGGGCTCAACTAACTGCAAAACACAACAGCTTTATAAAGACAAAAAACAACATCTGTAGGGCAAGTCACAATTGCACAATTCAGAACCCGACGCTGGATTTTCGCTCCTCTCTGCAGCAGAGGAGCAGCATTTTGAAAGCTGTCCTGCCCTGCACTTGCAGATGAGAAGCAAGATCATCTTTAATTTAAACTCCCAGACTCACAACCAGAATGTTGTCTTTAATCACACCTAGAAGATGACATTTACTCTCCTCAAGAGACTCAGGCACTTAATTTCAGAAGAACAAATACATCATCTCATTCAACTTCTTGTTCACCTCCAACGAGACAAAATTAATCCAATGACTGTAATTACTGCTAATTTAAGATTAGCAAGCAAGTCCATAAGTCTTTTCCCAAACACTCCCTGCTGCAATTCTCTAAAGCACCATCACCTCTGTTTTGCAACAGAAGCACTACGATCAGATACAGCTTCCAAGCCCAGCACAAGCAGCAAGTTTATAAAAGCATGAACAAACACAGTTATTAGCAGCATCATAATTTTAAAGTTACCTCTTAAATCTAACAAAGAGGTGATGACAATGAAGATGAGGACTGCCTTACTGAGAAAAAAATAACTCTGTCAGGCTCTTCAAAATGAATGGGCAATATGTGACCTCTGGAAGGTACACACCAAGCAGGGAGGGCACTCCAAGCAGGTGTACAGATTCATAGATTTTGTACAACCACTTCCCACAGTGCAGAACAATCCATCACAAAGCAGTTTAGAAGCATTTATTGCATTGCCATCACAACCCTACTCCCATTTAGTGCAATCAGATTTGAGATACATAACCAACTGGCAATCCATTTTAGACTGTATCCAGTTAATTTTCCAAGATAAATCTGTGCAAAAAGTCCCAAGAAGCATCAGAGGTGCATAAGCAATTTTGGTTTGTACATATCACCAGAACAAAGAGGCAAAAAATGCTTTACAAGAATTATGCTATTCCTGATAAGTGGAACTGCCCACACCTCTGCTTTCTTTTGAAAACTTACCTACACAAGAATGAGTCACACCAGTGCTGTTGAACAAAACAAATTTCACACGCAATTTAAGGTTATGTACAAGCTATGCAAACACAGAACATACCCATAACAAACAGGGATTCAAACCCTTCTCAAATGGGCATTTCAACACAGGACTAATGAGCATCACCACTCAGGTTTTTGGAAAAAACTGTGCCTAGGCATGGTTTTTGCCCCCTGTACATGGACATTTCATTAAGACACTAAAGCATGAACATTAACAAATGCTACTAAGAACAAATTCTGCCAGAACCAGCACCCCACAGCCAAGCAGACTTTTCCTGCTTACCAAACAAGCTCAAAGCTCCTAAACATGGCAGAGCAACATAAAGTATCAGCAATAAAAATAAAATGAAAAAAAAAATAGTAAAAAGTATTAGCAAGAATGGGTACTGTCCAAGAGCAGTAAGGATCCCTTATTTTGGAAAAGAAAAAGTAGTAACATACAGAAGAAAGAGCTGCCACACTGTACCTGTTGTCTTTTGGCTGCCATTATGTTAAGCTTGTCCACTTCTGGTTTGAGGGCCTTGTACTGGATACTCAAGTCCTGCTCCGTGCCAGCATTTCTCAGTTTCAAGATACCATCTTCCACCTACAAGAATATATACTCACATATGTTTCCAAGCAATACAGTCCACAGGTCAGAAAGTAACTCAGAATGTATTTCATAGCAGACAGAGAAAGCAATCTTCCTCTGGCCTCTGTTATTTTTTGGAGAGAGACACTTCAAAGGCTATAGTACACAAGGCTTAGCTACTATTTCATAGTCACCAGCTACCAGAGAGAGCCAAGTATACACACCTGAAAGAGCACAAAGGAGCCCAGGGCCCCACCAGAGCTGTGGCAGTGGCCACTGAAGGGCACAGGGAAAGTCCTCAAAGCCCATGAGCAAAGGTAGGCCCAGTACCCAACCTCATTTCATTTCAAACTCTGCACAAACCACCCATCACCCTCTTGCTCAAGCGAAGAAAAGGCTTCCTCAAATACTCCACTTTCATTTAACTTGGTCTGCCGAAGCTACAAGTTATAAGAAAACCAAACTATTTCTCCAAGATGAAAGGGCCAACTATCACCTGCAGCCACAGACCAGAGCTCAGTTTCTACACTAAAAGCTCAGAACAAAGTGCAACTCAATGTGAACAGCCACTGACAATGAGTGTAAGAACAAGTGACAAGCCCCACTGCAGGGCGAGCCCCGCACCCCTGCCCGCTCCAGCACGAGGCAGTGCCAGCACACCCGCGGGGTCAGAGTGAGCGACACCAGCCCGTGCCAGGCGGGGCACAGCACAGAACGGCCCTTACCACTTTGAGCTGGACGAGCAGCTTGTAGACGTCTGCCATGTCAGCCAGGATGAGCAGGCGGGTGACGGCCGAGAGCAGGGCGCGCGCCGCACGCACCATGTTGCCGCGCTTCACCGACGAGCAGGGGTCGTCCGCGAACTCCCCCGACGCGCTCTTCATCAGGTCACCTGCACGGGGACACAGGGGGCACGGCTTCAGCACACCCTGCACCGCCTCGGGGGCTGCAGGGACGGGGGCAAGCCAACCTGAGCCTTAAATAGAGCATGGCAGCAAAATACAGCCAGGCGTTAACGGTGCCTGTGGCTGGCTCTGAGGACGGCTCCCCACGCGGCATCAGGGCACGGGGGCTCGTGCAGGGAGGGAGGGTTGGCAGAGAGCACTTGGTCCTTATTTCCATTTGTACAGGTGTTTTAACATGGCAGAACCCTCTGGAGAGGCAAATTTAGCATGCCTTCGTAGGGCTGCAGTTATTGCACAAGCTCCGATGCTTTCAAAGCTTGAGCGAAAGCTTTGATTTGTGTGCATGTAGGAGTTAAGTAGAAAGCAGCAGAAAGCACAGCAAACACACAGCAAACAGCCACAGCTCCCGGGACCGTAAACAACTCGGAGCGATGACCTGGCTGGATATGCCCTGGTTTGAATTCAAAGGCAGGCACCGCTTCGTAAAATGCTTCAGCATTTCATAGCCTGTGGGTCTGCATCTGGTGCAGGAGCAAAGAATTTGGGTTTCAGATGGTAACAATGCTATTGGTTAACTATGAAAAGCAAAGGCCACTTTACCCAGCTACAGCAATTCCTCCAGAAGGCATTCTGAAAGCATAAAAGTAATGTCTGCATATAGATAGAGGACTAAATTTTGGATTCCTCCTGTTTTTTCAGGCAGCTTCCAGTACCACAGTTCCTACACAGCAGCAAGTTTTGGAATCCACATTATTATTCTTGGATCTCTCTGCATCTCAGAAATATTGGGAGAACGGTCAAGACTTGGTATAGAAAATGGTAGGTCCTCAAGGTCAGAGATTTGCAGGCAGCAGCAGATGACCAGAAAGGAGATGAACTGTTCTAACTGCTGTGCCAGAGGCTTCCCAAACCTGTATGAAAAAGTGCCCACGTGGCCAAATGCCAAAACAAAAATAGCCTGTCTCAGATGAGAAGAAAAAACCCTGCAACAGTGCTTGACAAGTGACAGCTGACAGCGAGTCCCATGGAGCCCACTCCCAAACAGGGCTGGGCGAGGTCCACACCAAAATCTCTGGATGATGCAGTCCTGGGATGCTTCTGTTTGGTTTAACAACTTATTTTTAACTACTCAAAGATACCAACAGCTGGAGAGCCTGGGGGTTAACCATCCCCAGAGAGTTTCTAGCACCCAGGCACTCTACACCTTCATAGCTAAATTCAGCCCAAGCACAGCTGCCAGCCTGTCCAAGCAACCACATCAAGATACTTGATTTTGTTCAAATGCTCCCTCCTATGTAACACCCTTCCATCATCTTAAATAATACAACCAAGACTGGCATTTAGCATTTGAAGATAAAAAAATGCTACTTCAGTACTGTGACAGAAGACAAAAAAAGCCTCTGTCCAAGTACAGGCCAGCTCTGAGTATCAGCCCGAAGCCACCCCTTACCCAGCTCGGGGAAACACAACTCGCTACTCTAAACCAGAGTTAAGAGCCTCAGATTTCCAGATGGATGAAAGAATGTATCACCAGTGCTGAAAACTGCAACCAGTCAGGAGATTACAAAACCCAAGCAGAGCTGACATGGCTCTTTCCTTATTCCTTCTGGAAGAGGCTAATAAGGAAATAAATGTCACTACCCCAAGTATGGAATCTATCAACAACCTCAGGATTTAAGGATATGTATTTACAAGGACATGAAATAACAGGACAAGGGGGAATGGCTTCAAACTGAAATAGAGAAAGTTTAGATGGGCTATTAGGAAGGAATCCTTTCCTGTGAGGGTGGGCAGGCCCTGGCACAGGTTGCCCAGAGAAGCTGTGGCTGCCCCATCCCTGGGAGTGTCCAAGTCAGGTTGGACGGGGCTTGGGAACAACCCGGGCAAGTGGAAGGTGTCCCTGCCCATGGCAGGGTGGTCAAATGAGATGGGCTTTAAGGTCCCTGCCCACCCAAACCATTCTGTGATTTTGTGAATGGTCTCCATGGCCTGTGCTGGGTTTCATCACCAAGGGAGCTGCTCCCCTTCATGCAGAAGCCCCTGAAACATGTGAGATGCTGCTGGAGAGGTGTAGCTGTGCTCCACAGAGACTTAAAACTACCCAGCACTGCATTGCTGTAATACCCCACTAAAAATGCTGGATGTGCACAAGAAGATGCCAGAGTAGGTCAATAAAATAAACCAGCTCCTTCCCCATGGCAGCCCCCACAGATGTCACCTCCACTCCTGCAGGAGCCAGGGTGAGACTCACCGTGGCGTTCACCTGGAGCTGGTAGGCCTGAGTCACCTCATAGTCCAGTTCCCGGATCACCGACACGATGCCACGGCCGCTGTCGATGGCAAAGAAGTTGGAAGGAGGCTGGAAGGAGTACAGCACGCTGCCCCCTGCCCCCTGGTCCGGGTCCGTGGCATTCACTATGAAAATTGGAGTGCCCACTGGAGTATTCTGGAAGGAAAAAACAAATACCAGTAAAACTGTGCACCTGCCTATTTCCCCATCAAAGACACAGCAGCAATTTCCTTTACCCACCAGAAGGAATAACTAGAGACCCAACAACTTCAGTCCTGTATTTTCAGGACATTTAGAAGTTATACAGCTGTATTCTTTATTGCAGTATTGCAGCAGCTATAATAGTTGTTACACACTTATAATAACAGTTATACAGCTGTGGTCAAGATGGCACTCTATCACAAACCCTTATTTTCCCAGACATCCCAACTTGCCAGACAAATTACTCTCTTTGCTGAAACTTGTTTTCTGCCCAAAGGCACTTTTATTTTTGACGCTGATTCCCTCACTCTTTTCACCACAAGGCATTAAATATAAGACAGTTTCAAAAATAATAACAAAAAAAAAGGCATTAAATGCAACACAGAACTTAACGTAAAAGTCGAAGTTGTAGTTTCCACAGCAACTACAACCTGGCCCGATTAACGCAGCCATGAACAGTTACATCGTCATAAATCTGGAACTAATCTACATGCATAAAATATGCAGCTGAGTGCACAAAATCAGCAATGGCAAGTGCAGTTTGGCACTTCTTATTGTTTAACTTCACAGCGGGGAGAACAATTATCCATTTTTGGTGGAACAGCTGCATGTTCCTATGCAAATCTTAAAATGCATATTCTTGTCTCTCTCCAAAGGCAGAAGCACAGACGGACAGCAAAAAAGGCTTTGCCAGGGCCCTGGGATGCAGGTACAGATGGATCATGACACCTTGGGCATGTCCCTCTGTTTGTGACACAGTCACAGCCACAGGAAGGGTTGACAAGGAGCTAAACCTCAAAAGGGAAGACAGCAAAGGCCATAAGCACGGCCTGTCAGTGGTTGGTTATGGCGAGTTGGGATAATATAGATTATTTCTGCAAACTTCTCCCCAGGTCTCTGTGTTTTATTGTTAACTTCTTGCATAATAAATTATCCGTCCTCAGCTTACAGAGTAATATCATGAGGTGCTGAGAAGATGGAAAGGAAGCTCAAGGAGAGGCAGAGCTTAGAGGATGGGGCACTGCTTCCAAGAAAATCCTTGACCAAAGCTGAGCAATAAGCTGAGCCATTTTCGGGTTTCTTGGGAACCACAGTGAACCAAAGACTGTCCCAGCCAGCACTTCCACTAGAAAACATGAGAAACTAGCGCTCCACATTAAGAGATCTGATTTAACCAGTTTAATAGTGGGTGATGGCACCAGCAAAGAACCAAAGCATCCAAATTTCCCCACCCTAAATGCAGTGGCAGGATTTTGTACAAGCTTGGTCAGACAGAGCAGGGATCCCAGGGCACATTCTGCAGCCCACACTGATGCATCTGTGCTCTGCACGCTCATCCCATGCACATCCCTCATGCTCCCTGTCCTTGGATCCAGCCAGGCAGCACTGCAGGGCTGCTCTGACACCTGAGCTCACCTCGGGCTCCAGCAAAACTCCACTTCCCTTTCATCAGTGTCGCTTCTGCCGAGGCACGACAGGTTGCAGCTCCCACCTAGGTTTTTCATTTTCTTTCTTTTTTTCCCCTCCTCTAAATCAAGCTGCTATAGAAAGCCTCGCAGGGCACGGCCTGAGGATTATTTTTTAAAGTGCCTTCAAGTTTTTTGGTGATCAGCAGTCATAAAAGCATAAAAGATATAGCTAGAAGGGACCTCAAAAGAGAAACTTGTCTCCATGCTACACCTAAATCATTCCCATCCTTAAAGCCTTCTAGTGATGGAGACACCACATCCTCCCCAGCCCATTTGTCCCAGAATTTTGCTACCCTTTGTCTTACAGCTACCCATTTTCTGGCATGCTCGACCCAGATCTGCCCTGCTGCCATGTCAGCTTCTAACTTTGTGGCACACATACAGCACCTTAATCCTGGCTTGTCTATTTAAACTGTTCAGGAATGAGGATTCTGTCAGCTCAAGGAGAATATACGTTGGGATGGAGAAGCCCGTCATGGGAGGCTGTGGTGAGTGTTTGCTTTCTGAGCACTCCCAAAACACCTTCTCAGACAGAACTAGAGCATCTCCCTGCCCCTCTTTAGGGCTACCTGCCTGTCCCCTGCAAGCCATCACCAGCTGGGAGCATCTCCAGAGTATCCACAGCTCTCCTCTTGCTGTTCCCAAGCACAGCTTCCACTACTGCACTCCTCATGCTCCAACAACTACCTTCTCTTCTCAAATTCCTTCCCAGAGCCAGCTGGGTATCAATGTCCTGACACAGAGCATTAGAAATTAACCAGTAATAGGGAGAGGCAGCACAAGAGTGGAGAGGGGTCTGGGGCATATTGTCCCTGGGAATAATAATATTCATAAGGATAAAGCTGGCTTTGATGAGTATGTTTCCTCTTCTTTTTAAGTGCCCCTAGCCACTCCTTTTAACATGCAAATCTGCTCTGGTCACCCGTGATTAGGGGGCTGCTCGCTGGCTGTGAAAGAGGAGAGCTCGATTTCCCTGGCATTGTATTCCATACAATAGCCCCAAAGTAGGCTTTGAAGGGAGTTCAACTCCTTGTCCTTCCAAAGGAGAAGCTGCCTGAAGGGACATGGAGGTCACCAGCTTTGGTGCTGACAGCTCTGGCCCTGCAGACACCGCCTGAGCTCTGACTTGGTGATTACAGTGGCTTTATCATTATTTTACAACTTTGCTGACCAGGTCCCTTCATTGGCAAGGAAACAGCAAGAGCCACACAATCAAGGTGTCAGCTCTGGGCTGGCCCTGGCAATCAGTCACAGGCATCTACACCAAAGCATCTGAGGGGCTGTGAGGCATCTCAGGGCAGGACCTTGTTGGGGCTGTGAGTATCCCCAAGCATGAGGGTGAGTGCATGAGCAAAGCACAGCACAAGTGAATTCAGGAGGGGAGCAAAAGGGCTTCCAGGCACCAGGAGGAATGTTACAGGGGCACAAAGCCAAATAGCATGGATGCAGAGGGGGAAGCCACTGTGTCCTCATTACAGTGACTGGGACCAGTTTATCACTACATCCTCTGTGCCATTTCTCATGAACTGTTAATAAAGATCATTTGCAGCAGCTGCCCAGGGCACACCTGACCCCTCAGGCTACAAGCTGGGTGTTAAAGAACCCTGTGAGACAGAGGAGTGATCCTGTCTTCATACCAAAGACTCAGCCATGATAACTCCCCTCCAGAGAGACATTAGCACTTCATAGCCAGCCTGAGGGGTCATGTCTGCAAATGGGCCATCAAAGATTCCAAAAATATCCCACGACTAGCAGAGTTAAATCACCCTCTGTGAAACTCCCTGCCCTGGGGGAACTACCGGGCTTTCCCACCATAATCTGAGTATATACAATCTTCGGGTTTTGGAACTTTTGGTACCACTTGTTGGATCCGGGGGAGGACCAGAACCTCGACGGGACTATGACTACCACTCTCGACAAGACTGTGACCATCATCCTGATGAACAGGTTTTCCTTTCCTTTTACTTTGGACTCACAGGGACCATGTGGCACTCAGCCCAGGGGCCAACAAACCCCACTGTGTTCATGCCCCAGGGTGCTGGGTTATACTGTTGGGTTTCATGGGTTAAAACCCAATTTTTCTCTGTAATCTTTTTAATAAATTGTAACTCTCTGACTTGTAATTCCTTTTTGAGTTGGATTCATTTCTTCTGCCAGTTTACCTTTAAACCAGCACACACTGATACTGCCCAAAACACACAGGTCAGTGGGGATATCTCCCTACTAAATACATGCTCTTATTCTCAACAGGGCACAGGTGAAAGGAGTGCTCTGGGTAATCCATCTTTTCTTCCCCAGCTCAAATTCAGGCAAAAAAAGTCCCCCCAAACCAGCAAAACCAGCTGTGGGATGCAGCCATCCCATACCAACAGTCCTTCAAGGGAAAGAGGTCTCATTCTCAGTGCTCATGCCCAGGCAGGCACAGTCAGGACTCAGAGGAATTTCAGACCGTCTGTCTTGAAAAGCATAAGAAAATATGTCTTTAAAATCCTCTTGCCATTTTTGGGTCAAAGAGGCTCAAGATATTCCCCAGCAGGAAGCCGAAGTCTTTATTTCTCAAAAGATGCGGCCCATCATCTAAACAATGAAGCAAAACATCTGGATAAACAGAACAGCCTGGGGCTTGTGTTTGATGGTAAATACCAGGCAGAGGACACAGCACAGGGAGATGCCACTGGAAAGCCCTGTGCTGGACCATGTTTCAGCATTTTCAGCATTTGATCCATTTATAGGACTCTTCTGCATATCCCTCACGGCTTTTCTTCACTAACAAAGACTAATTGTAGTTGTGCTTATCAGACCAACAGGCAAAAATAACAAATTCTATCATTTTTGTCCAGGCAGACAACAGCCTACAGGTGAGTTTTCTACACGAGTCACCAAATTTTGTCACTTTTTGAAGCTTTCAGCTCCCTCCAGCAGCCTGCGACAGAGCTTCATTCACTACAGAAAAAAGAACTGGTGACAAAACTGTGTCATATCATTAAATCTTTGTTACAACGCCAGCAGATGTGAGATAAAAATAAACATGCAGACAGATGCCACCATGAAGGAGGAGGAGGGCAAACGGGAGTGGGACCTGCTCCCAACCTGTCTCCATCACCCCATCCTTCATCTGATGGCTCAGTAGGAGCAGCTCCAGCACCCAGGTCCCCCCGAGCAGCTCCAGGAGTTAAAGGGCTCTGAGGTGGTGGGTAGTGAGGCCATTTGTGCCTCCCTTATTTTAAAATAAATAAAGGTTTGTGAGAAACAGAGTCTCAACCTCGTAGGTTTTCAATTAAAGTTTACTATATGATAAAAGCAGTTTCAGCACGCTGGGTATGATGGACACCAGCCTTGCTTGCCATCACACCCCAAACACAGTGTAACTCTAACACTTATTTAGTCTCTACATACACATTCATTCAACTCATGCATAAACATTCTAAGTACACTGTTAAGCAGTTTAACATACACCACTATAGCTAAGTCACTGCTACAACCCCAGTGACAACCCCACCATAAATTCTGT
>JAOXXN010000191.1:16580988-16598817 GCA_026770055.1 Myrmophylax atrothorax
GGCAGTGTCAGTGTCACAGCTCAGGTGGGGCAGTGTCACAGCTCAGGTGGGTCTGTGTCACAGCACAGGTGGGTCAGTGTCACAGCACAGGTGGGTCAGTGTCAGTGTCACAGCTCAGGTGGGTCAGTGTCAGTGTCACAGCACAGGTGGGTCAGTGTTACAGCACAGGTGACCACACTGTGGGCAGGACTGTGACTTTCCTCCAGGTACTGGTTCAGTGGGATTTGCAGGGCCATGTTTCCCACCTTTGCCATACTCCTACGAGCCTTTCCTGCAGGAATACAGATGGTGTCCTGCAGCAGTTTAGATTGCATTTTTCAATCCTGCAGGTTTAATCCAAGAAAGGGATCCAAGACAAGGAAATAAACAGAGTACTGTTGGGTTTTAATCCAGAAAGAAAATAGGGATCAAGAGCCCAGCCTTGTTGGTGAGCGAAGTTAATCAAAAGCAAAATCTGTAATTATGATACCGACTGAGATACATGTTATTAAAAAAATATAAGGTCTTCAGTGCCTTAACAAACAGACTCTCCTCTGGCAACACAGAGAAACCAGATTTTTTTAAACTCTTTGTATTTCCTGCTTGTACCAAACCATTAATATTTGGTGTCAATTGCACCAGGGATTCAAACTACTCATTTCTGATCTGTAGCATACTCTCAGTAAAATTGAGTTTACACTTCAGTAGCTTGCTTTCTTTCATTACTCCTTTTAATATCATGTCTTGGCCTCCTGTGGTGGCTTCCACATTCAGCAGTTCTGTGTGCCTCACATCCTTTCAGGACAAAATATCAGATTTAAAAAAAAAATAAAATAATCCCTTTCAAACCTGCAGACTCAAAGGTAGAAGACCTGGAGTTGTGGTGACTCACACGTTCTGCACTGTGCTGAAAAGTGAAGGGCACAGCAGATCGGCTGGCAGCTCTGCTGGTTCACCGAGCGAATTAGAAGGCTCGGCAAACAAAAAATAAAACTGTATAAAAACGGAGGCAGGTTGAGGTTGGACTTTGCCTCTTAATGAACAGGTGTCTCTGAATGGCGGTGCCGGGCTCTGTCACCCAGGCTGAGTGCGGGGCTGTGGGACAGGCACCCCGACCGGCAGCTCGCACCTCCCAGCCCGTGCGTGTTGCACCGCACCGCGCTGTGCCGGCAGCCTGGCAGCCAATCCGCTCTCTGACACGGGGTCAGGTTTGCTGCTTGAGCTCAGATCTTCCTGTAACGGTGGTTATGGGTTTGTAATCCCATTTTCCTGGGTTTGTTGGTGTTTCTCTCGCCCCTTTGCGCTGGGTGAAAGCCCGAGGTAAGGGGGAGGACAGGGAGGCGGCGATGCTGCGGGAGGGAGGTGGTGTGAGCGTGAGATGAGCCTTGCTCCGGGCTCCGGGAGGGCAATCCGAGGGGCAGCACGTCACGGAGGGCAGGGCGGTGACTCTGCACTCCTGGCAGCGTGTCAGATGTGACTCAGTGTGTGCTTAAGGGCGATCCCTGCCAGGACACCTGGAGACACCCGTGTGGGCGCAGCCACAGCAGGGCAGGTGCCCTGTCCCTGTTCAGTCCTGGGGTAGGTCTGTGCCAAGCGAGGAAGGGGCTCGTTTGTGTAGCACCTGCTGTAGCTACACTGTCTGCCAGTCCCAGCGTACGGGGGGTCTGAATGATGTGCTGCAGCTGGAACTGGATTTTCTGTTTCTGTGACAGCATTGCTGAAATGGTTTCTCTGTGAGTCCATTTGTGCCCATTTCAAAATGTGTGTTTGATCTTTGTGGTTTTATTTTTTTTTTTAATAAAAGTGGCTCAGTTCTGTTATTTGCAAGAAGTGAAACAGAAGTGGGAGGTGCAAAGAAAAGACTGCTGGGGCAGGAGATGGTAATGGAGAGATAGAGAGGGATGAGAGAAGGAAGGAAATAAAAAGAATGAGGAAAAGATGTAGAGTGTTGTAATGATGGGCTGAAGTCCCTGCTGGAGAGGCTGAATGGGCTGCAGGAACCAAATAGAGAGAAGGAAAACTGAAAATATGATAAAAGAATCCCAGGGTTCAAATACCAGTGTGCTGAGGCTGTCTGCAGGCTGCTGTCATGCTGTGCAGTGGGGACAGCCCCAGGGCAGCTGTGCTGTGCCACCAGCTGTGCTGACTGCAGAGCAGCACCCAGGGTGCAGCCCTGGCACCTCTGCTGGCCCTGTGCTGCCAGTGAGGGGCCCGGAGCAGGGCAGGCACTCGGAGTTTTGCTGGGGGGGTCACCCCAAAATGAAGCCTCCCCCAAGGACTGGTGGCTCTGATTAAATCAGCAATGTAGCAAAGTGTGTAAATGGGGGTTTGGCACACACATTGTCTCACCTGGGCTATGCCATCAAGTCCCGGTGGGTCCCCAGTATTCACAGTGTTCCCACACAGCTGGGAGGCATCACCATTCCTCTTCAGGGCTCAGATGCATAAAGAACTATGATTGTCTCCCAATATCCAGTTATGAATTAACATCAGCTCAGCCAGAAAGCAAATCCCAATGTCCTAGGGTGATGAATGCCTCAGGACTGCTGGAAGTGCTGGTAGATGGTGCTTTTGGAGCACTGCAGCTCTGCCCCTGAGCTCTGCAGTGCAGCAGAAGGACTAGAACACCCATCTCAGGGGAACAAACCCCAGTCAGGAGGGAAGGGACACGTGCACCTGCACTGGGGCTCCTTCTGGCACCTCTGGCTGCCTGCCTGGGGACCAGACCTTGCTGCTCCAGTGCCTCTGGGGCCAGCACAGCCTGTGCCAGCTGGAGCTGCAGCCACAGTGCTCCCCGTGCCAGGGCTTTCAGCTGCTGTGCTCCCCATCACTGCCCACCTCCAAGGGAAACTCTGCTAGGAACATGCCCGGTTCATGCTCAGGAGGCCACTGAATCCTAAGAGAAACCTCTGTCTTCCTGCACCATCAAATGCTCGTGGGGCCTCAGAGGGAGAAGCCCAGAAGCAATCCAAGCATGGCCACGAGCAGAGGGGCTGCCAGCCCCCAGCAGCATCTCCCCAGGTATATACACGACATCACAGGCATCCCGAAACGCAGGCAGAAACGGTAATGAGGGGAAATTATGCTCTCCCCAAAGGCTTTGCATGAACTGGGTTCGCTGGTTGCTGTTCTAGCCAGAGTAGTTTGCATTCACCTCCAGGTTCACAACAGCCTTTGTGTAACAAACTGTCATGGCCCCGGAGAAGGGAACATTCAAAAAAGCGCCCCCAGGCAATGCATAGCAGAAGCCTGAGAATCCTCCTGCATGAGTCACTGACCTCCTCACACTGCATCTATTTCAGCCTTTAATTAATAAGGTTTTACATTTCTATGGCACTTTCCATCTGGAAAGATCCTAAAATGCTGTGAAGACTAAGGGGTGCGAAGCTCCATTGGATGGTGGTTCCTGGGGAGGTGGCACTGTGCAGGGAAGGCAAGCTTAGCCAAGGGCATAGGGGAAAAAGGTTCCTAATTTTAAATGGAGCCTCTGTTACATCACTGAGTATTTCATATCTATGGAGAACAGACAATAAGATCCTAGTTTCTAAGGCAGCGCTTGAGTAAATAGGCATTGTAGATTGCTTTCCTTATCCAGGGGGGATGCTGTGCAAAACAAGCACTGGGTGATTTTAATTTAGGGTGTTAAAGGGCCACGACATAAGCTACCAATTTAAACCACTCTTGGAACTAAGGCTTTCCTCCCTCCTCATGAGTAAGTTACTCCCAGATGTTACACACAAAGCAGAAGCCAGTGGAGGAAACAAATCCCATGCTGACAGCACCTGACCCCGCATTTGGAACACCAAACTCGATTGCACGCTCCCTGGAAGCTCAGCAGCTTTGAATGAGGCTTGAGCAAGGTAAAAAACAGCCTAAAGCACCTAATTGGGCAATGTGAAAACCAGGAGGAAACAGTCCTCCTGTCCCAAGACTGACAGAGACCCTGAGGGGAATCAGAATATTCTGAATTGGAAGAGACCCATCAGTATCATCAAGTCCAACTCCTGGCCCTGCACAGGACACCCCAACAATCCCAGCATGTGCCTGAGAGCACATGTTCTTCAACTCAGACAGCCTTGGGGCCATCACCACAGCCCTGGGGAGCCTGTTCCAGTGCCCAGCCACCCTTTTCTTGATACCCAACCTAAACCTGACCTGACACAGCTCCAGCCATTTCTGAAGTCCTGTCTCTGATCACAAGAGTGAAGAGATCAATACCTGCCTCTCCACTGCCCCTTGGGAGGATGTTGAAGACCCCAATGAGGTCTGACCTCAGTCTCCTCCAGACTGAACAAACCAAGTGCCCTCAGCTGCTCCTGATGTGGCCCCAGCAGACCCTTCACCATCTTCGTGCCTTCCTTTGGCCACTCTCCAATGGCTTAATGTCTTTTTCATATTGTAGCACCCCAGACTGTCCCCCCATTGCAGGTGAGGCTGCCCCAGAGCAGAGCAGAGCAGGACAATCCCCTCCCTTGCCCAGCTGGGCCTGATGCCCCCAGGACAGGGATGTCCCTCCTGGCTGCCAGGGCTTTGCTGAACCAGCACAAATCCCTTCATTTCTATTTCAAAAGAATAAACTGGTTGAATGGTTCTGCTTGGCTGACTTCCTTCGGCAGAGGAGCAGGGCCTGGCTTGCACGAGGCAACTGAAATGACTGTCAGTCACAGCTGCCATCCCTCTCACTAAGTAATTGGCCAAAGTAGGCTGGGAACACTTGACCACAAAGAGTTTTCAAAAGAAAGTCAGAATTCTCTTTTTCTCAGTGTGATTCCAAACTATTTTTATCTCCCTCTTTCTGGAAGAAAGACATGGGCATTGCCATGACTAGTCGTAAACTTTCATTACTTCCCGAGGAGAAATTGCAGGGAAATTACAGGCCAGTGCACTGTTTTTCTGTCTCTCCTGCTCCGGGCATGTCAGCACTGCTGCATTCCAGTCTACCCCCACCACATTCCTCCCTGCCGAGTCCTGTCCTCTCTGTGCCTGCTGATGGACATTAATGACCCTGCTCAGTAATTAACACATCGAGCACCGTGGTCAGCACGAGATGAGTCCTCGGTGCTGGCCAGACAGACATCCCCTGAGTGCAGAGTGAGTCAGTCCCAGCTCCCACCTCACCCAGCGTGTCTCTGGGCCACACTGCACTTGGGCTCCAGCTGCTCCCCCAGTGCAGAGGGAGGGCAGGGCTGTGGCGGTAACTGAGCCTGGGGTTGCCCCTTTCCTGATGTTCCCTTCCCTGTGTGCTCCTGCCAACTCACACATACCACATGGAGCACCACACTGCTCCCCCAGGCACACAGAGAGGTGATGTGGAGGAACACCCTTAGTCCCTCATGTTTCAGCATTTCTGAGAAGGCATCACTAGCAGATATTATTTATCCCTCTCCCATAAAGACAAACATAGCTATTGCTGTACTTCTGTAGTATCAGGGAAACTGAGGCAGAGCAGGTTAGTGCCCCAAGCTCAGAGCACTGAGTCCTGACCTGAGCTCATATCCCTGAGCCCAAGCCCAGGAATCTGCAGAGCACCAGAACTTCCTGAGGCTGGAAATCCCCCCACCACTGGCTTTTTAGGCACTGAAACTTCATCCTGTCATTGAGGAGAAAAGCATTGCTACTGAAATGTGATCAGAGAGAGTGATCAGCTGAAGTGTACTGAGGAGTTTCAGTTCCAGGCAAGAGAATTATCAATGAGAAACCAATCTTATAAGGTAGCTGCTATTGACAGGGAAATAAAAGGAATACAGTTCTTACCAGACAGACCTAAGTTGCTCCAAATTGCTGTCAGCTTGAAATATCTTACTGGTAATTTGTTTCCAAATTCTTTCTCCCTAAATTTGATTTGTTGCTGTACAGTGGATGATCCATTCTGCACAGCACCTCAAAGAGCATTCCCACTGTCCTCTCTCTGATTGTTTGTGAGCTATCACTTCTGGGAGTTGGCAGCATTTATTATGAAAAGGGACATCATTGCTTGAGAAGCAGATTTTTGTCTGAGGCTGTGGTACCTGCTGCCCTTACAAACAGCAGCTGAGATCACTGGGAGCAAAGTCATCACAGAAAAAATGCTTTTCCTCCCCATCTCTGAGCTTATCCACCCGGGCAAGGGACCATGCTGTGTGTCTGTACCTTGGGGTGGGGGAAGGATGGGGCAGCAATTCCTAACAAGACATGCATAAATCCTTCCACCAGTATCCTTTCTCACCAGGGTAAAAGTTAGTAGGGTTTCCCACCTCCTGTGGTGTTGTGGCAAGAGCATGAACATCACACCCAGCAATTGTTTTGTGCTGATCTCTGCTCTTTCTTACGTGAGGAAGAGATAACTCTGACTTACAAAGCCTCCTGCTGGGTTCAGTGATGTCTCCTACATGGTATGTCTGGGGCTCTCCCAGCCCTCTGAGCAGTTGCTCTCAGCTCTCCAGAGGATGTGTTTCTGCACACTTGACACAGGTGGAAATGTGAAACTCCAGCCTCACTTGTCCCTCAGGATCTGTCCAGCCTGCATGTGGATGCCAATGATAAACGCAGTATCCTTGGCCTGGCTTTCTCATTTAAGAACATACATGTTTTTTTCTCCTATCCTTTCTCTGCTCAACCCATTTTGTCAAACGGTTTAAGCAAATTTAAAGAAATTCTAGTTTTAGGATGAGGAGCTACATGGCTTTAAAGCCTGGGCAGAACAGAGAGATGTGGCTTCCCAGAAGAAAGGCTCTCATTCATCTGGTGCCTATGGTCCTATTAGATGAAAAGAAGGAGGATGTTTCTGGGTCTTTCTGGAAATGTATTTTCACCTTTAGGATATTTCTGCTCTCCAGATGCTGGTGCTACCCACAGGTGACATTGCTGTGGACAGGGCACTGCGGGCACCAGGTCAGCACTTCAGGTCACCCCAACAGCTCGTGCTGCACTTTGGACAAGTCTTGGTGCCATCCAGAGCATGGAGAGATCTGGGAGCAAGGATTGCACTCCACCCACGTAGGCACTAGAAGATTAATAATTGTTGCAAATGCTTGAGAGCAGCACAAAACAGTGTTAATTCAGCTGCTGTAATTTTGCCACACAGTTTATCCTGACATCACATCAGGGAAAGCTCCACTTAAGCAATTGTAACATCACTGAAAGGATGGAATTAAGAAAAAACGAGAAGGAACATAAACCTCCCACTATTGGTATTTTCAGAAAGCAACAACAGGAAGAGCCAGTTAAAAGGCCTTGAGGCTCTGAGCTGTTAATTCCTCCCTGGAAACCAACCACGTAATACACAGAACACCCTGAGCTGTGGGGGAGGCTGCTGTGTGCCCACCCTGGGGGACGTGGGCCCATTCCCAGGGGCAGACCCTCATGGAGGGAGACCTCCCTGCCCCATCTGGGCCACCCTTGGCGTTTGCTGTGCTCTGCTTGGGATGCCCTGGGCAGACAATGCTGCAGCTGCTGCAGAGCAGCACGTCCCCCAGGGGCCACTGCCAGGGCTGGAACGTCACTGTCCCCCCACACACAGGGGGTGCAGCAGGGCTGCTCAGGAACCTGCAGTTTTTCCCCTTTGCAGGAGCAGGCTGAGCTGTTTCGAGGTGACCGAATGCAGGTGTCAGCCAGGCAGGAGCAGCACAAATCAATCTCTCACTGCTTAAAAATATATCTGTATACCACATCTGAACCCTTTCCTCTAGAGTCTTGTGGCAGAAATGGAGTTTTAAAATGCTCAATTATTTATAGCTGAAATGCTGGGGAAAAAAATAACCTCATTTGTCCTGCTGGAGCAGAACGTGCTGGTCCCCATCACCCACTGCTTCCACAATGCCCACGAGCCATGAGGCCTGCACAGGGTAAGGAGGAACAAGGGGGAAGGAGCAGTGCCTGAGAGCAGGGTGCCAACACCCAAAGCAGAGCCAGTTCACACAGGGACATGGTCAAACCCAAGTTATCACAACCCTGAGGTGTGCCAACTGTTGCTTTCATGCCTGGGTGTTAATTATCACCAATTAGGTGGGTCCCTAAGTACAGACTTCTGGCAGACCAAGGAGAAAGGGCAGGTTTTGTAGACCCACAGATGATGTGTCAAAGGGATGCTTTGGAGAATTAACAGTTTTTAGGAGGGAACCTGTGGGAGTTTCTCCAGAGGAGGACTGTCTGCCTAAACCTGCTTTTGTTTTTCTTTCCCTGTGTTTTGGAAGAGCTGCTGCTTGGCAAGGGGCTGGCATAGGGAGTGGGCACCGCAGGTCTCAGGCCAGTGAAGGAAGAGACCACAACCTGCAGTCACACCTGACAGGAGGAGAGGAAAGGGAAAGCATGGATGAAAGACCAGGGGATGTAAAGACAGCAAGTGTCACATGGGTGCTGGACAGGAACTGGAAGAACTGTGCATGGCTTTAGGACAGAACTGAATCATTACAGCTGTGCAGTGTCTCTCCCTCACTGAGCTCCCCACTGGTTTTGCCTGCTGCTCATGGACAGGCAGCAGCGTGGGGTCAGTGATGTGGAGGGATGGTTTGGAGCCCAGGTAAGTACCTTCAGTGGCCTGATTTTGTCCAGAAGAAGAGAACCACCAATTGGGAGTCCCTTCTCCCTCCTGGGGAACAAACTTCATGCTCCCCATTCTGGAGAACGTGCCCATCAGGAGGGGTCTGAAATCCCAGTGCCTTTCACTCAGCTGCTTTTGGTTATCACTGAGCAGGGGTTAAAAACCACAAGGATGATGAGGAAAGTGCCTGTAACCATGACAATCCTCTGCAGCCACATCCTTTCTCCCTGCAGCCCCAGCCAGTGGACGTGGGGCCACCCCTTGCTCTGCAGCAAGCAGGAACTGAGACCTGTATTTTCCAGGGATAAAGGTACAATCTGCAGGAAAGAGCCACCCCTGATAACCTGGACATGGCCACCATTGCCTGCATTGCCAGGCAGGTGCCAGCAGCTCCCAGGAGTTGGGGACAGCCATGCCATAAGAAGACCTTCCCGGTGCAGGTGTGAGCAAAGGCCCTTGTGAGCCAGCTCCGAGAGAAGCCTCCCCCTGCCCCTGGGACCACTGCCCTGCTCCGGCTCCACAGCATCTGTCCTTCCAGGCACTCGGGAGGTTTGGGACCACATCATCCAGAGAAACCAGTACAGGTTACAGCATTTGGACACTGAGGAACTGGTGGTTTGGACTTTGATTAGGATGAAGCTGTTTGATTCCTTCCCACATCAGCACTGCCTTCCCGTACAGCTCTGTTAGCAAGGCCTACACAGAGGATGTCTGGGATTAATGAGACAGGTGATTAAATACAGTTCTGCTTGCATTCAATCCCGGGAGGATGGACAGGGAGCTACTCTGCTGTGAATTAAGTAATAAAGTGGGAAAAAGTAGCAAACACGGCAGGGAAATGGTTCCATTTCATCAGCACCCTCCTGCCAGCAGTGCCAGCCCCTGTGCCCACTGCAGGGGCGATCGCATTGTGATTTTGGTGAGCCTGGATGGCCCTGCCCTTGGCTTGGCACAGCTTTTGACGGAACTGCTCCCACTTCTTTGTGCTGATATTATGTTTAAAATCTCATCTGTGCCACACGTTCTCCTCCAGCAGCTCCTGCAGCCCCTGCAGCTGTGTCTCTGGGGGACAGCACAACAGGTGCCTTGGGGTGAGGACCAGCAGTGTTTTTAGGACAGGCAGATCCCGGCAGTGTCTCCATACCTTTGCAGAAGCTATCCCAAATCCTGTGATGTAGGGAAGTTGGGAAGAGCAGCAGTAAACCAGTGAGGGCACTTCAAATTCTTGGCTGTCAAAGTGCTCAACAGTGGCAGTCAGTGCCATTATCCCCTCGGAAATCAAGGAAATTATTTGCCCTGTGTAACCCAGGAGAGTTGGGAATACAGCGAAATCCCAGACTAGGGAAATCTCAGCCCTTGGACCATAAGTGAGTCCTCAGATTGTCAGCATCAAAGGCTATAAAAGCTGAGTGCTACTGCTCAGCTGGCCAGGGCAGCTGGGGATGTCTTACTGCTGGCAGGTGTGCTCTGCAGCTGGGAGTGCCCAGCCCCATGCCCTCTGCTTGCAGCTCTGCTTTCCTTCCAAGATGCTGGGACAAAATCTTCCCGTGAGCATCACTAAAAGCACTGAGAGCAGACAGTCCATGCCATCCATCTGCTCCATCTGCTCCAGCTCTGCCCTGACCCACAGCCACAGGAGCAGGCACAGGATGAGCTCCCTCTGCCCACCTGGGGTTGTGCTCTTCAAAACCCCGTGTCTGAAAGAAGCTGCCCCTTGTGCTGCCCATAAGACTGCAATCAAGACTGGTTGAGTCTTGATTGCATAGTCCCTGTGGTTCCAATTCCCATTTTCTCGCCCACTGCCTGGCACTGGGGCGATGTACCCACACCCTGCTCCTGTTGCCAGCTGTAACACAGGCATAGGGAAGGACTCAGCCACTCAGGAGCAGAGCAGCCTGCTTGTAAACTTAATATTACTTGAGGTTTTCTCAGAGTTCATGCCCCAGGTTGCAGTAGATGGAGTGAGGCAGTCCCAAGTGCTTCTGATGGATATAAAAAGGATATGCAATCAGACGTGCACTTAAGCAAGTATATTACCAAGTTAAATGACTACAGTTTTACTAAGCTAATTAAAAAATGGAACAAAGCAATGATCAGATTAAGGTCATAATTAATAACTCTATAGGTTCAAATTATCCAGTCACCCAATAAACTCTCCATGTAATCAGAGGGAGCCGCAGCTGATAACTGGAGGGAATTAGTGTCCTGCTCAGAGGTCTTTGGGAGGCAAGAGCTGCCTTTAGAGCAGTGGCCTCAGCTCACCGAGGTGACCTGCTAACCTTGCTGCCCAGGAGACCTTTTCCTAAGGCTTGAGTGTCTATCCCAGGTTGCTCCTTATAGGGAAGCAAGTAGTTTCAGGATGGGTGAGAGCCCCACTGTGCCCACCTCCCAGGTAACCAGAGCAAGAGCCACCACCCACTGGCAGAGGTGGCATGGTATGCTGCCATGGTTTATCTCCAGTTTTTAGCGTGGATGAAGCTTTTCAAAGAGCCCAGTGTTGGGTTTGTGCTATATTTACACTGGGTGATTTTAAGACCTTCTTCTTGGGTACATTCCAAGTGGTTGAGCTCTGATGTCCCTCCACCAGATGATGCCAAGTCCTTGGGTACCCAGCTGCAGGGGGCACAGAGGACTGCCTGGCATCTCCCCTAGCTCCTCCTCATTAGCTCTTGGAAATGCCCAGCATGCTGGTCTCCGCACTGGATTTGGGCTGTTTGGGTCCTCAATGCACAGGATTTGGCCAAGACGGTGTTTTAAGTGTTGCTCAAATGATCTGTTGATGTGTGCAGGGTGGGTTTGTCTCCTTGTTGCTCAAGGCCTGGCACAGCTGTAAAAGAGGAGCCAAGAGCAGCAGAGTATGCCAATTACATGATCCTATTGTTAATTATCTTGGTTATGAATGCGCTGCTAGGTGACATCACTGGAGGCTTGTGCTGCAGCATTCACATCCCAAATCCCTGGGTTCTGTGCATAGAACCTTGTCCAGACCTTTTTCTGTCACAGAAGCAACGGGGTACAAACCCCAGGCGGTGCAGGGAGGACCCCATCACCCAAAGGACTCCCTAAAGCAGGAGGGAATAGGTGGGAGATGGGGGTGCTGGGAACACTGCTGTGCCAGAGCTGAGCCCAGCACCCAGCTGGGAGGGTCCCTGCAGCATCCCGGTGCTCAGGGATAAAGTAGGGCATTTAGGGTGGATTCCTGGGGAAATTGGAAAGGTCCCCTCTGTTCGTCCTGCGCCCACAGCCCCAGGGCAGCTCGGGCTGGTTCCCTCCCCTCCAGACGGTTTCATAGCCTGGAGCTGCTGTTTACAAAAAGCAAATGTTTTACCATCAGCTAATCCGCCTTGTTTGCTAAAGCCCTGAAGGCTCATTTTAATTGCAAGTAAATGATTCTTAACGATATAAATCAGAGCCAGGGAGTGTTTGTGGTATCTTGCACTGTAACCAGGAGTCAAGAAATGAATTAGTCTCAAATTGAAAAGGGGAAGGTTTCCATCTGAAATTGGGCAAATATGAGACTTCATCAAGGAAAGATAATCACTTGGCGGGATAATAATGAGGCTTCAGCTTATCAGTTTTGCATGGAGAATCCTTAATACGCCTGTAGCATGTTTTGCTGCCGTGAGCGGTGTGAGAGACAACTCAATAAGAAAGGTAATGGAGAGAGAAGAGCCCTGGCAGTCCCCAGCTCTTCCCCAGCTCAGAGGCTCAGACCCACCTGGCTTTGGAGAATAAAGTCAGGAAAATGGAAACAAACCATACAGATGGCAGTGTGTGGCTGGGGGGCAAGGCTGTGCTTCGGTGGGGACACCCTCGCTCTGCCAGCACGTCCCATGTCTTATTGAGGGGGGCAGAGGTGCTGACCCCCAAACAGGGCACCCAGCTTGCTTTTAAAACACCAGGACCCTGTCCAAGCTCCCAGCCTGCCCAGCTGGGTTCAGCAGGATCTTTTCTTTTGGCCTTGGTGCCATCTGGGTTGGCCCAAGACCATGGATGTACAAAAGCATGGGAACATGGAACAGCTGAGGGCTGGTATGTTGGGGTGCTGGTCCCTGTCCCATTCGTCTTCTCTGAGGGGTTGCCCAAGCACAAGGAATGAATTCAGACTTGCAGACACTCAGCATCCCCTCCCCTCCCTTTGCTGGTGAGGAGCCTCAGCAGGGCAGTGCAGAACTGTTTGGGAAGCTGCTGGCATGGCTGTTCCCAGAGGGAGTTGGCATCCCCCATGGGGGACAGTGGTCCTCAAGGCCATCCTGGCCAGAGGCTTGGCAGGAACAAGGGGCCAGTGGGAAGTATGACCAGCTCCTGCTCCTGACAAGGGCTGATTTTTAGCCTGGGAACTCAGCCCTGATTCCCATATAGTCCTGCTGATTTCCAGTGAAATGAGGTAAAAGCTGGGGATTGAGTTGGCGACTTGGTTTTCCCAGGAGAAAAATAGAACAGAAAATTAGGAATCTGGGACATTTGATTTGGTTTAACATCGAGGGAAACTTTCTTTTCCAAACTCAGGCTGAAAACAGCTGGATATTTTCCTCCCCAAATTGCTCCCATCATTTGCATTGATTCCCACTTCCTGAAAGCTGAAGCCTTGCTCAGCCCTTGGCATGGCTGCTCTTGGAGCAGCAGGTGCTGCCTGTGCACTGAGCCTGGCCCTGCCAGCCCCTCCTGCCCCAGTGGGGACACAGCCACGCCACGGCTCCAGGGGCCCAGCTCCTGGGGTTACAGGCAGGGGAGACCCAGGAGGACATTTCCAGCTTCCCCATGAATCCTCCCAGCATCCCTGAGTGCTGGGGTGCTGCGGGGACCCTCCCAGCAGGGTGCTGGGTGTATCCCTGGGGTCAGCTCTGGGGACCCAAACACCCCCGCCTCCCACCTCTCCCCCACACTCTGGGGAGCCCTTTGGGTGATGAGGTTCTCCCTGCACTGCTCAGGGCTTGCCTCCCATTGCATGGGAGCCCTGAAATAGTCCAGACAAGTCTCCATGCACAGCCACAGGGATTTGGGACTCGGGACCTGCTGGGACAGCTGGCAGCAGGTATGGAGGACCAAGAGGGAAAGGGCGATGCTGGCACTCCCAGTGCCAGGCTCAGGGATAGGCAGGGACTGTGTCTGTCCATGGCAGGGGTGTCCTGGGTGAGGGACCTGTGGGAACACAGCCCAGCCCAGCTGTGCCCAGGGGGCACAGATGGGGCTATAGTGAAGCTCTCAGCAGCACAGCAGCTGTGATGTACTATGGGCAGAGCGGCTGAGCAGAGCTCCTGTCCTGGCAGATGAGGGGACCAGACCAAGCATGGTATCTGTGTTCATCCCCACTCCATCTGAAGCCTCAGGATGAGCTGCCTGACCCGGGGATGCTGCTGGGACTGGGGCTCAGCTGGGACCATGTGCATCTCCCACACGATGAGTTGCCCATGTCCCAGCAGGGTGTCAGCACCAGCACGGGTCCTCAGGACAGGTGAGCTTGTCCCATCTGGGTCAGCTCCAGTGCCACCAGCATGCCCCAGGTCACCACCCCACCCCAGCCACGCATGAGGCCATGAGCAGGCGGTGGGACCGGCCAGACACAGAGCACTGCTGCGAGGGGAGATCCATCCCAGCAGAGCTGCTGGACCTGCTGGCCAACGGGCTCATCTGTCCCCTTGCTGTGCCTGATGACTTGTGTACAATTAGCAGTGGGCTGTAATTGCTGACTGTAACATCTCAGGCCATTGGGAGGATAAAGCCGGGCTGGCCGGCACAGAGAGCCCGGCACCGAGCCAGGCTCTGGGGCTGCAGCCACTGGGGCTGTGCCAGTGCCTCTCACTGTGCCCTGCCCTCCCTGCTCAGAGCCCAGGACACAAATGCACCTCTCAGGCTGGGACAAGGGTCCTGACCCCCCAGTGGCCAGGGCAGCCAGCTGGGGAGGGGGTGCAGCTGCTGCTGAGCGAAGCTGTGGGTTCATTACCAACCTTTTCAAAAGCAGTGCTTAAAAATATCCCGCGCTCGCTTGGGCTGGCTCAGCTGCGCGGCTGGTCCTCATCTCCCTCTCGGGATATAAATAGCTGGGCTGAATAGCAACGCTGGCCCAGCGCTTTTCGTGCTGCTGCACAGGAGGGGATGGTGGCACGAGCCCCGTGGGTGGCCAGGGACGTTGGCTGAGCAGCCTGGCCGTGTCCCACCAAGTCAGGCTGTGGCTTCAGGTGTCCGACAGGAGATGCCTGAAAGGAGGTTGTAGCCAGGTGGGGATTGGTCTCTCCTCTCGGGCAACCAACAGTAGGACAAGAGGGCATGGGGCTTAAGCTCTGCCACGGGAGGTTTGGGTTGGATATCAGGAAGAAGTTCTTTAGAGAGTGCTCAGGCCTTGGAATGGCCTGCCCAGAGAGAGGGTGGATTCTCCAACCCTGGAGGTTTTGAAGGTGAGACTGGACATGGCACGGAGTGCCATGATCTGGTGATCACAGTGGGGTTGGATCAAGGGTTGGATTGATGATCTCAGAGGTCTCTTCCAACCCAACTGATTCTATGATTCTATGCTTTCAGCCAGGAGTTCAAAGCAAAATGCAATCAAGGGAGCAGCCAGGAAAAAGAGTGGTGCAGTTTTTGGGTGAGGGTGAAGGAGGAGAGCTGTTCTCACTGGCTGAGGTCTGCAAACCCCTCCTGGCCCCCTGGGACATGCCCTGGGGACAGCATTGGCAAGAGGAATCACTTCTGAACAAGCTTGGCTCTCCTTTCATAAGGTTTCTCAGGTTTTTTGGAGAAATGGGTGATTTTGTGGTGAATTTTGTGGCAAACTTAGAAATTGGACATTTACAGCAGAAGGATCTCCTTCACTGCAGTCCTTTGGTGGCATTGGATGAAGATGTTCCCACACCATGTGTCCTCCAACAAACCCTGATATCAGGGCAGGAGAATGTACCCAGGAGGGAAAGAAATAGATGCTAAAACAAAAGAAGAAACATTTTTCCTTTTTTATCTTCTAATAAGACCCTGATATTTCATAATGAAGGAGAGTCAGGTGTTAAGATATGCCCTTATTAAATAAGAAGTGTACATGTCTTTGCTTAATCCACAGTGCAGCTCTTGGACTAAGCACAGGGCAAAAGATCTTAATGCCTCTTCTAAACAAGTGGATGCTCTCACTATTCTCCTCCAGTGCAGCTGCAGCTTCTCTGTCCAGGAAGCTCCTCAACTGCTTCATCACAGTCTCCCGCAGACTAATCCCTCTGTCCTACCAGGAATTCATCATTGCTTTCCACATCCCTAGAAGATGATCCATTACACAAGGGGAAGAGGAGGAAAAGCCCACGTGAATCCTGCTCTGTTGTGGCACTGCACTGGGTCCTCAGAAGCAAAGTAGTCACAGTGCCACCAGGAGATGCTGTGAAATAACCCTGGGTGCTCAGGGAGCTGAGCTAAGCAGGAGGAAAAATCCGTGCCCAAAGGCAAGGTGAAGAGTTTCTTGGTTGTAAGCGATATTTTGGAATTGGCAATGAAGTCTCTTCATGGAAAGGGTTGGCAAATTGTGCTGCAAAGTCAGAAACCCCTCATTTCTCCATCACAGCCCATCCAGGCTGGGGCTTGGCTGCAGGGAGCCACCAGTGATGGCTTTGATGGCACAGGCAGGGGCTGCACTGGAGGGTGATGCTGCAGCTGAGGGTCTCTTTCACCCTGTGTCACTCCAGGTTGGTGGCTCTGGCTGTGTCCCCATGCAGAGGTTGGGGACAGCATCCATGGGGGTGGAGCTGATCTCTGCAGCCCTCAGGATTCCCACTGCTGTGTGGGGTCTGGATGTTCGCTCTGGCTCTGACTCCTATTCACTTCCACCAGCAGCAGAAATTTGCTCTGTATCTTCCATTATTTAATCCAGAGAAGGGCATTTAATAGCCCTTGTTTCCTCCACTCTACTGGTCTCTCCCTCCAGCATCTCTGTTAGAGAAAAGGGGATACTGTCAGCCAGCTGTCTGCTTTGATGGCCAAGGAGTTGTCATGCACACTTGCAACCACCCCTGTCATGTTTGGCCTTGTTACCTACACCCTTGAAAAAGTAATTTTAATGAAAAATGGTCATCTCATAACCAAGAAAATAAGGTAAAGCTCAGTTCTCGAACTTCCTCCAGCAGAGTACAGAATCAGTGCCCAGACTGGGAAAGGCTGTCCCAAGGTACAACACCGGGAAGGGCCCAGGAGCTCCTTCAAGGGCAGAGATGGCCTTTGCCTCTGTCCCCAAGCCAAAAAAAGCAGTGGCTCAGTGTGATTTCATGAGTCATCCCTAGCATGAGTCACTGCTGCTCCATGGGCTATCATTTTGTTGGGAATCGGCTCTTGCTGGATCCTGTGCTGCAGACACGGCAGGGGGGGCCAGGGCAGGGTGGGAGGGGACACCAGGGCCGAGCTCTGCGCACACCCCTCAGGAGAAGACACCTCTCTTGCTAGCTAAGGCATCAGGCCAAAATCAACCCTGCCATTGAATCTCCAGCTGCTCTCAGGGAACTTGAAATGGTGGTGGCACTCACATTGTAAGCAGATTATTTCTGTTCCTTGCTGGGCTCTTTGCCTGCACACAATCAGTTACTAATCGCATCTTTTTCACCAGTTAACTTGGGCGTTTATCAGTCTGAGCCCTCGCCTTTATCAGATCTCAGCCTTGCTGGGCTGATGAGCATCTCTTACGCTTCCCAGACTCGCTGGAAAATCTCTGCCACTTATTTGAAATGTGCTGAAATGATGCCAGGTGAAACTGCCTCTTCTGGAAATCCCTGCAGCTCTGAGGTGCTCCCAGCTCAGAGCACAAATGGAAGCAAGTGGCACTAAGAAGCCTCGTTCCCACCGTGCCCCAGGGTGTCCATCCTGGGCAAAACCTGCATCCTCGGTGCCCTCACGGGGACTCAGAGGGTGCTAAAGCTATTGCAGGGGGCAGTGGGAGAGCAGAGAGCTGCTCTTTGCAATGTCCCCACGTGTACACACATGCACATGAGTGTGCAAGCCCGTGCACACACCCCCCTCCCACCCCCCACACTCACTGTGTTGCACTCAGAGCTGTAGTTCTCTCTTGGTATGTGCCCCAGGTGATGCTCTCAGCACCCTGAGTGACACAGCGATGCCCCAGGCGATGATCCCTGGCCCTGGTTCCTCAGCAGGGTGAGGGTTCATGCGTGTTTCATGCCCTGGTTCGTGGATGACCAGAGCAGGAGTCAACCAGAGGAGGCCCCGCAGCGCAGCCCGGCTGCAAAACACCTCCCCCAGCCAGGGGCACGGCCGAGCCACTGTCCCCAGTCACCCCGGGGCACGGCCGAGCCACTGTCCCCAGTCACCCCGGGGCACGGCCGAGCCACTGTCCCCAGTCACCCCCGGGG
>JAOXXN010000191.1:16598917-16612560 GCA_026770055.1 Myrmophylax atrothorax
CCCAGGTTGCTCCAAGCCCTGTCCAGCCTGGCCTTGGACACTTCCAGGGATGGGGCAGCCACAGCTTCTCTGCCCAAGCTGTGCCAGGGCCTGCCCACCCTCACATGGAAGAAAGAGAGATGGATCTGTATTTCTATACAATCTGTATATTTCTATATAAATTTGTAATGATAAATGTATCTCTCTATGTATTTATATAAAAAAGAAAGATTGTATTTTTATATAATCTATATATAGAGGGAAATAATATTGTTTACCTTGATGTGACTTCAAGCACTTCCCACCCTTCCAGCAGCAGCTGCAGCTCCTGGGACACACATGCTGTGCCTGCTCCTGCTGCCCACCCTGAGCTTGCCATGTGTCCAGAGCCATTGCCAGGTTCCTTGGCATGCCCTTGGGATCAGGGGTCCTGGGGGGCTGACATCCAGCCCAGCCTCATCCCACCCATCCTTCATGCATCACAACCCTGGCATCCCTACCCAATGGGCACAAGATCCTTCTGGGAAGAGGGACATCATGGGATGTCTCTCCTGGGCTTTCTGACCACAAGGCCGATGCTGGCCATGGGGCTGGGTACCCACGTGTGGCTACAGGGGCAGCAGAGAGCCTGGAGCCCACAGAGCAGAGGTGCTGCTCTCACCAGCCTGCACTGGGACAGTGTTTGGGCACAGCACCCCTTTTCCTGCTGGATTCCAGCCTAGGTGGAACTGGATGTCTGCATGCAGCCTGTTGAGGGCCACAAACATCTGCAGAGCTGGAGGTGAAAGAGCTGTGAGGAGCCCCTGATCATGGGAATGTAGCTGAACAGAGCTGAGCAGCACGGCAGGAGCCATCTGAGCAGCCAGAGCCTGGAGCTGAGGGAGCCTGGGGGAGGCTCCTGTGCTCCCATCCATGGCACACATGGGGACTTTAACGAGAAATTGCTTGTTAATGCATGCAGTGCTTTGTGATTACTGAGTACAGCGTGGCACACTCTGCTGACACGTTACAGGGCTTAGAAATAAATACAAGAGATGACTCTTCAGGCATGTGAGGGGCCTCCTGCTCTGCTGGGGGTTTTGTCTTGTGGGCTCCCAGGCTGTGGTGGGCATGGACTTTGTGCATCTTGTGTGTGAATTAAATACCAGATGAAATTGCTGGTTTGGGGTGGGGGGTGCCAGGTTGGAGCCTGTTTGCTCCTTTCCCCCTTCAGTCCAGGAAAACCCTTTGCTAGAGCTGCACCTCCCTCCTCCTCGCAGTGTTACACAAAGCTGATTGCCACAGCACAGTGATGGGAACATCATCCCCAGCCCTCCCTGAGCAGCCCGTGGTGCCACCAAACCCCACTGCCAGCTGCCATGGCTCGTTGCAGGGAGGAATACTTGCAATAACCCTGTAAAGAGGTAGAGTTCATAAATTATTACAGGCAGCTCTGAACCCTTCAGAGCAGTTTCCTAAACAACCCCCAGGTAGCTGTGAGAGGGACAAGCCTGGCTATTGGGTTATTGGGGAGGGGGAGGTGGCAGGAAGGTCCCAGTGGTTTCAGCAATGCTGATCCCAGAGTCCCACCACCCACTGTTGTGTGTGATGAACAACAGCCCTGTCCCAAAGCAGGTGGTCTGCCCAGGAGGGACTTGCCAGCACAAACTGTGCACAAAGGTGGCAAACAGGTGGGGGAAGTGGAGGTTTCACCCTGGCCATACAGGTTGTGGTCGAGTTGGAAGCCTCTGCCTGCATCCCCAATCACCCTGTCAGGCTGCATAGCTCTTTCCACAGCTCCCTGATTAGTTCATTTATGCTGTGGGTAATAACTGGAGTGCTTTGTTTCTGTGCTGCCCTTTTCCCCCTGGATACCATGACCTGCTGCAGCTCACTCTGGGGGGCTGTGACCCATGTCCCCTCCTGTCTGCCCTGTGATGGGCACTGCTGGTGTGGGCCAGCACTGTCAGTCCCCTCTGACCAGGACAGGACAGAGTGTTTAATCCAGCCTGGAGTCTCCTGGGGTACTTAATCCAGCCTGAAGCTTTCTGGGGTATTTAATCCAGCTTGAAGTCTCCTGTGCTGCAGTGGGACAGGTCCTGCCTCTTCTCTCAGGGCCTTCACAAGGGGTTTAGCAGGAGAGGGAGGGTGAGAGTTGGACTGGAAAAGACAAGAAAATGCTTGCAAATGACAGGCAGATGTGGCATAAGGACTGTGTGATGTTCTCCCTGGGGTCTCCTCCTTCCTGGGCTCTGTGGGGCCGTCACAGGACCTGCTACAGGCCTTGGCTGAGCACTCACTCCCCTCTCAGTGTGGCTTTGGCCAAGGTTCCATCCCCAGGGATGTTGGGAGCTGCTTTCTGAGCTGCCCAAGGGGGCTGGCACAGCCTGCAGTGGGTCCCCAGGGACCCCAGCTGGGCTGGCAGCAGCCTGAGGGCTGGGAGGAGTGGGGTGCCCTGTCCCACCCTGTGCAGCCTCCTCTGGGGGTCTGAGCCCAGAGGCTGCTGGAAGAGGGGGTGGGTTTGAGACACGGGGTGAGCAGAGCTGTGTAAGAGACAGCAGAGAATCCATCACAGCCACCCCCACAGCTTACTCACCCGCTCCTTCCCCTGCAATCTCGGGCACTCCCACTCGCCCATCCCCAGGTGATGCACTGGTGATTTGCCACAGGCACTTTGGAGGGAGAGGAGAGTCGAGAAGCTTCCCAATGCAGGTGGCTCCCACCCCCAGGGAAGGGACCTTGGGAAGCATCCACACCTGTGGGAAGGGAAAAGCTTTGCCAAAGGCAGGGCAGTGGGGTAGGGACACTGTGACACCCCGAGTCCTGCCGAGTCCCCTCGAGCCAGGGCCACCTTCTCCAGGCAGGGACAACCCCACACCCAACCCCTCAGTGCACACACAGGGGCTGAGCTGGCCCAGGCAGAAACCAGCAGAGAGGCAGCTGCTTTGCTGCAGAAGGCCAGGCCAGAGCCAAGGCCATAACCCCAGTGCCCAAACAGAGCTGCTGCCCCTCAGCCAGCCAGTCCTGCCTCTGGCTCCATCCCACGAGCAGCGCTGGGCGATGGAAGCCCCTTGGCCCAGACTGACCAAAGCCTGTGCCAAACTCTGATGGGCGCTGGACCAGCCTTCACACAGCCAAAACACACAAGCAATGCTGCTCAAATGCATCTGGGATGCTGCTGGGTCCCTGCTGGAGATTGTGTTTGAGAGGGTTATTTAAGAGAAAAACTTGTGTTTTACTTGTGAAGGCAGAAAGACCAATTTTTGTCTCTTCCCAATAAATCTAAGTTCCACTTGCTCCCAAGTTGACCCAGTAATTGTAATTCTAAATTAAATGTAAATGTATTGGCTGCTGGTAAAGGTCATTCCACAGAAAATGGCTATGTTTGCCTCTCTTCAGATGCATGAATACTAAACATGTATAATTCACAGGATCATTAGCAGATAAAGACGTTTCCCACCTCTGCTCCCTAATCCTCACACAAACCCATTTTATACGTCAGTGGGCAAAAGGAAAACTGTTCACTCTTATTAAATGCTTATAGATCGGGCTGTCTGCTATGAAAAAATGCAAGTGCTCAGCATCTATCAGGATCCAGCCCTCTGGAAATGAAATCTGTGACTTGATGGAGGCAGAATGACCTCAGGATGTCCTTTAGGGCTCTGTGCAATTGGGTCTCTGCCCTGCTAGATCTTGAAAATGGTGGACTTGTGTGAAGGTCTATGAAACCTCCTCCAAAGCTTCTCTCAGGGGAATTAAGGAATGCAGGTCTAATGAGGACCTGAGTAGAAAGCACTGATTATCTCGGGAGCTTCTTGGGTCACACTGTGCCTGCTCAGGGAGCTCTGAAAACTCAGGAATAACTACCAGGTGCTGGTGTCTCAGAGCTTCAGAGATCATGAGGACCTTTCCACCACCAAGTGCTGAGGAAGGAAAAACCACAGTGAACAGCAGAAATTATCCCTTGGCAATGGGAGGAGGTGGCCAGGTGGTTTCCTTGCACCAAGCTACGGCAGGAATTCTCAGCATCCTCAAAACACTGAGCCTCTTGTTGTTAGAGAATGTCACAATTTCCTCAGTTGTGATCAGGAACTGAAATTACTCAATACTTTGGATTTTCTCTCCTCTTTGTTGACTGATTACAAACAATCTGCCACAATCTGCTGGAGCTGCCACACTCTGGAGGCAGAATGAACAATGGATGCTCATGGCATAGCTTTGTTCTCAAGGACCTGCTGGTGGTTTCTGAGCCAGGTGGGGATCTTGCAGCAACCCCCTCCATCTGCTGGGTATTTCCCTGGGCAGCCCTTTGTGGGAGGCTGAGTGGGTGTCAGATCCATAGCCGGACTGACACAGGGATGAGGAGGGTCTGGCTCCCTCCCAAGCAGCTGAGCCAGCTCTGTGCTCTCAGGGCAGCAGTGCCACCTGCCATTCACCCCTTGCACTTTTGGGACTGTGCTCCATCCCCACTGGATGCTCACTCCCAAAACAAAGCACATGAAGCTTGTCATGTCAGCACACATGAATACAGCCCCAAATCACCACCCATTTCACTGCAGATGGACACAGAAGCTGCTATTTGCCCTTCCGCCTGTCTGAGACTTTCAGAGGTTCTCTGTTGTGAAGTTTCATGGTCACCCATGGCCATGTCCCCACAGCACCAGCTCCAGAGCCCACGGCAGCGCTGCCCGGGGTGGGAACTGGAGGGTGACTGTGCAGATGTGGTGCCTCCAGCAAGCAGAGGCTCAGGGAACACATCCAAAGCTGTCTCTTGGCAGGCAGAGCTGGGCATGCTTCCAGGCCCCAGCTCCAGCATCCAGCATACCCCAACCCGAGCCCGGGCTGCCCTTGGAGCTGCTCCCCAATCCATCCCTCAGCACTGTGCTCAGAGAAACACTGCTCTGGTGGGGGCACAGCCCTTCCTGCCTCAGGTGCACCGAGAAGTGCTGGGACCAGGAGCTGTGGCAGCAGCAGCTGCACTCAAAGCCCCTCCACTCCCAAGGACCAAAGCCACATCCCATTCCCCAGGCAGTGCATGCAGGTGTGGATGGTCTCCACTTGGACAAGGAAGGTGTGCCAGGCTGTCACTGGTTACCTGTTTCTGGGCTCAACTGCCCTGACCTGGCACTCCCCAGCTCTAGATAAGCTCCAGCTTTTCCCTCTCAGCTGAGCCAGCTCCCAGGGAGTAGTAGGGGTTGAGCTGCTCTGCAGAGATGTCCCAAACAGTGTCCTCACTACCACGGGAATTATCCCATGGGGCTGAGCAGAGTGGTGATGACAAAGGTTTATCAATAACCTCAAGAGCGGTGGAATAATATTGGGCAGAGCTGAAAGCAAGGCCCCAGCACCAGTGTGAAACCTCACATGGGATCAGGCAGGAGACAAGCCCACCCAGAGCACGTGCCTGCAGTGCCCCAGGAGACCAGTCAATAACCCAGGACAGCAGAGCAGAGGACACGGGGCAGGAATCATCTGTGGATGGTCTTAGCCATGTGATGGACTCCCACAGGTCAGGATGGATTCAGTGGGGCTGGGGAGCAGGTGGTGCACATGGGGGGCAGCAGGACTTGGTGCCTGGGAGGCTCTCACTGGGTCGGTGCTGCTCGCCCAGGCATGGCTGTGTCTGTCCCCAGCATGGTGGACATCCTTCCTCTGGCTTCAATAAAAGCCAAGCCTTGGTGTGTCTTAAGGTGATTGAGGTGCTTCTGGGTGCTGCCCAGAGGTGGAGATGTGCCTGCTGTGATGTGTGAGGGTTCCTTCATGCAGTCACAGGGCAGGGGATGCAGTCCCTGTCCCATCCAAGCATCTCCCCAAAGCCTCAGGGAGGCTCCCAGGGGCTGTTCTGCTCCAACCCTCCCCCCTTCCTTCACTGGCTGCGAGGTTTGGGCATGGAGGGAGCTGGCAGGCCCTTCCTGGAAGGTGCTCATTCATGCACTGACACGTTTATTTGCATACAGACATTTTAGGCTTTTTTGTTGTTGGCTGACTTATTGTACGAGTTCTCAAAGCTGTGATATTGAATTATAAATTGAGACAGTGTATCCATGAAAGATTGCTCTTTGACTATAGGCAGCACTATCGAATATGACAGTCACAATAAATGCATGCTTTAAAGCCAAGCTAAATATGCTCTGCAATCCAAGATGTGCAAATCAAGCAAGTAGAAAAATAACCATAATATTTTTTTCCACAAACAAATCCCAAACCTTGGGTGATGATTTTGTTTAGCTTTATGTCTTGGCTCCTTGGCAAAATACTCAGGCAGCAGATAATGAAATGACCTACTTTTGCTGTCTTTGTTCATGACAACACATAAATTAAGAATTATGCCCTTTCAAATTAAACTTATCGTTTTTGCAAAAATTAGAGAGCAATTTCCGCTTCGGATTGGAGGTGTGGGAGGGGGAGGTGGGTGCCAGTCCAGCTGCTGTGGGGGTTCCCCGTGCTGTGCCCACTCCCAGGAGTGGGGGCTGAGTGTCCGAGTGGTCCTGGGCTGGTACCCACCAGCAGCCGCGTCTCCTCCTCCTGTCAGCTGCTCTGACTCATCCGGCTTCTTCACCTCCTGGAGGTCCCAGGGGCTCAGCAGTGCCATTTAGCTGCTTGTTTAACTAATGCTCAGGTTTAACCTCAATGCAAACTTGAAGGCTGCCATAAACGGGTGTCGTAGGGAGCGAGCGCCCAGGGAGACCCCTCCTCTCCGTGGGAATTGTTTTGCCTCCAACTGCATGTGATGCGCAGGGTGTTGTAATGCTTTCTGACTGGGTGACAGCAAAATAATGTTTGCTTTAATTGAATTTCGGAGCGGGCGTGTGGGCTGCAGCCGGCGGTGTTGGGGGTGGCGCTGCCCCCGGGGAGGGGGGTGCCCAGCGTGGGGGTGCGGGCTCCCAGCGAGGCTGGAGGTGATATCGAGGGAAACGTAATTATTTGCTCAAGTGAGTGCTGTGTGTCTGGCTGCTGTTGCCTGCGTGGCTGGGTCAGAGCAAGGTTGTTCAACGCGGCTGTGTCATTTCCTGAGGATGCCCGAGGCACGGCGGAGGCTGGAGCGCGGCGGGGAGGGCGGTGCTGGCTGACCCTGTGCCCTGTGCCCGCATGGGCGAGGTGGGCTGCGGGGCCTGGGGGAGCTTCGGTCCTCCCCAAACACCTCAGATGAATTTAGTAGTCTACAAAATCCGTTATGGAACCAAACCGTGTATTTCCCCAAACAAGAAGCAAAATACAGCACTTGGAGCTTCCCATTCCCGGGCCCCAAAGGCATGTTACAAACCCCTGTGTGCCCGCTGCAGGAGAGGGGCTGGGGGTGGTGGCAGCATCCCTGGGCACCCCCCTGCCCGTCCCAGCCGCGGTCCCTGCCGGGGCTGCAGGGCCACAGGCCCACCCAGGCTCAGTTCCCAAAGGCCACCACCAGGACACAGAGGTCCCTGGGTTGGTCTCCATCCCTGGCAGAGCCCAGCAGGAGTCAGGGGCAGGATGTAGGGCATGTACAGCAGTTCATCCCTGTGAGATGAGTGGGGGCACTTCAACACACCCCTGACCCCTGCAGCCCCCCAGCCAGAAGTGCAGTGACTGCTCTCCCTCCCAGCCTGTAAGTGCTGGGTGGGCAGCACTGCCCTGGCAGGGGCTTTGCTGTGCTCCCTGCCCTGGCAGAGCACTCCTGCAGGCCAGGAGGATGTTGCTGGCTCACACCAGCCCTGGGTCTGGCCCCGAAGAAGTTTGTGCTTCGGCTGCTGGGCCACTGCTATGGCAGGAGCCGAGAGGTGCCTCTCCTCGTGCTCCCATTCCCAGCAAGCTCCCAAGTGGGTGATTCCTCAGAGCTCCCAGCTCTGGCAGGAGGATTTGAGGCTCAGAGGGTGCTTGGCCGTGCTCCTCAAGCCCTCTGTGTACTGGGGTGAGTGATGCTGGGGAGCAGAAAAACATCCATCACTGACCCCAAACCACAAAGTATCCTGTGCTGATTCCATCTGTGCCCACGGCAGGGGCTGAGTGCACAGCAGGGTTTGGGGGGGCTGTGCCTGGCCCAGCCAGGTTCAGGTTCTCATGCCATTCTGCTGGAGAGTGGGGCACACCCTGGGGTGCTGCCCCCCACAGCACAGACCCCAGCCGGGGGGGTGGGTGAGAGGGCTGGCAGCGGTGACCCCACACCGGTGGCACCTTCCCTGTCACCTCTTCAGCACTTTGCATCGGTGCTCTCCGTGTTGCCAGAGTTCCCTGGGCTGGGCTGGGTGCTGCGGCCCCGGAGGTGGTGGCTCTGCTCCCCCTCCAGGCGGGCTCCTCTCTCCTGCTGTTGTTGAGCCGTGCCTGGCAGGAGCACTTGCACTTCTTCCTTCCAGCCTGTTTGTTTCCAGGTTCAGTGAGTAATTCCCGATGAGCTGTAATTTCTAAAATTGAATCTTTAAGATTGCAAACAAGAGGCCTGAATTAATATTCCCGCAGCGTGTGGTGTGTTAACTCCCCCTGGGATGTCTCACCTGACAGCTGTGCCTCCCCTGCAAGCCTGGCCCTCCCGCCGCTGGAACCAGCCAGAGCAGGATGGGACCCTCCTGCTGCAGACCTAGACCCAGCTGGCAGTGGATGTGTGGGTCACAGCTGCTCCCCACACTGATCTCAGCTTTGAAAATATCTTATTTAGGTCAGATTCTTTTTTCCAGGCAGGTCTTCTGCCAGTCTTTGTTTAATCTGAGCTGTCTAATTGGAGCCCCCAAATTCGGCTGAACATGCTGTTAGTCTCACTGAAGAGCTCTGGCCCCATGGGTTGACTTTTTTTCATTTCCCTTTTTGCAGTGGATTGATTTTCCTGCCAATGTGATCCCTCCCCACTGAAGTTCCCATCACTGCAAAGTTCAGGCTCCCCTTTGTTCTAATTATCGCTGTCTCCACACAAAGTGAAAGAGGCAAATGCTCTGCTCTATTTTAGGTGTAATGGAGATGATAGTCCTGCACAGCTGGGAAGGCTGCAGGGAGCTCTTGCTCAAAGGAACATCTTTCCTTGGCCAGAATCAAAGGAGCAGCCAGTCTGTGTTGGGAGACCCCCACACCCCCCTGGCCAGGCTGCCCTCAGCAGGGAGCAGCACTGCTGTCCCCTGCCCAAGGCAGGCACAAACTGGAACTTTTATTATCCCTGCAAGTGTGCTGAGGATGCTCCTTGTCCTCCCATGTTAGAGCAGCAGATGCCCCACTCCTGGCAGCATTCAAGGTCTGGCTGGATGGGGCTCTGCTCAGCCTGGTCTAGCGGGAGATGTCCCTGGCCTTGGACTGCATGGTCTTTAAAGGTCCCTGCTAATCCAAAGGAGCCCTCCCATGGGCTGCTACAGGGTGGCTCTTCTCCCAGGATGGAGAGCAGTGCTCCAGTAAGGAGGCCTTTTGCTGCCTTTAGGTTTTCCTAATTCCCCAGTAAAGTCCCCAGAGAATGTGGGCTGTTTCCTCTGTCTGGACTGCCATCAATTATGTTTCCCACAATAATGAGGCAGCAGGAGCAGTGCAAGCCCAGGTGCCCTGGCTCCAGGGGAGGCCCTGCTGTGCCATCCTGGGTGCTGGTTGTGCCCAAGCAGCTGATGTGCAGCTCTCCACCCACCTGCACCCACTCCTAGCTCTGCCCACCTAAACCCCCCTTGCCCCACTGCCCCAGAAGTGGAGGGTGTGTGTGGGGGCAAATGGCCCTGGCAGCCCTGAGTGGGTCTGGTGGGGGGCGAGCTGTGGCACCCACACCGTGGGCATGTCCTCCCCCCTGGAGGGACAGGATGCTGCCCTGGGGAAGGAAAAACACCAGGGGATGTGGATGCATCAGCTATTGATCCTGTAGTGATGTAGGGAGCCAGAAATAGAGCCTGAGAGGCCGGGGTGACTCACGTACCTGTGATCCGGTGTGTGCTGAGTGGGACGGGCTGGAGCGTCAGGCTGTGCAGGTGTGGGAGCTGTGGGGCTGGGACACTCGTGATTCAGGGGCTGCCTCAGGGCAGGGGGCTGGGCATGGGGGCTGGCAATCAGGAGTGCCAGCTGCTGCAAACACCCTGCACACCAGAGCAGGCTGTGGGCAGCCCAAGCACCCCCAGGAAGCATCTCCAGGGGCTCATCCAGGCCCTGGACCTGCTCAGTGTGGTGCCACCCCCTCAGATTCCCTCTTCTAGCCCAGGCTGGGCCACCTGCACATGGAACACGGGATAAAACCTAATCTATCTAATTACCTGGGATTTTCTCTTTCTAAATGACATAGGCAGAGGGCTGTGTATTCGGAGGGAAGGGCAGCCAGAGGGGGAGCAAGTCACAGCCGAGTTCAGCTGGAGCCACGAGCAGATGAAGTTACTGAGCCCCCTGAGCTCAGTGGCATTTTTCAAGTGAAATGCTCTTTTACTGCTAAGATTAACTGTTGACAAAAAGGCTATTTTTTGAGAAGTCTCTTCCTGACAAAATATTTGAAAGGGGTTTAAAATAGTTTGCGTGGAAACATGGAAAAGCTCAGGCTGGAAGGAGCTGTGGGGATCATCTGCTCTGCCCCCACTGCCAAAAGCAAGCCCAACCTGAGCTACATCCAGCTTTGATTTTATACCTTATTTTTACATTTTTCAGTGCAAATCTGCATTTTTCATCTTGATGCAACCTTCAAAATCTCTGTCAAAACAGTTTAACTGAAACTTCTACTGAAAGTAGCTGAAAAGGTTGGCATGGAAAGAAATGTTTCAAAATGAAATGTTTAGTGACCTCATCTGGATTCCTTTCAGTGATTTTTATTTTTCTATCTGGCTTAGAGTGGGAATCTTTCCCAAGATGTTCAGGTGGGAATCTGGAGGTGGGGATGGGCTATGGCTGAGCCAGCTTTATCCTGCCTCCCACATGGGCTGCCTGGGCTGTGCTGAGCCCTTCTGGGAGTCCTGAGGGAGTGACTGGTTGGGGGACAGTGGCACAAGTGGCCACAAATCCTGCTGGGTGATGATCTCCAGCATTGCCCTGGGCTCAGCTCAGCCCTGTCTGCATGTTGATGGGGTCCAGCAGACCCACTGGGGTCTGGGCTGGCCATGCCCTGCCCTGGGCCCCCTGCAGTCAGTCCCTGGTCCTGTGCAGGGCCACTTGCCCTCTGCAGCCTTGCACCCTGGCTGCTAATCTGCACTTTGATGAAAAATGAATAAAGGAGTTTCAGCCTTCTCGCTATGTACGGTGAGGAAAGACTTCTAAAGCTGAAAAGACCAGTATGTGCATAGAAAGGATCTGTGTTTTATTACTCTTATCTTGTTTTTTTTCCCCTCTGTTACTAATCTCATTATGCTTAAGGGTATAAATTTAGGTTGGCACAAATCTGTATTGCTTAAATATTTTACCTTGAGTTGTTAGAAGCTCTCTCCATCTGTGAGGATAATACTAAGTATTAATTAACCAGCTAATCCTATGCAGTGCTTGGAAAACATAAAACAAGACAAAGAAGCAAGTCCAAAGTGCAATTCCATTCAAAGCAAGCCTGTCCTTCTGCCAGAGGAGAAGGCTTTGGGTTTTTTTTAACTTTGAGAACAGCACCCACCTTGCTTCAAGTATCTGCTTGAAGCTGCAAATCACATTTTAAATCAGAAAGAGCAAAGCAAAGGGAGACTGAAGGGAGACCAGGACACATGAGCATGTTGGGCTGCCCAAGGGAGGTCAGCAGCTCCTCCTCTGTCCTTCCCCTGGCAGGACATCTTGCAGGCAAAGGGATGGAGAAGTGCTGGGGTGTGTGCCCTGGGCTGGGCGCTGATTTTCAGCCCCCAACATGTGTGCCTGATCCTGGCCACTCATCTGGGCATGACGCAATCCAAAATCTCATCTTTGGCACCAAAGCTGCTCCCCTGATACCTGAGGGAGTGTCTTTGTACACAGTGAGGCCCCCCTGAGGAGGGCTGGGTCCTGGCTGTGTTGGGATTCGGGTGGTGCTGGAGGAGGCTCTGGGGGGAGCACACAGGAATGTAGACTGGGCTCTGTGTGGGTGCCTGGCAGCTCCCCATGCCATGCCACCAGCTTGGTATCCTCTGCTATGTCCTGAGGGTCACACGCTTCAGTAATGTGGGGCACGGGCATGTTATGGAGAAAATGAGCAGTCTGGGGGCCTGGCTGAGGTTGGGATGGAGCAGGGCTGGGGAAAGGGCAGCCCTGGCTCTGTGCAGGGAGCAGCAGGAGGCTGGAATTCCCTGGTTTGGGGTGTCAGCTGATTGCTTGTGTGTCTGCAGAGCATGGGAGCATTTAGGGGTGCTCTGAAAAGTCGGGGGGGCTTGTCCCTACAACACATGGGTATTTCAGAAAGTCCTTCCCTGGCTGCTCACGTTGCCACAGCTCTGCAGAACCCTGACTGCTTCTGCCTCCAGACAATGCCAGGGGAAGTTATTGTCTCCCAATATCATCACAAGGGGCCAGGCTTGACATGAGCAGGTTCACTGCATTCACAATGTATATTCCCAGCTGCTAGTCTGGCCCTTCCTGTCTCCCTCTGTGTTCCCAGCTGGGAGCTGTGGTGTGGGCATCAGCAGGGCCAACGTTGGGGCCCTGGGGCCCTTTAGGCTTAGCTCCATTTGTTTTGCTGCGAAGGCACCTGTGCAAAGCCTTGTGCTGCTTGGAGTGGGGTGCCTGAGCTCCAGGTCCTGCTCAACCCCCTCCCCACACAGCAGCACGTGCAGTCCAAGCACGGAGCTTGTGGGGGCAGTGTGGGCTGTGCAGCCCTGTCACCACTGCAGGGTGCTGGGTAGCACGTTGGCACAGCCCTGGAATGCCTATCTGCCTCCTGCTCCCACTCTGTGTTATGTTTCCCAAAGCCAAACATTAGGAGTTTAAAGGGTCACTTGGCTGGACTCTGCAAGGGGCTGAAGTGAGGAAGGAAGGTTGGATAGGACACAGGAAGCTCATCCATGAGGTGGGGGAGTTGGTGTCCCAGAGAGGGAACAGTGCTGGAGAGAGCACTAAACCAATCAGATTGTTCTGCATCCATCCCAATACTCCACCCTAGTAGCCAAGTTATTTTTAACACCTTTCTCATAGCAACCTGGTGATTCTCCCATTCTCTGCATCAGTGAAGGGCAAGCAGGTTCCCTGGAGAAGGAGTCCTTGGACAGCATCTGTCAGCACTGGGGCAGGAGGGGCAGGAGCCTGTGGGCACGAGAGTCCTTACCCCCTGCAAGCCAAGGCCTGGTCTGTGTGTCCTTCCCACACACATCCAGTCTCCAGAGGAGCTGAGATGTGTCCCCAGGACGTGCACCTTGCTGGTGCAGCACAGCAGAAACTCAGTGTCCACTTTCCTTGTGTTTAGCAGGGATTAAGGGAAGTCACTATATTTCTATGTGGTATTTTCTATTGGGGAAACAAGTTCTGGAGCCCAGTGATAATAAACTGTGTTTCCAGAGCCTGTGCCCATCCATGGTGTGGACATTTGCACTGTGCCCACTCCTGCAGGGCAGGCCCTGGAAAAGCCATCTGTGCCTCCAGCCAAGCCCACAGCCATGGCTAAGCTGGAGCCACCCCCTCTGCATCCCGAATGACAGACTGGGTAAGGCTGGAAGGGCCCACAGTGGGGCATCTGATCTCACCTCCCTGCTCCAGCAGGGCCATCCCAGAGCACATGGCACACGATTGTGTCCAGACAGCTCTGCAATATCCCCAGGGAGGAGACTCCACACCCTCTCTGGGCTCTGCTCAGGCCTCAGGCACTGCACAGCAAAGAAGTTCTTCCTCCTGTCCAGCTG
>JAOXXN010000191.1:16627076-16637678 GCA_026770055.1 Myrmophylax atrothorax
CCTAAAGATGCTGCGGAAGGTACTTGATGTCAGTGAGGCAGAGCCGCGGGGCTGCACACAGGGCTGGCTGTGCTTTGCCGTGGCCGCCCCGGGGCTGGACGAGGGTGTTTGGCAGCGCCGAGGTGGCCTTTGCGGTGAGGTTGAAGGCGGCCCTCGCTGCTGGCCCGAGGTCGGGAGCATCTCACCCCTCTGTGAGGACCAGCACGGGAGCGGCGCTGACCTGGCGCTCACCCTCCCGCCAGCCTCCCTGTGCTCCAGGGATTTTGGGGAAACACTCTGAGGCTGTCAAGGCACTGCGTGGGCAAGTCCAGCAAGTCCCAGTGGGGCTCTCCAGGGTCAGGGGACGCGGATGCAGCGAGAAGCCGAGCACAGGCGCGGGGAGCTGGGGGAGGCTCCCGAGGCTCGGGGTGCTCATCCCTGGTGCGAACAGCCCCGTGTGTAGGTGTTTAATAGGATATTGCATGGAGCGGCACTGCATTAATCACCATGGCAACACGGCGGCGGTAAACAGTCTGAAATCATCCCGGAAAACAGCGCGCCAGTGTTCACATCGGCCCTAATACGAATTAACAACCAAGTTGGCAATGACTCAGTGTAGCATAAAGCACAGCCATGGCATCGCAGAAGTCCCCCAAAGGGCAATCACAGAGTGCCAGCTGGGGAAGGAGCCCACAAAGAACCCAAAAACGCCCTCGGTTTCCTGGGGGCCGTCCCACACGGGCATCCCCTGCCTGCGGGCAGGGTGGGCAAGGCACCCAGGGCAGAGCATCCCCTCCTGCCTGCCCCATGGGAGGGACGTGGGGTGAGGGCAGAGCCTCGGGGCCGTGGCAGGACCTGCCATTGCATTGCTCGGGTGGCCTTGTCCCCCTCGGTGCCACTCATTGTCACTCAGAGTGTCTTGTTAAGCAATTTCCACAGCAACACTGGGCCTTCCCATCGCAGTGGCTGAACTGGCAGCACTGTGGAGTTCAGACCATGGCCAGGCTTCACCAGACTCTGTGTCCAACAGCAGCCCCAGAGGGTTTACACTGTGAATCCCCCTTCCTGGAGTGCTGTCTGGGTGGCAGCTCTCCATGTGTGCTCCCTCTCTCCTGGTCCCAGCAGGGCAGAGCCCCCTGGCACATCCCAGCAGGGGCCCTGAGCATCCTGTCCCCGGCCACCAGCAGGAACAGCAGCAGCTGAAATACATCCTCAGGCACAGTGTGTGCTGCTGGTCCCCACAGCCACCTCCCCTGGGGATGTCTCCAAGCTCTCCTGAGACATCAGCCTTGGCAGAAAGCTCTACACAGGTTCCCAGGGCTTTTGGGATGTCCTGGAGAACAGTATCCCTGGGATCCCCTGTGGCAAGGGTTTGCTGCTGATTGCAGCTTCACCAAGTCAGTGCCTCAAGTCCTTTCCCACCCTTCAAACATCTCTGCCTGAGGCCAACACCTACCCCAGTGACTACATGAGGCTCATATCCCAAAACTGGTGGCAAAGAGGACACAGGAGGGTTGGCAGGGAGCAGAGTTCTGGGCATGGGCAGCTCTGCATGGGGTGGGAGATTGTAAACCTCATTCTCCATCAATTAAAGGTCCCAAAAGGGCAGCCCTCCCCTCCTTGGCATCACCTGACTTACCTGCCTTGCACCAGAGCTCCTCTGTCAGCCCCAGCTGGGCTCTGTGACAGGTATGTGGGGTCCCAGGTCCTCCTGGGTGTGAGCATGGCAGGTGGGTGCTGGAAGGGCTGCCCCAGCCACAGCTTCACCTGGGGTTGGACAAGGAGCATTTTGCTTTTCCTGTTCCATTTAATCCCTCTTGGTCCAATAGCTGCAGGTGTTGATTTGGCTGGCTCCATCCTCTGCCTCCATTCTGGGTGCTCTGGAAGGTGCTGCACAGTGATTGCAATAGCCATGACACTGGCATGGCACTTGTGCTACCAGGATGGCAGAGGGCTGGGATGTTTCCTGTAGTTTAGGATCTTCTTAAGATCAGCTCCAGTGTGGAAGCAGGATGGCACCCACTGCACCTCTGCCATGGGTGATGCTCACCCACAGCTGGGACCTCACAGGGGAGGGGAAACACCTGCAAGGTGCTGGCAGGTGCTGTCACCCTGCTGGATGTCTCCTGATGTCAACCACTGTGTTCCATCGTCATGGAAACCAGGAGCTGGTGGTAAGCAAGTCAAGCCATCCTCAAAAAGCACCAGGACAGGCCACCTGGGGAGAGATGACTCAGGGTAGGATAGGTTGCACCTTTGTGGAAAACAGCCCAGCAGCTTCCCTTGAAGTAAACTCCTGCCAGTGCAAGGGAGAATGGGGACCTCAATGGACCCCCTTGTCATGCAACAAATCCCCTGGGCATGGAGCTGGGGGAGTCCCCAGTGAGCCACCAAGACCATGTTCCCCCTCCCCCCCCCCGAGTCCTTCCCAGTGTGTTGGGTGAAGAAGGGACCCAAAACCAGTTTGGGCCAAGATGTGCAGCAAAGAAAACAGGAAAGAACACCCCTCCATCAGCTGTACCATGTGCTGCAGCTGTCACACCCAGAGCTGCTTCCCAGGGTTGTGCCTGGGCCCCTGGAGCCCCTGCCAGCCCCGGGAGCCTCCTGAGCCACCAGCCGTGTGGCCAAAACCTCAGGGCCTCAGCAGTGCAGCAAGGTGTGTGCCAAACCTCACCTCTGCAGGTCATCTGCAGCCCCTGGGAGGTGAAACCACACCAAACCTCCTGCAGGTGTAGAGGGACACACTGTCAGTGAGTGGAGGGCCAGTAGTGGCAGTCCCAGCAGGGTGCCATGGGCAGGGTCACACAGGGATGGGTGGAAGGTACTGCTGACACCGAGCCACCCTGCAAACCCATGCCTGGCAGGGACTGGGGTTTGGCTTCATGTTTGGCCTTGATTTAGCAAAGGAAGAAGGAGCAAAGCAAACCACCCAACAGCTCTGCTGGGGCAGAAAGGGCCAGCCAGGATGGGGTCACCCCACAGCACACCCCTCCATTCAGGGATTCACACCCTGTCTTGTTTTCAGCATTTCAGAAACCTCCAGGTTGGGTTTCCCCATGCCTTCCAAAGGGTTTTGGGGTGGCAAGGAGGGACATCCTCCCTGTCAGGCACATTGTTGGTGTCCACCCTGTGTCCCCAGGCTTCGTGCCCAGCAGCCCATCAGTGTGGTGCAGGGAAAGGTTCCTTGCAGGAAGCCTTTTTCCACATCAATTTTGAGTATTTGTTTTTCCATTAGGAGCCCAAATCTCCTGCTTGTCCCTCTTAACTTTTCCTGAGTTTCTTTGTGTTGTCATTTCAGAGGCAGTTTCAAGGTTACAGCAAACTCCTCACGCTGCAGTGACTGCAGCTCTCTGGGGGAAGGTTAAAGGATGCAAATTGTTGACTGAGGGCTTTTCAATTTAGCGTGCAAAGATCTGATGGTTGAAAGGTGGAGGCTGACAAATCCAGGGGAGCAGGACGGGTCATCGGCATTGGAACAGTTTGCCAAGGCTGGTGATGGATTCCCCTTCACTGGCGATTTCAGAATTAAGATTGGATGCTTTTCTAAATGATGTGGTCATGTTCAAAAAGCATTAATTTTGGGGAATGCCCCAGAGGAGCTCAGACTGGCCCTATTTATGAAGCCATGAGCCCTGAATCTCTCTTTGGGCGTTTCCGTATTGCCTCTTTTTCAGCCTTGATCAGTTGTGTGCAGCTGCCACAGCCACGTGGCCGAGGCTTCCTCACCTTGCTGGTGCCTGTTGGTGGTTCTCCAGCCCCCATCCTGCCTCCCACCGCCCTGACTCGGGGCACTGTCACCACCGCAGAGCCACCCCCGACGTGGTGGCTCACCTGGCTCCCTCCTGCCTTCTCAGTGCCTGTCCTTGCCAAAGCCTCCAGCAGAGGTGGCTCTCCTGGGCAGGGGGAGAGCTTTGGGAGCCCACTGTGCTCATCAGTGGTGTCTCACCTCCTCCTGGAGCTGCCCCATCTTCATGTGATGGATGGCAGGGCAGCTCAGCCATGGTCCCTCTCCTGCTCTGGACCTGCTTCCCCTTAAGTGCCAGCAGCAAGCACCAGCCTTCCCTGTGTGAATATCGTTGTGTGGGAGGCCATGCAGGACATTTTGGCTCAGCAGGCCCAGAGCACATCACTCCTTCCCCTGCTCACTCATACTTGCTGCTCTGAGGAACCTGGGGAGTTCTTATGTTGCTTTTATTGCTCAGTGTTTTCAGTGCTCAGTTTCCACAATGACCAGCCCCTTCCCTGTGCTGGAACTCAGATGTGCCTCTTGGGCTCATTTAAACTGTTTGCCTTGCTCTTCCATTTCTTTTCTTCTGCTGGAATTCAGTGCCCAGCTGGCAGATCTTGCCAACAGCATCCAGTGCTCCATCCTTCCAGCAGTGCCTGTCCTGCTGCCTCCCCCCGACGATCTGCCAGGCCACCCTGCCCAGCCCAGAGCCACCATTCCAGGGGGCAAATGTGTTCTCCCTGGTTTATCACTTCTATTTTGGTCTGTTCTACCTGCCTGTGTTCTTAGCAGTAGTGAACATTGGTCCTCCATGCTTGAAAACCAGTCGGGCCACCAGCATCTAATTATTGTGAAGCGTTGTTATTTATTAGCAATAATTGCACTCTTTTATGACTTGGGCACAACATGGGCATCAGCTTTCAGGCAGTTCAGCCTCCCCCACAGGTGTGGCCCAGCTGAGCCCTGACAAATGATCTCACATGAAATGCAACAGCCAGGGAAGGAGGGTCTCTCTCCATTTCTTCATTCTCTTGCATTTCACTTAATATATAGCTGTGTGTCAATGCTCAGAGCAGCCCCTGTGTGGCCTTCTTGGGCATTCTGCTCTAAGAGATCTGAGATCCTTGTTTGGGCCATGTCTATGGAAATAAAATATGAATGTCTCCAGTTTAATGGCCTAAAAGTCTTTTGTGCTGTGCAAAACCCCAGCATCCCCAAATCCATTTTCATTTATAACATTATGAGTAATTCTACTGGCAGCAGGTTTTGCTTCCCATATATATTTATTAGAGGGAGAAATTCTCCATCCTGAAATGATGTTCTTACTTGGATCAAATAGTTTTCAAACTTCAACTCTGTGCTTAACCCTTTTGTTGCTCCCTATGTGCCATTTTATCCCATACTGTGGCGGGGCAGAGTGTTCCTGTCAGAGAAGGGGACACCTGGAATGCAGGAAGCAGCCTCAACAGTGCTCAGGAACAAACTTGGAGCAGTTTCAGAGCAAGCTGTGTCATTTTTCCTAGATCAGGAAGCCACAGGGACTTGCACTCCTCTCCCCAAAGAGCAGAGATCAACTGGTGCAGAGCTGAGCCATGCTCAGTCGATGGCCATCAGGATGTCATTGGGCTATTGCCATGTGCACACAGACACCCTGAGCTCAGCTGGACTGCCCTGGGACAGGGGTGAGTGTCTGAGCCAGCTGAGGGGACTCTGCAGGGTGGGATGAAGGTGCCTCTGAGCTTTTCAGGAACCTCAGTGTGGTGGTGGTTGCAGGATGGTTCACAGCTTCTCCTTGACCTGGTGGTAAGTGCACAGCAGTTCACAGCTCCTAAGATCAAATCCCCTGCAGAGGAGCCCCTTTAAAGGAGGGGATACCCCCTGTTTTCTGATAAAATATTCCTGGGGCATCTATTGCTGGCAACACGGGAAGCAGGGGGAGAGGAGTGGGTGCTGCCCAAAGGAGGAGGGTGAGGCCACCACGAGGGCAAGGGGCTCCAGGAATGGTGATGTGCTAGTGACTGGGGGCACTGGCTGCTCATGAGCAGGGGATTTTTCATCATGTCGGTGACAAATGGCTCTCGGTTGAGTAGAAAAATGGTTTATTGATTGGCTGCAGAGGCACACGCGGGACGGCAGCGCTGCCCATCGGTGCCAGCTGTGCCACTGCTCCCTGCGGGCATGGGGGGCTGCCCAGTGTGGGCTCTGCCTGCTGTGCCCACGGGGAGGGGGAGCCTCATCCTACTCCTCACTCTGGTTCCTCTCTGGGGCTTGCAAAGCAGGGACGTGTCACTGTCCCCAAGGCAGGGGGGGTGTCCAGGGGCTGTCAGTGACAGTCCCCACTTGGCAGTCAATCCCTCAGCTTTCCCATGTTCTCCTGTCCGTGTCCCCCACCTAGCCCAGGTCTAGCAGAGTTTAAGCAGGGTTTAAGCAGGCAGCAGTGCTGCTGAGCTCAGTGTGCTCCAGCCAGGTGTGCTTGGACGCTGCAGGGTGGGAGCCTCCCCAGTTATCCAAACTGCCATTTGCAGTTCTGAAGGGATTTTGCCTTCTCAGAGTTTCTTTGCTGGAAAAACACAGCCCAGTTAGTTTGTTTTGCTTGGTTTTTTTTTCATCTTTAGCCTCTGTGTGTCTCCCCACAGCACACCTTGAGCAGGCTGAGCATAATTAATCACAGTTTGCTTCCCCGTGTTCACGTGGGATTCCTAATCCGCAGTAAATCCTTTGGGAAATAGATGCAATTATGAAAGAAATGCTTATTAAAAAGAACTATATGTGCCATAAAAAAATGTCAGGACAATTGTCCTTTAGATGTTTGTAATGTTGTCAGCTGTAATACACACTGCCAGTGCCACGTCCCAGCTGTCTCTGTCCCCTGGAACATCAGCTCGTGTTGGTTCCCTGGGCAGCTGCACCAGGCCCCTGGATTTCAGCTGTTCTCCCCTCTCTCCCCATCCTACAGGCACTTCTTTCCAGCAAAATCCCATCACAGCCATGAACCAACCACAGCAAACACTGGATCTGATGTCTCCTGACTAAACTGGATGATGAGCTGCTTGGAATTAATACCTTCTGCAGTGCCAGTGTGACCAGCCCCTGTTTGACCAGAGCTGTCTGACAGTGACTTGTTGGTGTCACTGCCTTGGCAGAAGACAGACCACAGCAACTGAGCTGCAAGTGGGTACTACACTTTTCCATCTTTTTTAGGTGGGCAAGGAATGAAGAAGGAGCTTACAAGCAAAATCCATGTGTTGGGACCTTGTTCAGCACTCCTGAGGTGGCCAAGTCTGAGGAAATGAGGACTCTGGGGTTGTGCTCTTGGATTTGGTCAATCATCTTTTCACTCAGTGGCTTAGTCTGGTGAGGTTGTGCCATTCCACTTCTGCAGAGACTTGGAAGGAGCAGCCAAACAAGCACTGACAGACGTTTCCAGGAAAGCTCTTTAGTAGCACAGTTGGGGACCCTGTGACTGAGACCAACTGATTCACATGCATGGGGTGGTGACAGGAGAGGGAGCAACCTGTCTTGGAAGAAGCAATAGAGGAAAAGGGATATGGTTTTGCTGTTTGTGTTAAGAGTGGCCATGCTTGCTGCAGTCTCTGGAGAAAAGGGGATGTGGGACCTCCTGAAAAACTAGGGATGGCCACAGTGTGAGGCTGCTGACCTGTGTGTCTGACTGTGGGACCATGGAGTGGTTTGGGCTGGGAAAAAAACCCTGGGATCATGGAGTCCAACCACTCCCCCAGCACTGCCAAGGCCACCACTGACCCATGTCCCCAAGTGCCACATCCACATGGCTTTTAAATCCCTCTTGGGATGGGCACTCCACCACTGCCCTGGACAGCTGTGCCAGCCCTTTCAGTGAAGAAGTTTTTCCTAAATTCCAAAGGTCTAAAGGTGAAGCAAGACTTTTTGTGGGCAAAAGGAACCATCCAAACCTTAGGAAATAGGACAGGAGCTGCAGCAAGGGCTGTCTCAGTTCAGCTCTAGCTCATCACTGACCTTTGGGAGAGGAGGAAGGACTGCAAGAACTAAAATCCAGGTCACATTCCCAAGGCACGAGCAGGAAGGGGTGAAACCAGGCAGCTCAGGGTGTGAAATGCTGTGCCATCAGCAGGGACTATGAAGGGCAATAAGCATCATTTGCAGACTGACCAAAGCCAGAACTTCATCCTTGGTTAGTCAAGGAATGGGCAGAAGCCATCTGGGCTGTTGCAGTGCTCCAGGAGATTGGCAGAGGCAAAGGTAAATCTGTATTTACAGAGGGATGAAAGGAGGAGGCACAGAGAATCACGATGAGCATTGTAATCTGACTGGTTTAAATTCAGGTCCCAGAAAAATATCACTTCGAAATTATATGTCCTAAATGAAAAAAAAAAATAAAAAAGGATCCTCCCCAAAAGAGAAAGCCAACCTGATTTCCCTTTTTGAATAGACTGTTTTTGCTTGAGAAGCAGCCAGCAATGTCGGGTGCCTTGGCTTTGCCAGGATTTTGCTGTGCCTCACATGACATTCCTTTTAGCAAGGTTGGTAAGCAGGTCCACATAAAGCTGCTGTGGGAGAGGTGCAAAACATGGCTGGAAACCAGACAAGAGAAAACAATAACTCGCTGTCAAACCAAAGGATGGATTGAGTGGCTTCCTGCAGGAATCCATCCTCGCTCTAACAGGAGCCAGTGTTTCCCTAACGATCCAATGATGGAATATTTGCTGCTCATCCGCAGAGGTTCAAGATGGGAATTAGTGCTGCAATTGCAGAAAAGACAATTTCTAATGGTGTAACAGAAAGGACAATTAAATACTGGGCTGTTTTGCCTGGGGAAGGCTGTGGAGTTTCTATCATTACAAGTGTTTAAGAACAGTTTGGAGAAACATCTCCTGGGATTAATAGAGAGCTAACGCTACCCCGAGGCAGGGCCAGCCCCTGAGGACCATTCCAGCCCTATTTCCTGTGCTTCTGCATCATTCCAAAAGCAGTCTTGCATCTCTTATGGCTTTTAGGCAAAAGTGTGAGAAATACCACAAAAATCTGAAAATAAGTGATGACTTTGGAAACAAAGCACTGTGCTTTTGTTTACCAAAAGCCCAATATATTAACCCAGTTCTCCAAGCAGAAAATCAAATAGCCAGGCTTCTGAGCCTCGTTGTCTGCAGATCTGCTGGAGCACTTTCTGCTTCTCCCACCCTGCATTTGGAAAGCCTGGCTGGGCAGGTCTTACCACAGTGGAGATTTCAAAAACTGCAACATGAACAAGCGTATTTATACGAAATGGGAATGAATATTTTTTCATTCCATCGGTTCCTCTGGCAAAGACAGCTGGGCATTTGGAGTGATGGTGTTTGAAATGCAAAATGCACCTCATTGGAGAGTTGTTTCATGCAATTCATCTTCAGAGTGCACTCTTAGTGCTTGTTTGCGACGTGAGCCATAAACCTGCGCCGCTGGCTCAGGGGTGAGCGCGAGGGGAAGGGTGGCACTATCAGGCATTCCAATCCCCACTGCAGCCTCCATTGCTCAAAGCAAGATGACTTGCAAACATCTAACAGAAATGAGGAAGATGAATCGTATGCAAGGTCAGGCGCAATGCCAGGAAACCGAGAGAGGCAAAAGCAGTTAATTGCTTCAGATTCCAACAACCCCAAAACGTGCCCTGTGTACAGACATCCATGCCTTGCACAGCAGTGGGCCTCACTGTCCAAGCCAGCAAATAAAATAGGCAATGGAGGGGCTTGTCATGATTTTTAATGTCAAAATTAGATTCACGGATGCCTTATGGTCTCTGTAATTACTAGACATCACTCATCATTTTTCCCAGCTCAAGGGATACTCTGTTATTGACCTCACTGGGAAGATATAAATACGTTCCTGAATGGAAATATCACCGTTTACTATTGTGGAAAGGTCTACACCATAGCTCAAAGGACTCTGAAATCTTTATCTCGGTGTACCTACAGCAGAGGAGAATGCCTGATACTGTTGATATGAAGCCAAACTGCTGCTACTGAAGTCTTATCTTAGTGAGAGAAACCAATTAGAGGTTATTAAAGGAGAGCAACAACAGCAAACCACAGGCTCAAAGGAATTTACTACAGTCAAACAGCTAAAAATACCATGCTGGGCCAGCACAGAGCTGCCAGCCATGGAATAGCCACAGAGCGTGGTGGCCTTGCTGGTCCCAGGCTGGTGGGGCCTCAGCATCTCTTGGGAGCCTGTCAGGATCACAGAGAGCACAGATGATGAAGGAATGTCCCAGCCCCTGAACTGCCAGCAGGGAGCCAGCAAGGAGCTCTTGGGAAGCCTTGTGGGGATCATGGTGGTGGTGAGGGTTTCTTGGGAAGCTGTGCATGGAGTATCGTGGTGAATGTTCACCCTGTGGGTCACCCCAGGACTGCCTGTGAATCACCCACCAGCTTGTGTTTGTCACTCCAGAGCCTGTGCTGGGAACACTCTGCTGTCACATCCCTGCTGGTGGCAACCCCTTGGGTCTGGCAGTGCTGCCTGAACTGGGCCAGGTGTCCCTTGGGGACCATCTCCTCCTTGAAGGGTGAGGTCATTGCAAAGGTGGTGTGTGCCATGAGGTGCCAGCTCTCACCCAGGAGGCAGCCCATGCTCCCTGGGACCTGTTGGGTGAGTGGTGTTGCCCTCTCTGAGCCCCCAGTGCCCTGGGGAGCATCTCTGAGCCATAAAAGAAGGGTTTCGTAGGTAGGGATCTTTGGAGAGGGTCAGCTGTCCTTATCTGTTTCTTTCTTGTCTTTGGGCAGCTGCAGAGGTGGCTGTGCAGGCAGAGCACGTGTTCAGCAGGGCACACCTTCCTCCCTGTGCTCTGCATCCCCCTTCAGATGAGAAATCATGAGTGATGATACTCAGAGCTGGGGAGGTTTTGGTTTAGTCCCCAAGATCAG
>JAOXXN010000191.1:16640789-16660684 GCA_026770055.1 Myrmophylax atrothorax
CCTTTCCTATCCTTCCCTTCCCAAAACTTCCCTTCCCAAACTTACCCTTTCCAAACCTTCCCTTCCCAAACCTTCCCTTCCCGAACCTTCCCTTTCCAAACCTTCCCTTCCCAAACCTTCCCTTCTCGAACCTTCCCTTCCCAAATCTTCCCTTCCCGAACCTTCCCTTTCCAAACCTTCCCTTCCCAAACCTTCCCTTCCCGAACCTTCCCTTTCCGAACTTTCCCTTTCCAAACCTTCCCTTCCCGAACCTTCCCTTCCCAAACCCTCCCTTCCCAAACCTTCCCTTCCCGAACCTTCCCTTCCCAAACCTTCCCTTCCCGAACCTTCCCTTCCCAAACCTTCCCTTCCCAAACCTTCCCACAGTGGTTTCTGGGGTTGTGCTTTTGGAGTCACACCATGCACAAAGCCTCTCTGGCAGTGGGGGAGGTGAGGGGCTGTGCCCTCCAAGTCCCAGAGCTGAGGGTGGAGCAAACCCACTGCCGACAAAACTCAACCCTGCTGGTTTTACCCTTAAATAAACTTTTTCTTGTGTCCAAACCTGAAGCTCTTGTTAATTTGTTGTGCTGTCCCTGGGCTGGACCAATTCGTTGGGGTCTGCTCTGGCTTGTCCTTAGGGAATGGAGCGCTGGCCCAGAGCATCACAGCCCCTCCAAGGGGTGCAGGACTGGCAGGATGTGTCAGCAGGGTGGTTTATTAGCAGAGCAGGCACTGTACTTTCAGAAAGAACATTACACCTGTTTAAAAGCTGCCACCACCTGAAATCTGTTTTTCATCACTAACGGATTCAATTCTGCTGGAGGGAGATTCTATCCTGGAGAAATCCTCCAGGAAGCTCTAATAGCAGAGTCAATCTTTGTAACATCGGGAACAGTAAAACAGGAGAACAAACACCCCTCGTTTGCCGCAGGTTTTATCTGCGGGTGTGTGGCTCTGTGGGCCCACCAGCCCCATTATCAGCCCAGCCCCCACCAGGAGTCATTAAAGATTTATTTAAAATGGTTTCATCCCCGAACGGTGAAACAGAAACCAGCAACAATTAAATGGGTTTGTTAAGATAAACAGTTCAGAGGAGAGAGCACTGTGGTGTGTGGCCCAGGGGACTGGGCAGTGGGATGCAGGGGCTGGAGTGGGATGCTCTGCCCTTCCACACTGCTCCAGGGAAGATTCCAAGGCAGCACTGGATAAATTAACCTTGGGGCTTCGTTACTGGGTGAATGTGAGCTGTGGGAAGAGCTGTGACATGGGGACCTGGCACTCAGCACTTGCACTGTGACAGCCATGCTTTGCCATGGGCATTTGCCATGAGAGAAGGAAGCAGGGATACTGGTGAGGGAATTTTTGTCATCAAATTTGTGGCACTCTGGACTCTCAAAGCTCAGAAATATGCCCTGGACCAGATACCACAAAAAACCAGCTTCATCAGCATTGAACTGCTGGGGCAGTGCTGCCACAGAGGCTCCAATATCAGCCTCTAACTCACCTCCCACCTGGCCCCTTGTGCCTCCTGCAAATCTGTCACAATAGTCATCTTGAAGCTCTTAGTAAATGTATTTTTTCTTATTAAAAATGACCCCGACCTCAACTAGATGAGAGATTTGCCAGCATTCCCCACCCTGTGCATGCTCCGGGTTTGCCTTCCTGGTGGCAGGGCAGGACATCCCCATTTTATGAGTTCTCCAGTCCCTGCACTAAAAAGTCTTTTATGGTTTCCCTACCTCTTAAGAAAGACCCTGATGTGCTGTCCTGCTCCTCCAGCTCTCCTGTGGCAGCAGTTCTGAGGGGCAGCAGAGCCACAGGGGTGGAATGGGCCGTGCCTCTGCACTGGGGTTTGGCAACTTCAGTGATGTTGAGGGATTTGGGTTTGCACCACGAGGTTGGAAAGAGGGCACCCCATCCTTTCTGCCAGGAGGAGCTTCTGAGTTCCACTCACTGCCCCAACACCCTGGTGCTGGGGTGGGGCACCGGCAGCTTCAGCACTGCTGGGGCAGGAACCAGCCCTGAACTGTTTGCATCTCCCCCTACCACCCTGAGCTCTTTTAAATGCAAAAACAAAAGCTCACGTTTCCCACCTTGCTGCTGACAGTTGAACTGATTTGCCTTTCCAAATCTATATCAACACCTAAGGCTTCTATCAGGATTTTTTCTTTCTTTGAGCAGGCTAAAGGTGAGAGCACGGTGATTGAAGCAACTTAGTTCCTCCCATCCATGGATTGGATATAGTACTTACCCTATTATTTGGTGGCATTAAAAAAAGGAAATGTCTGCCTTATTTTTGAAGCATAGATTTTTCTGGATGATGAATGGGAAGGAGTTCTTTCAGTCGATGTGATTTAATTATGCTACAGAGCATCGCGGAGCTGAGCTGCCCTCCCTGGCCTCCCGCTGCCCTCAGCTCTCTGGGGAGGACGGGGCACACCGGCCAGTTTATCCCCCTGCAAACTTCTCTCCCCTGCCTGAGGTTCTCCAGGTTCTTCCTTGTTGCAATTTCAAAAACATTTTGCCAAATGCCCTTGATCTGCCCCAAACTGAGCCCTGTGTGTCCCATGGAGACGATCTGGTTCCCTGCAGGCATTCGATCCCTGTTGTGGCCACCACAGCCACAGCAATTCGAGCAGCTGAGTCCCATGGGGGTGGGACTCCCAGCTCCCTCCTGAGCTGATCCAGATGTCTATCTGATGGAGAAGCCTGACCCCTTGGCCCGGCTGTCGGGGACCATGGAGACCCCAAAGCCCATTTAACCTCGGGCAGGACCGGCAGCACCGGCACGAGTGACGCACACGCCGGAATCAAAGGGTGCCTTGAATGCCACAGAGCATTTACATTCAAAAGTCTTCCAAAGGTTTGGGATTTATCTCCATCCTGGGAGGGAGCCTTATTAGTGGCTTTTGGGTACATCGCTCCTGAATAATGAGGACAATCCTGTCTCGGGAAGATAAATCCCCATATAATGATGCCATTGTCTTTCCTTATTATAACTCTCCGTCAGCCCCTCATTTAACTGCTGGTTTACCCAAAGATTTTGACAGGCTGTTTTAGCACAGGAAGATAATACAACACTTTTTAATTGCCACCCAATCTAAAATTAGCCCTTTCTTCTTTGGCTAATGAGCCACAGCACAGTCCCTTGGGGACCATGGTTTGAGCATGACTGGTTACATTTCCTCATGCTCATGGCCATGCTGGAGCTCCCACTGCTTCTCCATGTCCTGCCAGCTCTGGCACATCACCTGACCCACCACAGCAGTGGATACTCTCAGCTCAAGTTCCTCCTCTCCTCTGCCTGCTGCTTTGTACAGGAGCAGAAATCCATGGGGAAAAGTTTCCTCAGCTTTGCAAATTCTCCTCCAATTATCACATGAAAGAGGGTGGCTGAGAGAAACAACCTCGGGACAGAAATACTGCCTGGAAATAAATGTCTTCTGTGACAGGTACAGGGAGCACCAGAGCTGGACTAAACAAGCAGGAGGCTCGTGGGTCATTATGAGTTTGACTCAGTTACCAGGGGGATGCAAAGGCAGATGGAGATGGATGTGTTGTAAGAAGGTTTTCTGGAGATGATTTGACCAATTTCAACTCACTGCCATGGTTGGGATCGACTTGAAAGTTCCTAATGAATTTCTTTGTCAGGAGGAAATTGGGCTGTTGAGTGGAGAAACGCTCAGAATAGAAAAGCAGGCTCTTTCTGTTGAAAATCCACCAGTGAAAAATCCAGCTAAAGCTAAAATTCCTTAACCTCTCGATGTGGGTCCTCTGGGAGCTGCAGTTTGTCATCTTTGTGCCTGTAATTCCCCTCGGGCTCTGAGGCAGCAGCAGTGCATCCCCGCCGTGGAGTGGGGCATGTGAAGGCAGAACCTGCCCAGCTCAGTGCAGAGGTGTGGAGGGAGCTGGGTCAGGAAACCACTGCCATGCCAGGGATGTGCAGGGCACAACCCAGCTTTTCCTTTGCATGGGGCACCCCCAGGACCTTTCTCCCCAGGGTGACCAGCCAGTGACACACACAGGGCAGCAGCACCCCTGAGCTGAGGGCTCTTGGCTCCCAGGCACACACTGCAGCACTCAGCTCGCAGCCAGAAAGCCACATGTCCCTCAGGAAATTTGGGACAGCAACTTCGTGGTATCAGTTTTCCTGTGGTTTGCCATCAGTGGTCAGCAGAAACCTCTGCCCTACATGCTGTCCTGGTGAGGAGGAGCACACACAGATGTTGGACCAGTACCCAGAAAGGGCCTGAATGCAGGTTCCTCCCACTCTAATGTGCTGTGCTGATTTCATTTTGGTTTTTCCTCAGAGACTGGTGTCCTAATGGATGAAATTCAGAGCAGCCTTGCAGGGATTTGCACCCTTGCCAGGAGTGTGTCCTCAGCTCATCAGTGACATGCATCCCCAAAGCCAAGTGACAGTGGTGTGGAGGTTATCAGTGCTGTGTGTGTAACCTCGTGATCTCACAGGAGAAAGGGGCCTTCAGCCATCCCCTGGCTTCTTGATGTTGGAGTCCACACCCAGCTGACCCTTTGGAAAGGGTTCTGTGTGCTCTGTGTGCTTTGTATTGAGATGGTAGTTGGTGAAAGGAAGACCCCTTGGGATTCTGAGCTGCCTTTTGTATTTAGTGCAGCTTTAATGCTTTCAAATCACTTCAAAGATCTCGTTTTCCCACTTATGTCTCCATGATCCATATTTAGCAGGGATGGGGTGATCAGAGAGCTGCCAGTTGCCTCGGGATGGCTTTGCTGTGCAGATGCTCACAGGGCAGGTGTTTGTGGCCCCATAAATCAGTTCAAGCAGTGTGATACCCTCTGTACCTTGGTGTGGAAGGTAACGGAGCCAGTGGTGAATCCAGAGCCCTGGGATGGCATTAGCAGGCTCATTGCAGCTGTGGGAAGGTTGGGATGGATGCCAGGGTGCTGAGTCTGTCCCAGTCTGTGCCCACTCTGCCCTGTCTGTACAGTGAGTGTCCACCCCACAGTGATCCTGCCCAGGGCAGCAGGGTCGGGGTGCTGTGGGAGGATGAGGAGCACCCAGGTACCTGCAGGAACCTCCTGTCTCCTTGTCCTGCTCAGTGGCTGCAGCTGCAGATGGAAGGGCTGCCAGGCACAGGCAGGGTTTCACAGGAAGGAGCTGGCAGCTCGGAGAAGGAGTTTGTCCTCAGGATGCAGGAGCAGCCTGGAGACTCCTCCTGCCTCTTTTCCCCTGTAATGTGATGCTCTTTGAATATTGTAATGAATACAGTTATGCCCTGAAAAAAAGAAAACTCATGTATTTATGAGGCTATTTGATTTCCTCAGAAATGCCTCATCTAGCAGCCCCCCTCCATTAGAAACCCTCTGAAGCTATGCAAGAAAAAAACATGGCTTATTATTTAAATTAATAAAGCAGCTGCAAATTTTTGCTTCATTTTGAAATATTACTATAGAAGGTATTCTTCCATGGATCATTTTTCCAGTGGTTTTCTTCCTGAATATTCCTAATTATGGCCATAATTAATTTTAACGAGTCATCCACCATCAATTCCATCGTAACTTGTAAGTGTCCTGCAGCTGACTTAAAAAAAAATCCAAAGTGATGCCTTCCTGCAGCTGCCTCTGTAATGAAACCTGGGATTACTTAAGGAGTTGGCACTTGGCCCCAGCGATGCAAAATTGCCTGGTCCTCGGTCAGAGCTGCTGCTGTCCACCCCTTGATGGATGGCATCATTCAGAGCTTTTATAGGCCCAGCAAAAGAGGCCAATCTGTCCGAACTGATAAATCTAAATCTTTTGTAATATTTCATTGCTCTACCAGACATATGTATGAAGCCAAAGTGATGATTCATTTTCCCAGGAAAACAGCTTCTCTGAGGCCAATGGCCAATGCCAAAGTCCTTGGACAAACTTTGATCTCTGGGGAATGATGTTGGGAAGGTCTGGGAATGATGTTTGGAGGGTCTGGATGGAGGTTGGAAAGGTCTGGGAAGGAGGCTGAAGGGTCTGGAAGGGAGGTTGGGAAGGTCTGGAATGAGGTTAGGAAGGAGGCTGGGAGAGTCTGGATGGAGGTTGGGAAGGAGGTTGAAGAGTCTGGAAGGGAGGTTGGGAAGGTCTGGAATGAGGTTAGGAAGGAGGCTGGGAGAGTCTGGATAGAGGTTGGAAAGGTCTCGATGGAGATTAGGAAGAAGGCTGGAAAGGTCTGGATAGAGGCTGGTAAGGTCTGGGAAGGAGGCTGAAGGGTCTGGAAGGGAGGTTGGGAAGGTCTGGAATGAGGTTAGTAAGGAGGCTGGGAGAGTCTGGATGGAAGTTGGGAAGGTCTTGATGGAGATTAGGAAGGAGGCTGGAAAGGTCTGGATGGAGGAGGTAGATGGAGAAAGGTGGATGTAGAAAGGTGGAATGGAAATGCTGTGGAGCCTCATCTCCATCTCCCACACCAGGATATCATCAGGTATCTCTACAAGAAGAGACTCCAGCTGCTGGCAGACAACCAAGAACACAGGAGCCCTCAAAGGGCACCTCAGACTAAACTTCACCCTGTTGGTCTCATCAGAGCAAGGAAATAACGTGAAATACCAAAGGGAGCAGAACTTTCAGGGCAGGGCTGGCAGGTGGGACCAGAGGGAAGGGAGGGGTCTGAAGAGCCATCTCACATCTCTGAGGATTCCTGACAGTGGAGAGCGCCGTGATGGCACCCACCGCCCCACACCCCTCTGTGCCAGGGCCTGGGGTCACCATTCCCTCCCCAGCCAGCGCAGCGTGGGCTGGGCAGCTGTCACTGCCTTCAGCCGTTTGTTTTAATAAAGAGCATGGCTGATGGCCTCGTTAGAGCCTCGGGGTTGGGGGCCAGAGAGTGAGCGCCCGCTCCCGGGGCTCACACTGACATTCCAGAGCTCATCACGCCTGCTGCCTGTGGCCAGGGCTGTGACATGGGAAATAAAAACCCAGGGAGCAACAGGATCCTCCGTATTACGGCACGGCTGGGGGCCAGGTCTCCCTTTAATTCCTGTGTATATTCCTGGCAGTCCTCCCCTTTGATTCCCTGCAACCACAGCTGGTGCAGGTGGCCATGGAGTTGGGCTTGTGGCCATAGAACTTGGGGGGTGTTCGTGCCTACTCCCACAAGTCCAAGCGTGGGCCATTGCCAGTGGATGTGCTGCTGGGAAAATGACTTTTTCCTGCTGAGGTGTTGCTGTGATCCTCCTGTGATCCCTGTTTGATCCCCCCTACAGCCAAGCTGGGTGATCCCGGTCTGGTCACAGGAGCAGGGCTGGGTCGGGGGAGCCATGAGGTGCTGCAGGAAGGGGGAGCTGGGAGGTGCCTGGAAAATCCTGACCTCTGACGGCAGCTGTGCCAACCATCCGTGCCAGAGCATCTGGAAAAGCACTTACTGCTGGGTCTTAATCTTCAGGAGCTACAGAAGGGATAATGTGCCTGTCTGGGGAGCACTGGGAGGCTTATCAGTGTTTACAAAGAGCAGCATGGAGAGAGAAAGGGCTCAGAAAACCTGCACCTATGCCCAGCATTCAGGGGACTGGTTTGAAAACTGTGAAAATATTGAAATATGATCTGCTCTTTATCTCCTGGTCCTCTGCTGCCAACTGTGCAGGTCACGTTTGCAGAGCACTGTGCACAACCAGAATGTTCCTGGCTGCTTCCCAGCGACGTGCTGAGGTGTCTCTGCACCCAAGGCCCTCATCCTGGGGAACACCTGGCACCTCCTGGGCCAAGCATCTGATAGAGGTGCCTCAGGAAGGCAACAGCCCCTGGAGGACAAGCACCCACATCAGCATTAAGAAATCAGAACTAAAAGGGGACCTAGAGCCATAATTCCACTTTAAATGCTTCATTTCCACGGTGTTTGATGCCCGCTCAGGCCTCCGATGCCCATCTCGGTGGCATCGTGCCAGCTCCCGAGCACGGGGCAGTGTGTGCCTCAGCATCACAAGCAAGGAGAGTGGGGGGAGAACATTAAAGCATTCAATTGACTGCAAAGCCCACGAGGAGGTGAAATACGCTCTTTACACACACAAGGCTTAGCGATGATAGCACGAAACCGTGAAAAAAACATTTCCTCTTTACTGCAGCTTGAAAGGGTGAAATACAGGCTGACCAGCAGCCACGGCAACCACTTTATCCTCCAATTTACTGCTCTCACTGCCAGCCTGGCCCCGAGAGCCTGGCTCCCTTTGTACCGTTTTTCTATTAGCGGGTTTTATTTGTGGCCGGGAGCTTTGTGCTCGCACAGCACAACCTGCCCTTGCTCCGAGAGCCTCCTGCCTGGGCACCGCTCCAAGCCCCTGCACTGGGGCTGGGGGAGCTGCAGAACCTGGTGGGGTGGTGCTGGATGTGTGACCACAGGAATTCTGCCAGGTTATTGTGCCAGGAGCAGGGCTGAGCCACACTGAGCATTCATACCAAGAATAGGTCAAGGAAAGCAACAGGGTCAGGTTCCCCATCCTGATTTCCCACCCCTGGAGGCATCACAGGTTGAGGAGGGGTCCGAGGGGCTTAGAGACCCCATGCTCTGGCATGGCCACCCAGGAGGCACCATGCCAACCAGGAGTGCCCCAAGGTCCCCTGGGACAATCCTCATTTTCAGACAAGCTCATTTTTCCAACAGGCTCCGGTGAGATTTGCTGGAGGTGCCAAACTTATCTCTAAGCGTCATTTTCCAGCCTCTGCCTGGCCTGGGGTCTTCTGCATCTTTCTCTGGCCTCATTCCCAGTCCTCCCAGTCCCCAGAGAATAAGCCCAGTTGAAGTTTCCTTGTGCTTGGCTGAAGGCATTTAATCACTGTCTCGACGTGATGGAAATATGAGCTACTCCTGTGCCAGTCAGGACACACTCTTCTTGCACGGACGAAGATGAGCAAGGAGCCATCCGAGCATGAAATAGTTGTCAGGCTTCCAGAGGGTCACAAGATATATGGATTATGAAGTAGAGACTCCCACAGATCTCAGATTATCAAACACAAAGACTGCAGAAGATTGCTTCAACGTGTTAGATCGCAGGAGTGCTGCCCTGAATTCAGAGCTGGGCTGGAGCACCAGCCCAGGGCCTGCCTGACTCCATGGGGCTCACAAGCTCTGGGCTCACCCCAAATTTAGCCATCTCTGCACAAAACTTCTCAGTCATCAGAATCATCCTGTGGCTGTTTCTGTCTCCAGCTCACAGGAATAGGTGGGAGTTGGGCATGGGTGTACAGTGGGGAGCAGAAGCCACCCAAAGGTTAGAGCACTTGCAGGACTGGAGATTGGGATTAAACAGGACACTTTGGGAACAGAAATGAGCAGGATTGGCAGCAGTAGGTTCAGTGGGAGCCGTGTGGTGTGTGTGGAACAGGCAGTCATCAGGGGAAACCTGGTGGACATGGGGAGCCCCTGAGTGCCCAGGTCAAGGGGATGCTCCTGCTCTTGGGAGGACACTGCTGTGCCCTCGAGCCTCTTTCCCAAGCCCAGAGCTAACAAGCAGTGATGCCACCACAGGTGTTGGTGCCCAGAGGCCGAGGAGGCCTCCTTGGGATTTGTCACTGCTCTGGGCTCTGAGCTGCTCCATGTAGAGGCTTCTCATGGGTGACCACCGCCCCATCCCACTTTTCCTATAACCCTCTCCAGGTTGTAGGAGGTGCAGTTGAGAGTCACCTCCTGTTCTGGTGCCTTGGTGCCCCACATGCATCACTGGTGGCTGGAACATGGCCCTGGCCAGGAAAACCACGGCTTGCTGGACTGCTTTCCCCAGGAGGAGCTGAGCCCCTGACACAGATGACTCCTGTGAGGTGCCAGGGATGCAAGAGCAGGCCTTGGTGACTCAGGAGGTCCCTTCCAGCCACATGTCCCATTGTCCTTGATGGCCAAGTCCTGAGGTCACCCTCAGGCAGTCCCTGTTCCAGATTTGGGGGAAGCAGAGGGAAGGCTGGGTGTGAGCCAAGGAGCCCAAAGAGAGGTGCAAGCACGTCTCCTTCTCTGTGTTTCTGCTCTGCCCGTGACCCTCTCTTTGTTCCTCCAGCCCCCACTAAAGCTGGGGAGTTTCCCTGACATATTCCTACAGGTCCTGAGCATGACTGCTCATTAAGCCCAGCCCTGCCAGGGAGCACAGCCACGCACCACCCTCCAGCTCAGAGCACGACTGCTTATTCTTGCTTTCACCACCACCCACCAGTTACTCTTCCCCAAAGCCCAGGCTCAGCCCCATCTGAATTAATTGCCAGAGTCAGACGTCAGCTGCTTTTATGTAACACTCCCGTGTAATTCCATCCACTCGTTTCCGCTCCCCCACTAATTTATTCACTCCAGGTTTCCTTAAATCAGCCCAGGCTTCTTTTCTTTCTTTCTTTTTTTCCCCCCACAAGGTCTCTTTGTAAATCGTGTTCCTAATCCAAGGACTTGGCATTCCCTGGGTAGCTGGGGTGAGGGGAGCGAGCCCCGGGAGACTGGCAGTGCCTTCTTGTGGGTTTCGCTGTGCTGAGCTGCTCATGATTCCCTCCTTCCCTAATTACTTCTATTTCACTGTTTTCTTCTACTGCTTCAGCAAAGAGACAGCCTAGACTTTTGAAACAGCCCTTCTTGCAGCATTAACATATATATTTTATTTTTACTTTCATTCTTTTCAATGATATATTGCAAATTTTGGGCAACTGTGACTGTTCTCCAATACAAAACAATGAAGAACTGTCCTATATACTTATTGATCTCCACTAGGTCCGATACTGAGAAAAACATTCCTCCCAGAGAAGAGGGACTTGCCCTTCATTCCCTCTCCCCAGCTCAGCCCCGCTGTGCACTGAGAGGTGCCAGGACATGCTGGCACTGTGGGCCTGTAGCCCACGATGCAAAGGCAGAGCCACGATGGCTGCAGAGCTCACTGACCCCACTAACGAGCTGAGAGGGCTCGTGTCTCTCTCAGCACTCCTTCTAACAGAAATGGCTCTTCATTTAGCTCTTGTGTTGACAGGGCTCAAATGAAGAGGCAATTGAGGTGGCTCTCAGAGCGAGAGATGCACGCAAGTCATTCAGAGAGGCAGCAGGGCTTGTAGGGAGCCCAGCACCTCTCATTCCTGCAGAACTCAGTGGATAATTACCTTGGGGCTTCATCTCCATGTCATGGTTAACTCCATCTCATACTCACGACTTAACCCACCCCCACCTGCCAGCAAACATCCTGAGCAGAGTTAGGCATGGGCTATCCATCACCATGCTGGAAGAGTCTCTGAGTGGGTTTGGCAACACCTGGGCTCTGCAAGAAGAGCTATGGAGGCATTAGGACCAAAAAATCATCTTATTTGCTTATTGATTTCCAATAAAATGTAATAATTAGAAAAATAGCCCTGCCGGCTTGTGTGTGCCGTGCTTATGAATGAAGGAGGCAAAACCACTCAGGGGCTGACACTGCTTCAATAGTTGCCCTGCAAGTCCTCTGGGCTGACAGACAAGTCTCCATGCAGCTGCCATTATTCTGTGTCCCCAGGGAGAGAGCAGAGAGTGCCAGGAGCCTGGGGCATCCCTGGGGCACGTGTGGGGCCAGGAGAGGACTCCATGAAGTGAGGACTGCAGAGATGGAGCACGAGGCCAGTGCTGTGCTGACATTACAAACCTGTATGTGATCTTGTCTCTCCAATATCACCCACAGCTCCTGTTTGCACTGCTGGGGAGATGCTGCCCTGAAAATAGCTCGTGCCATGTCTCAGAGTGTGCAGGGCAAGGCTGGTCCTGCAGGGAAAGGACCGTCCCCTGGGCCAGTGCCAGCACAGCGGTGATGGTGACACTGCCAAGGACCAGCTGTGCCTCCTATGTGAGTAAACAGAACATTTTGCTCTCTGCAGGTTCCTAATACCATCTGCAAATAGAACACTGAAATAGTGGTTTATCAGAACTAAGTCTTGGGGAGTTATCTGAAATCAGCCTGTGTGATGAAAGGTGACGAGCTGGAGGGACTCATGCTGCACAGGAGGTGGGGAGCTGGGGTATGGCAGCACCACTGAAGGCAAAACACATTTACTGCCCTTTGGTTTTGTTCTGCAGCCCAGGCTGAGCAAAACACCCCTGAGGTGCTGGCAGTGCAGTGCAAGGCACAGTCAGGGCTGTACCCACAGCTTGTATGGGATCAACAGAGTCATGGAGAGGTTTCTGCAAGTCAGCTGCTATTTTTCCTTTGGAAAATCAAACTTTGAAACATTCTCATCCCAAATATGTAGTTGGTTGCTTTTTTTATTGCTTTCCAATCTTCCCACCCCTTCCTGATGGCTCCTCACTGCTGTTGCTGTTCTTCCTCTGTTGGTGCATTTGCTCCTCTTCATCTAAGCAAGAGGAAGGATTAATGCTGGAGTGCATTGCCCTTGCCAGAGGTTCTGGAAATCTCCCAGAGCTGGCACCAGCACAGGTGTGCAGAAAGCACAGGGCTCCAGGCAGCACGTGTTAGCCCAGACAGGGCAGGGCATCGCCATCCCCAGCCTCCAGAAACCACCTGTCCTGTTTGGTAAGGAGGGCAAAGAGGTAAAGCCGTGTCAGATAACAAAGAGGTGGGTTCCTAGTGGCCATTCCATGGTGGTTTCACACAGCAGGACAAGCACCACGTCTTGTTGAGCACAAATGCCACACTCAGCCCCAGCCACCCCTCCTGAGGCTCTCCTGTGTCCTGGGTGTTTATCAGAGGAACCACAACCAGGGAAGGAACTGGGAAGAGGCACTACCCAGTGGCCAGACATGCTCTGGGGCAGGAGCAGAGTCATTTGCAGAGAGACAGGCTCTGTGGACACTGAGGAAGGGAGGCTCCTCTTCCTCAGCTTGAGTTAACCCTTGTGTGGGTCCAGAGTGGTACCTCTGTCTGGCCAAGTCTGGCCTATTAGCATTCTGCACCAGCCTGGCTTTCATAAGCTGGTCTGACTTTGTAAGATAAAAAAGTAATAACACTGCCCTCTATTATTTATTAGCTGCCTTTATGTCTCTCGGCAAAAGTCCTTCCTCTCCCTGCCTTCCGTGCTGGGCTGCTCCGGGAAGATTCAGTGCTTTGGTTCCACGGGCCCCATCACCCAGGGTTCCACAGGGCTCCAGAACATCCATCTCCTGCCTCAGGAGTTGTATTCCAGAGATGCCAGGCACTCGTTCAGCTGCTGTCCTGCCTTCCTGGATACCCAGGGTGGCCTCATGCTCCTGAACAATTCCCTGCACTTTGCAGAGGAGAACAAAGCAATCAGGATCCATCTGGGTGGGGTCCCCATAAGACCCTTTGCCTTTTGCCCCAGTTTCAGGGCTATTCAGCTCTTGTGTTTGAAATTGTTTTGCCTCCAAACCCTAAAATTACTATTCCAAACGAAGCATGTGTTCGTTGTTCAGCCTGGGCTGCCTGAGCACCTCAGATGGTTCCTGTTTCCATGCTGGGTCCTGTGGATGTTTTGGGGGTATGTAGGAGTTCCTGGTGCCATGGCCAAGCTTTTCCAGGGTGTTTTTTCCCACTCTGGAGCTGTGCAGAGTGTCACCCTCTCTGCAGGGGCACTGGAGCTGCCCGGCACCGCACTGCTGTCCCTGCATCACCCATGGCTTGTGCTGACTGTATTGACTGAATTCATTACAGCTGAGGTTCAATATTGGAATTACTCAGCGCTCGGATGGCCAAGCTGAACCAATTAGTTTATTAGTGAGAGCCAAAGCCAGCTGAGCAGCGCAGGGACGGAGGGGAGGCAGAGCAGCCACGCTCCCTCAGACACTGCCCCACGCTGCACATGGAAAGCGTCCTCGTGGTTCTGCCCAGCACCAGACCTTTGGCTTAGCCCTGATACCCCAGACCTGGTGCACATGATGTAATCTGCTGGTTGCTGAGGCTGAGTTGGCTCCTCAGACAGCTGTGCAGGAGCACACCAGACCCTCATGGACCATGGTGTGCTGAGGTGTCAGGAGACTCAAACAGAAGGCAGGCCTTGGTCTTTGGGATGCCTGTGACTCACATATCTATATCCGTATTTCTATGCCCCAAATATGGCTGTGGGTAACAGGAATATAAATATATCACTGCCTAATACAAAGATGTAGGACTGGGCTTAGCACATGGATATGTGCACTTGTGCTCCATCAAACACCCTGGATTCCCAGCAAGGAAAGACAGTCTCTGACAGGCAAACACTTTGTTCTTCTGGCTTACTGCAGCATACCCTGGCCATGGCACTGGGAATTAAGGGACTCTTTCCAGTGGTCTCCAGGCACGTCTCTGCCAGCAGGTATCGGGTAGGATTTGGGCTCTGCTTGGTGCACAGCCCGGTCTGGCTTTGAAGTCCATCACCTTTCACCATCACTGCTCTCTCTGCAGAGACAGCAGCACCATTGCACGCGCAAACATCCAGCTGGAGATTCCCTGGATTTGCCTGGAGAAGCACCTGGAGGGCTGGCTCTGCTGGGGCATAGCTGGCTCCTTGCAGGTGGCAGGGGGTGGCATTGCTATAGCAATTGTCACCTGGGAGACAGGGCGGTACAGACATGCCAGAGCAGCTGTGCTCTCTCCCTCTCCTTGAGGAGGTTGGCTCAGTTTGGCTTCCAGCCCTGGTGAGGGAACCCAGAGTAGAGCCCAAATGTCGCCCTGTCTCTGTGCCCCATCCTTGCAGTTGCCATGGCAGGGGGATGGCACAGGGCATCCCACAGCAGGTGGTCACCGCAGCCCCTCAGGTGTCTCTTGTGGGTGCAGAAGAAGCTCAGGATCAAATGGAATGGGCTGTGACCAAGAGGATAGATCCCAAACTAGAGGGAGTTGAGCCCTGCTGAGGTCAGGGCCCCAGCTGCTCTCCAAGCTCAGCCTCCTGCTTTGGACTAAAAAGCCTCTTTCCTCCTCCTGAGACCTCCAGGAGCAGAAACTTTCCGACCTCCTGAGCTGTCAACGTGTGTCTCACTTAAATAAGATCTTCACAGGGATGCTCTTTGGATCCTTGCCGTTTTATTTATTTAGTTGGTTTAGTTTAAGATTAATCATAAATGGGGAAAGTGCCAGAGACATACAAAAGAGGTTCTAAATAATTCTGAGTGATTGAGAGCAGCGTGATTAATGGGATCTGCCGATGCCATTGGGGTGGAAGCAGCCTTCCGAAAAATAGATTTATGTTAAATGGGAAAACACAATAATGTCATTCACAACAGGAGCAAACATGAGGCAGCAGAACCCGCCTTGAACGGCCGTCACATGCAATTCAGGCTCACAATGAACAAAACTTAACTCCTCTAAGCTCTGTGTGTTCTGATTCTAAATTCATTCATTATGTTTGATTATCTTCAGTCCTCCCCTAGTGTAATATATTCTTTCTTGCTGAATTCACCATGCTTCATACCAGGCATGGTTTAATATTTCATACAGTTCATTAAATAACACGTTCAGTTCAGCTCACAATTCAACTTGTAATCTCAAATACATCCCTGTGAAAACCCTGAGAAACAGAAAAATGGGTGTATGGGGAGATGGAGGAGCAAAGTGAGATGGTTCTGGGGAAGGACCCTTTGTAACCACTGCAATTAAAGGAGCTTTGCCAAAGGAGTGGGAGAGAAGATGATCCTGGGCCACTGCCTGTGCTGTGGGTGGTGAGACAGCAATGGGAAGTGTGGCCATGGGGCAGGACAGCTTGGAAGAGGGGTCTGGATTCTCCTTTGGTCTGGCCACCTGAGCAGGGTTAGGATTCCTCCCTCCTTCCACACTCCACTCATGACCCAGAGAGAGCTGCTGCTCATCCCATGGCCACCTCACAGGTCTGATTAAAGCCATAAATTCTCACTCCCCTCTCACTGGAAGAGACCTGCGATGATGCTGAACTGGAGCCCAAGCTGTGAGCAGTGAAGGCTTTTTACAGGCACAGGGTGTGTTCAGGCAGCTGTTTTAGTTTGGGGTCTCCAGCAGAACCCCCTGAGTGAGCTGTACCACTGCCTGCCCCCACCAACACAGCAGGATTGCACTCTGTTTCCATGAGCTACAGCTCAAGGACAGCTCCTCCAGTGTCCCCCGGGAGTGTGTCCTGCACAGCACCCCCTCAGCACAGGGGCACAGGGGGGGCACAGCACAGCAACACGGGAACCCTCTCTCACAGGCTCCCACACAGCAAGCAGCATCTTCTCCTAAAGGCAGTTCCCTTCATTTCAGGGCAGGACTCTGACAGGAGGAGACCAAGGGGAGATAATTCTCTCCATGCGCAAGAAACCTGTTTTGGCAGAAAGTTAAGACATATCCAGCAGTGGGTGGAAATTTCTTCCCTGCTCCAGAACATGGTCAAATACAACAAATATCCCCCAGGAGAGTGAACCTAGTCCTTGCAACCACAAGGACACTCTGATGGGCAAAGGCTGGTGTGCAGAGAGTCTATTATTTCTTCATGTGATTAAAATTAATAATTTATTTGGGGACGAAGTGACTTCCTCGTAATTTCTTGTTAGCTGTGATTCCTCCTCGGCAGCTACAGGGATTCCAGAGGAGATCCAAGGCAGAAATAATGGGAATGGATGAAGATGCCCCTGTGAAGGGCAGAGTGAGCAGCCCTTGCCCTGCTGCCCCGTGAGCACACGAGTTCTGTGCTGGGACCAGACAGTCGCCCCAGCAATAAATATCCGGCTCCCCCGTGCATACCAAATGAAGACTTGAATTGTACCCAGCCCTGAAGAGCTGAGAATGTCATCGGTGTTCCACAGGACTGTTCTGTCCTTTTCAGAGGGACCCAGTGTAGTGCCTGGGCTGAGAAAGGAGGACCTTGGGGATGTATTACTCAAAGGGCAGGCAACAGCAGCACACCAGGCTGGGACTGTCCGTGCCACTGATCAGTGGGTGTGCTCTTGGGCATGTCTCTTCACTCTTGTATCTCTTCTTTTTGTCTCCAAGACCTGCTTTCTCTACCCATGCATGAGCTGTCAAGGTGAGGAGGGTCTTGTTCATGGCGTTGTGCCCAGCAGAAGGGGAGCCTGACTCTGTGTGGGCCTCCAGTTCCCCCTCCCTGGCAATCCCCCCCCTAGGGCAGCACACCACTGTGCCAGCTGCAAAGCCCAGTCCTGTAAACCTGCTGGTTTGAGCTGTTTGCTTGTGTATGTGTTCCTGCTCAGTGCCTTTTCCTCCCTTTGCAGAGGGAACTGGTAATGCAGCTGTGGTGGCACCAGCAGCGTGAAGGCAGGTGATTCCACAGGGCCACCACCCCTTGTCTGGGGACATGGCCCCAGGGTGCAGCCTCAGGGCAGGCTTGTCCTCACCAGAGCTGCTTTGCAAAAGTGTATCCTTTGCACAGTTATTCCCTCATCCTTCTGCCTTTCTCCATCTCCCCCTCTCTTTTCAGCCACCCACTGCCCTGATCCCAAATGCCAGGAGGTGTTTGGTGTTGGGTCTCATCCTTCCTCCCTAGAAAGATGAAAATTCCCCCAGTGGCTGGTGTACCCAAGAGCTGGGGCTGGGAAGAGGAATTTGCACTTGAGTATTTCAGGTGGGAGTGGATGGCTGTAGCCCCAAACTCTCTTCCTTTTTTCCTTCCAGTGCAACAATCCTTCTTCCATCCCTGAGCTGGATTTCTGCCTTTTTCCCTTTTCCTCCTCCCACCAGATTTGCTAGCACAGAAGAATTACAAGAACAGAAGGTGAAGCTAGATATTCTCCCCCCCCCCCCATTTTATTTTTTTTTTTTATAACTTTATTTTGGCATCCATCACTTGCTTTTTGCCAAACTGCTCCAATTCCTTTCTGCAGTGCCCACGCTGCTGCCCAGCACGGGGCACACGCAGCCCCGCAGGGAGCACTGCTGTGGTGGTGGCCATCAGTTCCTCCACAGCAAGTGGCAGAAATGCCACCCCAAAAGGCAGGGCAAGCACCTGCGTGGGCTTGAACCCCCCTCTGGTGAGGAGCTGCTGCAGCAGGAGCTGAGCTGTGGTCGCTGCCATGGGTGGAACACTGTGCTGGAGCTCAGGCCTTGGAGCTCCCCACCTGCATGCTCACTCCCTCTCCTAAAGCCAGCCAGGGTGTTTAATCATCCTTCCCACCTTTCCTCGAAGCTTTCCCAGCTTTGCTCCATCCCTTTCCACCTGTGTGGCGTTGGCTGTGTGGGTGCAGGGGAATTTACACAGCGGCAGCGTGATCTGGGCTGTTGTGCTCTGTTCTTCTCTGAGTAATCCCTAACATTCAAGATGCTTTTTTTTCTTTTATCTCTGCTGAGCAATGAGCTGATGTTTTCGCAGAACTATCTATTATAACCCTGAGATCTTGTTCCTGAGAGTTAATAGTCAGCTCCGAGCCCATCATTTTATTTCTGAAGTTGGGAATGGCTTCTCCCACGTGCACCACTATTTATCTGCACTGCATTTCTCTTGTCATTTTCTTGGCCAGTCACTCACCACAAGGTCCTTCTGCAATTCCTCACGGTCATCCCTTGTCCTTAATATCCTAAATAATTTGGGTGCATCAACAAAAAGCTCTCATTTTGCTCTCCACTCCCTTCCCCTCAGAAGGAGTCTCCATGTAGGGTCTAGCAGAAATTTTTGGAGAAGTCTGTGGTTTCCATGGGTCATGGGAAAACTGTGACCCATGGAAAGGGATGGGAGAGGACCCCTGTGGCTGCCCATGGCCCCAGGTGGCATCAAATATCTGGGAACAGCAGGAAGGGGCTCCAGGCAATCCAAGCAACAGGGACAACTTGTTTCTGATTCATTGCCCCCAGGATTTATCAGTAAATTGGATTGAGGAGCCTTTAATGACCACAAAGAGGGAAAAATTCCAATGGAGGAACAGCCATGGTTTTCCTGTATGAGCAGATGCTCGGCAGAATTGGTACTCTCCAGGGAATTGTTCCAGAAGGTGGATGGAATAAAGTGATTCACAGTATTAAAAAAATAAAATAAAAAGAGAGACATCAGAGCTCCTGGAAGCTGTTCAGTTGGCATCGCAAAGGCTGCGAATAACAGACGCCCAAGGGAACTAATGTTTTAAGCCAAAGCAATTTGGGTAACAGGACAGGCTTGGGGGGAAAAACCCACAGTGCCAGATTTTGGATTATGCTGCACATCGCTGCTAAAAAAGAAGACACACATGTTGGGAATGTACAGCCGAGGAACACATTTTATAAGCATCTTCCGAATGTGGCACGTGGTGTGCTCGCTCTGATTATTGATAATAGCTGACTAGGGCTTCTCCTCCTGCTCTTCCCTGTGCAGCCACGGAAAACAAGTGATCCAGACACTGTTAACCAGCTTTGGAAAGCTCCAGGTGAGCATACTGGCTGTTTTGAGGGTCTGCCTTGAATTCCCAAGGCTTCCATTGCAGAGCAGCTGTGTCCAGGGAGGGATGAATCCATTTGTTTCCAATATTGGCATATAAAAGGGAGGGCTGGAGAGGTATATTCCATCCAAGCAGCCCTGGCATCAGCTTTATTCAGTCAGTGAGGCTGTGTGGCAGCAATGGCAGGATTCAATCTGACCAGAAGTACTTTTCTTAAAAATGTCAGATGATGCTTCAAGCCCCCACAGAGAGTGTGTTTTCCTTCTGCAAACCAGACTCAAACCTCTCTGTTCCCCTTTATTTCTAGTGAGCCCAGAGGAATCCCTGGGAAGCTGATAAATCAGCTTTTCTCCAGGAAGAGAGGAAGAAATGTTCTTCATGGTTCTCTTCCCACCCCACAATCCAGTCTCTGTGCTCTCCACAGTTGTCTGTGTAAAATGAGGAGGGGCATGTCACTGCTCTGATGGCCCATGTCAGCTGGGCCCACAGAGCAGCCCTGCAAAAAAAATGGGAAGTTCTGTAGCTCTGAGCAGCCCTTAGTGCTGAATCTACTGGGAGTGCAGAGTAAAAATGATTGATACCTGGCACTGTGCCCCATGATCCTTTATCACAGAATGGTTTGAGTTAGAAGGGACCATAAAGATCAACCCATTCCATCCCCCTGCCAAGGGCAGGGACACCTCCCACCAGCCCAGGTTGCTCCAAGCCCTGTCCAACCTGGCCTTGGACACTCCCA
>JAOXXN010000191.1:16679355-16704166 GCA_026770055.1 Myrmophylax atrothorax
AGCAACCTGGGCTGGTGGAAGGTGTTCCTGCCCATGGCAGGGGGTGGAATGAGATGGGCTTTAAGGTCCCTTCCAACTATGATTCTATGAGTTGGTCTTTGTCACAGCCTTAGGGGGTGGGGAGAGTGTTTCTCCATCTCAACTGAATCATCTCAGAACAGCAAAAAAGACCAAAGTCCCCTCCAGTACCTCGAGCTGTGGTGGTGTTTGAAGTTAAAAAGTTTAAGGAGACTTGCCCCTAGTTCTGGTAGTTCCTGAAACTTGATACAAACCTGATGGAACACCAGGAATGTGGTTAAATCTTGGTTAGATCTCACTGGCAGTTGGATTTCACAGGCTGGGAAGAACCATCTTACCCCCCTGCTGATGAGAAACCACCAGCTCGGGACTCAGTTTTCAAGGTTTTGCTGGTGTGGGACACAGGGATGGGACAGGGACAGTGCAGAGGCACAACCAGTGGCTTGGGTTTGCCACCCTGAATAAAGAGGAGGCAGAGATGGCTCATGTGGAGCTGTCTGGGGCAGCAATGGGGGTCCATGGAGGAGAGGACTGTGCCCATTCACATCCCAGAGGAAGCCAGGCAGACCCTTCTGGCACTGGGGCTGGGCAGGAGGAGGGATGCAGGGGGGGTGTGCCTGCCTTTCCCACCAGCACCAGGCTCAGCTGCAGGCTCTGCACACTCCTGAGGGCAGCACAGCCCTGGGAGGGCAGCTCCAGACACACAGTTCAGTAAGATCCTCACATACATTTAGCTGGAAGTGACTCTGGAGCTGCTAAAAATGTTGGAATCACACTGAAATCAATGTGATGAGAAATGTGGGAGAAACACATCTCAGATGAGGATGGACTGGATGGAGACAGAGGAGCACTGGGGTTTGTGTCTGCCACTTACACAGCCAGGAAACACTCCCTGCCTTGCTGTCCTCAGGTATAAAACAGGGATAATAACTGACCTCTTCCATAAATTAGAGAATGACAGGATGTTTTGGATTGGAAGGGACCTTACAGAACCACAGAATCACAGGGTGGTTTGAGTTGGAAAGGACCTTAAATATCACCTTGTTCCACCCCCTGCCATGGGCAGGGACACCTCCCACTATCCCACGTTTTTCCAAGCCCTGCCCAACCTGGCCTTGGACACTCCCAGGGATGGGGCAGCCACAGCTTCTCTGGGCAACCTGTGCCAGGGTCTCACCACCCTCATAGGGAAGAATTTCTTCCCAGTATCCCATCTAACCCTGCCCTCTGGCAGTGGGAAGCCATTCTCCCCTGTCCTGTCCCTCCATCCCTTGTTCCGAGTCCCTCTCCAGTTCTCCTGGAGCCCCTTTGGGCTCTGGAAGGGGCTCTCAGGTCTCCCCCGAGCAGAGGGATCCAGCCCTGGAGCATCTCCATGGCCTCTTCTGAACTCGCTCCAGCAGCTCCACATCCTTCTTATGTTGGACCCCAGAGCTGGAGGCAGCTCTGTAGTTGGAATCTCACAAAGGCAGATTAGAAGGGAGAATCCCCCCCCTCACCTGCAGCCCACACTGCTTTGGATGCATAAAGTGCTTTGAAATCTGGGAATAAAGCCCAGGGGATGTCACCAGCCCATTCCCTAAAACCTGGACTCGGAGGTTGTCAGGACAAGATGCTTTGCCTGCTCTGTAGCTTTGCTGCTGAGACTCAGCACTGGAGGCAGCAGCTTTCCTAGTGCTTTCCCAGCCCTGGAATAACTGCTTCCAAGCAGAGACTTCCTTCATCTTCTCCCCTGGGGCTCAAGGCAGGAATCTAAAGAAAGGCAGGTGGAAAGAACCACCAAAGTTACGAGAAATCCCTTTCCCACCAGCCCCTCACACACCTTGTCTCCTGAACTATTCCCAGCAGATCACCCTCCTGTGTGGTGGTTCAAACCAGCACACAGCAACACTGGGGAATCTTGGAACTACTGGGAAGAATAACCAGTTTGGGAAGACACTTGGAAAGTCTCCTCTGTAAAGTGCTTTGAGCTCTGCTAATAAATACTGTTATTTTTAAGAGCTGTAGGTAGGCAAAAAGCACAGGCTGGGCACTGTCTGCCATCGAGCAGAGAGGTGGGTCCCCCATTTTCCATTTGCAGTGGGCATGGAGTGATTTCCCCTCCAAAATCCCAGCCCCAGTGCCAATCCCGAGGAGCAGCAGGACCAGCACCACAGACACCAGGAGCAGACACCGAGCTGTAAAGCCAGCAGGTCCCAGAGCAAACTGGGGCCAGTGCAAAGCTGGGAGGGTGGTGGTGCAGCATCCTGGTGGAGCAGGTGTCTGCTCCCCAGACACCATGGGGCAGTGGTGGTGCAGCCAAGAGGAAAGCCACGCTCCTTTGTCCTTCCAGGAGCAACCACTCGGCATGGAAAAAGCAGCTCTTGGCACCTCGGTGACGAGGCAGATCCCGCTCCGTGCACGCGGCTTCCCCACATTGTTTGTCTCCCGGGTTGTTTTCTGCATCCAAGTGCTTTTTAATTGCCTTTATCTGCTTCCAGACTGGCTCCCTGGAGAGGGGCATGGAATGTGATGCTTGGAGAGGATGCCCAGGCCCGGGCACAGCCCTTGAGGAGAGGCAGAGGAAGGCGACAATTAATTGTAATTGCTGATGAGATCCGGGATCAATTCCTGCCTCTCTAAACTTTCCAGAACACTTTGGCTGAGTCATTACAATTCAGGAGCACTTGGCAGTGAGTTGCCAAACCCTCCATGCCATTTGGGATTTAGACCTTGAATACCTCTGTGGGTCTGGGACCTGATTTAGGCTGTCAGTTATCCGGTTCCCTCTCTCCTTCACAATTTCCAGCTCACCTGACCCTCAAGGTGGAGACACCTTATTTAGGCACTTAATAAAATAGGACCTAGGCTTTGGCAGAGCTCTCTGCTTTCCAGGTTTCCCAGCAGGGGGTTCTTTTCCCATGTGAAAGCCCTGAGCACTGGGTGTTGTTGGTCTCTCTGCCGTTTGCACCCAGGAAACAGCTGCACCTGCGTTCAACGGTCGCTCTTTTCTTTCTCGTGGGTTTTGGGACAGAAGTGCCAATATACAAATTGCAAAGACTATTTTTAGGTTGCTGGATCTCTTCTCTGCAAGCATTTGTTCCTGCAGCCTGCAAGCACAGGGGACACCGAGGGACAGCAGTGCCCCTGGGGCTCTGCAGCTCCTGCCACCACATCCCCCCAGAAAGGGCAGGGAAGGGAAGAGTCTGGGGCTGCTTGTCCTCAGGGGTGGACAGTCCCTCTCCATGAGCAGTTCTGAGTGGACAGGACCAGTCCCTGGGACTCCACAGCAGAGCCAGAGCTGCTCCCTGGTGTCTCCATCCCTCTGTGAGCACAGGCTGTACAGCACAAGTGCATCTTGAGCCTGATATAAACCCAGTTAAGGCCTTTCCAACAGTTGCCCAAGCCCCTCTAGGACATCCTGGCAAAGTTTGGGGTTTTTAAATCAGTCCCTCTCTTTGGTCAGCAAGTGGAGAAATCATGCTAGAATTGCTCAACATAATATCAAAGCAGAAATATCTAAAATTCACACGTATTTTGGGTCCCATCACCCTCTTCTTGCTCTGAGGAGCTCGGTGAGCTGCTGGCTCTGGGAATATCTCAGTTGCCATGAGAGAAGGCTCCATGGAAAGACCCCTCTGCTCTCATTCTAACACACATCTGACCTCACAGAACTACTGCAAATGACAGGAATCCCAGATTCATAGAATCATAGAACCATAGAATGGGTTGGGTTGGAAAGGACCTTAGAGATCATCTCGTTCCAGCCCCTGCCATGGGCAGCGACATCTCCCACCAGCCCAGGTTGCTCCAAGCCCCGTCCAACCTGGCCTTGGACACTCCCAGGGATGGGGCTGACACAGCTTCCTTCCAGGGCCACCACACCATTACAGGGAAGAATTGCTTCCCAATATCCCATCTCACCCTCTGGCAGTGGGAAGCCATTCCCCTTTGTCCTGGCACTCCAGGTCCCTGGAAAGTTTCTCTCCATCTTTTCTCTTGGCTCCTTCAGGCACTGGAAGCCACAATTAGGTCACCCCAAAGCTTCTCTTCTCCAGGCTGAACAATCCCCGCTCTCCCAGCCTTTCCTCCCAGCAGAGCTGCTCCATCCTCTGACCATCTTGGTGCCTCCTCTGGACTCTCTCCAGCAGCTCCATGTCCTTCCTGTGCTGGCCCCAGGGCTGGAGGCAGCTCTGCAGGTGGGGTCATGCTCCTTCCCCTCCTGGTGTGCCAGAGCAGGCAGCACAGCTGTGAGGACATGGGAGCAGGAGGGATGCTCGGGGCCGGGCTGGTGGAAGCTCCAGGCTGGACACGGCCCCTGCAGCTGCTCTCTCGTGTCACAGGCTCGGGAATGTTTCCCCCTCTGAGCCCTGGAACACCAATCCAGGCTCTGCCTGCGCTGCCCAGGGCCAGGCTGTGCTCGGGAGCATCGCACGCCACGGTGGGGGGGGCACAGCCTGCCCTGAGGGCACGGGGCACCGTCCCACACCCTGCCAGGGAGCGCTGCGACGAGCGCTGGCCCCGGAGGAAGATGGGGCAGGATGAGGAGAAGAAACATAATGATGTCAGTGCAAATTTGGGCTGAAATGATGTGAGTGAAATCCCCAAAGATGTGATGCCAAGAAAAATAAAACCCTGCAGAAAGCCAGAAGACCAAATTACAACAAATAACATAGAGGGGTGGGGGGAGAGAAGGGAAGGACTGATGGAACAGGCAGAAGAAAGCACAGGCAAGGGGCATCAAACCAGGTACTCCAAATGCCAACACCAGCCAGTGTCCATAAAGAAATGCCAGAGGTGGGTGATGTGAGTCAGGACCAGGCAGAGATGGGGCTGCAGGGAGGTACAACAGGCTGAGGGGGACCTGCAAACCAAGCAGGGACTCAAGGGCAGGGAGAAACCTGTCTGAAGGGTGGCAGGTGACCTGCAGAGCTGGAGATGTCCCGTGGGGCACAGGCAGCCAGGGCTCCTGCCAGTGCATCTCCCTGGGGTGCATTAACCTGCTGTGCCAGGGTGGCAGAGCTGGGGGGGGTGCTGGGGACACGGCCCTGGCTCCCTGCACTCCAGGGCATTGTGACTCCCCAGACAGGACTTGGGAGGTGCCTTTGCCAGGGGGTGGCAAACACAGCACCCACATCCCTGCAGGCCCCTGAGGGAGCTCAGCTGCCCTGCTCTGCAGGTGGGGAAACTGAGGTGTGGGGAGAGCAGCACGACTTCCAGGTGCCTTCCCTGATGGACAGGGACATTTTCCTCCCTGTCACTGCCCTCAGCTGTCTCCTTCCCTTGCAGCAGCTGACAAATGTTTTCCAGTCACTGCTGCCCTGGCACTGCCAGGCTCATGGTGGGATTCTTGGGGTGGTCCTGTCGAGGCTCAGGACTCAGGCTTGATGATCCTTGAGTCCCTTCCAACTCAGGATATTCTGTAATTTATGAGTCTGTGTTCTCCCAGCTCTGTAGTCATACCAGGGCCAGGATGGGAGTGGAGCATCTCCCAGATGTCACCCCAATGCCACTGTCCTGTCCCTGCCACCCCCTCCCACAGCTCTCCTCCAAACCTCCCCTTGCCCCTTACTGCAACTCAAAGACAAATTATAGAGCAAAGCTGGATTTCTGCACTTGCCCTGATGAAAGGCACCAGTAAGGGCCTGGCTGGAGGTTGGGCAGCACTGGGAGGTGGGAAGGGCCGTGTGGATGCTGGAGCCACCCCCACCTGCTCCCTCCCACAGTCCTGGTGCAGCACAGGCAGCCCCCCAGCACCGAGCCCTCAGTGCTCAATTCCTGCTGCACACAAACACTGAATGGAGCTGCAGAGACAAGAGCAACCCGGGGACATTCAGTGCATAAATAACCTTAAAATATCAGTATTGTGGAAGGGAAATCTCTGTCATTTCCCTGCAGTACTTCTCCATCAACACAGCACTGCCTGGTCTGTGTTTGTGAGGGCAGAGAGGGATGTGTAGGAAAGGGGTGCAGGCAGGGAGGGAAGTGCAGGCAGGGAGGGCTGATGTGCAGGCAGGGAGGGCTGATGTGCAGGCAGGGAGGGAAGTGCAGGCAGGGAGGGAAGTGCAGGCAGGGAGGGCTGATGTGCAGGCAGGGAGGGAGGGATCACAGAATCACAGAGTATCCTGAGTGGGAAGAGACCCACAAGGACCATCCAGTCCAACTCCTGGCCCTGCACAGGCCCATCCCCAACAGTCACACCCTGTGCCCCAGAGCATCATCCAAACCCTCCTGGAGCTCTGGCAGCCTTGGCACTGTGCCCACTGCCCTGGGGAGCCTGTTCAGAGCCGAGCCAGGCAGGGAGGAGTGAGGCAGGGCTTGCTAAGGCTGTTTGAGTGTGACTGGGGCAGCCAGGAAGACCGTGGCTTCCTTCTCCAACAGCTTCATCCAACCTTTTGTCTTTGGGTTTTTGCTGGGTTATTTTTGTTCTGTTGTCCTGTAATGGGATGGGGAGAAACTCTGACCCCAGTGGTGAGAAGGATTTGGGCTTCAGTGAAGCTCTGGCTTGAAGCTGCAAATATATCAGTTTTCCTTTTAATTTCATCTGGAAATCTTTGTTCTTGAAGGCTGAGTAACAGCATGAAAGCTGAGAACTCACCTGGGAGGCATCTGAACTGATGGGACAAAGCCCAAGGGAAGCCTCTCCTCCTGCCCATGTTTTTTCCTATGCTCCCACCAGCCTGTTCCTGGGGACTCCAGAACCAAACCCTCCCTGTACCCATCTCTTCCCCTGCCTCTCGACCTCCTTATAGTGGGGACAGGCTCAAAATAGTGCTACCCAAGCCATTAGTCATGCAGGGAACATCAGCCTGCAGCGGGATTCATCCCTCCTCTGTAAATAACTCCTTCCTGCAACCTCCGTTGGAGGATTATTTATATCTGGCACAAATCATCTCCAGCAAGACAGTGATGGGAGGCCACGAAATTCCAGAGGACACCTCAGTGTGGTGGACATTGCCCTGTGAGGGCAGATGTGAAACCCCCAGCCCAGCCCTTGGCTGCCATATCGTGGGCTCCAGGGCTGAGCCTGCCTGGCATCAGGGCTCTGGAGGAAAAGCCTCTCATGCTGCCAGCTCCCCAGAGCTCCAAACCCAGCTTAAAGGCAGGTTTGGGAGCTGGCAGCCAGCTTGGACGTGTGTAAGTGTGATGGGGGATCCTCCAGCGCTGGCACTGCCAGGTCCCGCTCCACGTGCCCTGGAGGGGCTGCTCCTTGGGTCAGTGCTGGGGTTTGGAGTCAGTGCTGCCTTTCCACTCCAGGAATTTCATCCTAATGGGCCCCTGAGTATCCAAATCTCTCTTTAGGAGACCGCAGGAGATGCAGCTGTTACAGCAGCCAAAGAGGGCTCTGGTGGGGCAGCATTTGACAGCCAGAAGTTACTCCCCTTCCCTTTAAATTAAATGCTGCACCTCGAAGCTTTTAAACACCGGTCGCTTCTGCAAATTAAGAAAAATAAGCGGCAGGAAAGGAATAAATACTTAAACGCCAAGAAGCTCGTTTAGCCTCTCACAAACATCTGTATCCTGGGGCAGTTTGTCGGTGAGCAATTTGCGTTTCATTACGAGGAGAGTGGACATGTGGCAGCGACCCCACGCTCTGTTCATCCCTCCCGTGCCCGCTGCCCGCCTGCCCGGCTCTTTGCAGCCCCTCCCAGCCAATCCACCCGCTCCATGGCCCAATAAAGCCTTTAATCAGCACCTCGGCGGCAGCTGAAACACAAACAAGCCCCGCCAAGGTGTTAGGGCACCAGGATTTCGGGAATGAATCCTGCCTTCAGCAGCGTTTGGAGTGATGGGGTGCCAGCTGCCTCTCCGTGCCCCCGGTGCTGCCCTGTCCCTGGATATAGGGATGAGGATGAGCCCCAAGCCCGGTGAGACGGGAGGGATGAGGATGAGCCCCAAGCCCGGTGAGACGGGAGGGATGAGGATGATCCCCCAGCCCGGTGAGACGGGAGGGATGAGGATGATCCCCAAGCCCGGTGAGACGGGAGGGATGAGGATGAGCCCCAAGCCCGGTGAGACGGGAGGGATGAGGATGAGCCCCAAGCCCGGTGAGACGGGAGGGCACATCCCCTGTGGAGCTGTGCTGGGATCAGGGAACTGTGGAAGGGGCTGCGGGTTCTGCCCCTGCCATGAACCCTGTGGGGCGGGTTGTGGGCACGTCCCGCTGATGCCAACTGCTCGGGATGGAGGTGGGGCAGGAGCAGGTGCTTCCACAGGGCTGCATCCCTCGGGGTGTTGGATGTGCCCCTCTCCTGGCTCCCAGCTCCCAAGTGCAGTGATGGCTCAGGCCGGCACAGGAGGGACCCAGCCCCAATCCTGCCCGAGCCGCTGCTGGGAGCGAAGCAGGACATGCCCCTGTTTGCCTCCTGCAGCGAGGATGGAGAGGTGGGTTCCAACCCGGGCACAGCTGCCCTCGCCCCCAGCCGAGCCCCGGGCAGCAGCTAAAGCAGCTCCCGGCGGTGCTTCACACCCCGATGTGTCCCCGAGCACGGATCCCCTGCCCCAAGGAGCGCAGTGCCCAGCCTGTGCTGCTGCCCACCCGCAGGCACAGCCCCTGCCCACGGCTCGGCTCTGGCTGGCTCTAATCACCCTCCGTGCTGAAGGATTAACAGCAGCAATCTCGTTCCCAGCCACCCTCCAGATGATACAACATAATAAGACATATAACAGCCTCTTGGAAAAGAGAAAGTTATAGTTCCCACAGCAACTGTAACTCAGCCATATTACACACATATATATATATTAAGGCATAAATTTAACAACATATATTTTAATGCAAAATACCAGCAATGCACACAGGGACAAATAACAGTGGTTGAGGGATCTATAACGTTTGGGTCTCCCAGCTGGAGAGGTGCTGGAATCTCCCCAGCAGCAGCACGGCGAGGAGGATGAAGCCATCCCAGTCATGGCCCTCTTCCCCCCGGTCCCAGTTTTGGCAGGGACACACACACAGAACCCTGTCTGCAGGCACAGACACCCCCAGCCCTGCCCCTGGGGTCACCCATGGGCACAGCCACTGGCCAATGCATGGAAAAGGTGTGCACTGTAATGACACATCCCACATGCCACCAAACACGCCTGGATGCAGCACGGATTTCTCCAGCTGCTCATCAGGCTGAATGCAGAATGAGATCCTTTCCACAGAGTTGTGGGGGTTTTTCTGACTATCTGGTGGAGTTGCACAACGGGGATATAATTCTCGATTACATTTTCTGAAATGGCTCAAACCCGTGTGGTTGCAGCTCCTTTTGCCAGGCAGCTCCTGGTCGCCGGCAGCAAGGCATGCGCCGTGCCAGCCCTGCTAATGCCACCCAGGCTGCTCCAAAGGCGCCCAGGGATGGCTCCAGCTGCAGGAATGGAGAGCATTCTGTGGTTCCTGCCTCTCTGGGTTCCTTGCAAATGGGACTCCTGCTCTGGGCCCCACAAATGGAGCAGCACAGCCAGAGGGATCCATCCTGCCATGCCCTCGCTGCTTTCCCTCCCAGCCAGCCCAAATCCATCCTGGAGGAAATACTTCCAGCTGGGGAAAGAGGGGGTTTCATGCACATCATGCAAGTGCCAAGAGGCTCTGGGCATCAGGGGCCTGACCTGGCCCAGCTGTGCCCAGGGCTCTGGCTGCTGGGACAGGTGGGTGCTCAGGGGGTGGGAGCAGGCTCACAGGGGGCATCCCCTCTTGCCCTGGGGGGATGAGGGATTTAAGCAGAGCTCCTTTCTTCGTGCCCTGCCAGCCCTGCTTTGTGGCCAGGGCCCCCAGGTTTGTCCTTCCCTCTGCTCCATCACTGTGGGGATGGCTGGGCTGTAGCAGGGCAGGCTCTGCTGCCCTCGCACAGGTCCAGGCTCTGCTGCTCCGGGGGGTGCCTGGGGCAGGGAGGCACCTCCTTTCTCTGCTCTCAGCACTTTATGTCTTAACTCGACATGGCTTTATGTCATCTTGATACTGCAACAGAGGAGCTGGACTGTGGTTGTGGCTGGTGCTGCCTGGGAGTCTGTGCTATAAGCACCTACGTTTGCACTTCAATTAGTTGGCTTAATTGCATCGTTCCCTCTCTGGCTGCGTTGTGGGGAGGGCTGGCCTGTGCTGTGCTGCTCTGCTGGCTGCCCTGGCCCTCTCCTGTCTCCTCCCGGGTAGGCAGGGCTGGGTCTGGACAGGCTGAATTGCACTGCCTGGTTTAAAAATAATGTGTATATGCACGTATGTATGTGCAGTGTTTACAAAGCAATCCCAGCTAATCTCTCTATCCAGACAGAGCTTTAGGATGTCCTTTCAGCAGGGATTTGTGGAGTTTGCTATAGTTATTTCCCAAGAATGCATTACCCAGGGTTTCGGATGAATAATGTAGGTCCTTGTTCAGCAACTTACTTACAAATGTCGAACCTTAAACCACTGAAGTCAATGGATCTACTTGTGCACTTAAAGTCAGGCACAGGCTTAAGTGTGGCAGTAAATCAGGGCCCTGCAACCTGCCCTGGCACTGCTGGTGGGTGCACAACTTGCCCTGGCACTGCTAGTGGGGGCTGCTGGTTGACATAACAAACAGTATTAGAATCACAGGGTTGCAAGAGACCTTAAAGTACCTTGTTCCACCCCCTGCCATGGGCAGGGACACCTTCCACCAGCCCAGGTTGCTCCAAGCCCTGTCCAACCTGGCCTTGGACACTTCCAGGGATGGGGCAGCGACAGCTTCTCTGGGCACCCTGTGCCAGGGCCTGCCCACCCTCACAGGGAAGGATTTCTTCCTTACATCTAAATTTCCCCTCTTTCAGTCTGAACTCATCAGTCTGTGCCCTACAGTTCCTGACAAAGACTCCCTCTCCTGCTTCCCTGTAGCCTGTTCAGGCACTGGAAGGTGCTGTGATGTCTCCACACAACCTTCTCCTCTCCAGGCTGAGCAGCCCCAGCTCTTCCCACCTGTGTCCACAGGGAAGGTGCTCCAGTCCCCTCAGCAGCTTCCTTGCCTCCTCTTGACTAGCTCCAAAAGCTCCATATCCTTCTTATATTGGGGGCACCAGGGCTGGGACAGCTCTGCAGGTGGGGTCTCACCTGAGGGAGCGCAGGGGCAGAATCCTCCCCTGCCCTGCTGCCCACACTGTGGGACCAGCCCAGCACAGGGGGGTTCTGGGCTGTCAGAGCGCAGGGCTGGGGCATGTGGAGCTTTTCACCACCCATCACCTGCTGTGCTCCTTCACAGGGCAGCTCCCAATCACTCCTCTGCCCATCCTGCCCTTTGCTTTGTTGAACTTCCTGAGGTTTGCACAGTCCCATCTCTTGTGTGTGTCCAGGTCTTTTTGTATCCATCCCTTCCCTGCAGCGTGTGACTGCATCACACAGCTCAGTGGCATCAGGGAAACTGCCCTGGATGTGTCTGCCCCGGGCAGTGCTGCATCCTCTGAGGCCAGCACTGGTGGCATCAGCACTGGTGGGACCAGCACTCATGGAGACAGCACTGGTGGGACCAGCACTGGTGGGACCAGCACTCATGGAGACAACAACAGACCCAAACACGTGTGTGTTGCTCTGCTTCAGGTGCCCTCAGTGGGTATGTGGGTACACCCCAAAATGCACGGGGGGCTGTGCTTTGTAGTCGGGGGGGGCTTTTCATTTTACCCCCACTGTGAAGATGGGCAGGGGGTATCCCCACTCTCCCCCATTCCCCCCTTCTTGCCTCCTCTCCACCTGGAGGTGACAGATCCAGGTGCTGAGTGCCCTTTCAGGGGCAGCAGAGTCCACCTGAGGGTTTGTTGCTGCCAGGAAGGGAACAGGAAAGCTTGAGCACAAACACAGGAGCTGGCACTGCCAGGTGCCCTGGGCCAGGAGCTGGCTGTGCCCAGCTCCCCTCTGGGCTGTGCACTGCTGTCCCTGTGCCACAGAGCAGGATGGGGCTCTCTAGGAAGGGTTTTGGTGCCGGAGCTGGGCAGATATGCTATGGAGCCCTTTGGAAAAGTGTGCAAGAGTAAAACCCCACCTCTGCTCCCTGCAAAACCCCAAGGTCAGGGTGCCCTGGCAGGGATTCCCCCCCTGCCCCAGCCCCAACCACTGCTGGCCCCACTTTGGTGAGTGCTGGAGGAGTGCAGAGCCATCCCAACCACCCTGGAGCTGCGTCCCTGAGGGCTGAGCTGGATAGATGGGAAGTGCGGTAGATGTCCCTTGGAAGTCCCTGGCTCAGTGCCCTGGGCAGGGTCAGGCTGCAGCTCTGCCCGAGGCAGCAGCAGCATGGCTTGGAATGCTTTGGTCTTGTCAAATGACTTTTTAAACATTCTCATTCTTCTTTGGCTCCTGCGTGTGCAGCATGTGTGCTGCTGAGGGGGTGGCACGGGCAGAGGGACCCTTCGGAGCAGGGGGGACCCCGGGGCACAGCCCACGGGCACAGAGCAGAGGCGGTGCTTCAGCAGAGATCTAATTAGCAGTTCTAATTAGCTCTGATTTCCTTGTCACCTGCAGGTCTCTTCTATGGCTCAGGCTGCATTGCAGAGCTAAAGCATCAAGGGGTACGTGTGAGTGGGGGATCCCTTGTGTTAAGAACCCTCGGGATGGCACAGCTCTCCTCACCTCCATTTCCCTGCTCACCCAGCCCAGCTTGGGGCGGGGAGCAGGGGGGGAGGGACAGGAGCACTAATTAAACTCCCCTGGAACCTCTGCCATTCTTTGGCTGGCGGGGAGTGCTCCGAGGGGAATCGAGAGCTGTGGTAGAGTAGAGAAATGAGGGCACGGGGTAGAGGGGCAATAAGGCGGAAAATCGCAGCTGGGCAAAAAAAAAGGATGGAAAACACTTGCAAGCTGTGAGCTTTGCTCTCTGATTTTTCCTTCCTTGAGCAGCCCTGGGAAGTGATGCTCCCAGGTCACAGCCAGCCCATCCCTCCTGGCACAGCTTGCCCCCTACAAGAAACAAGAACCAAAGTCATGTCTTTGCCTCAGAGCTGTTGGAAAGTGGCAGGGACAAGGATCGTGGTGTCCCTTTGGACATTGTAGAGTGGGGGAAAGCAAAGGCAAGCTTAAAGCATCCAAACCCATGGTTACTCTGGTGAAGAGGGAGCCACAGGCATGTCTGTGCCCCCCTTGGAGAGGTGGGTGGGCTCTGGCAGCAGCACTGGGAGCCTGCTGGCAAAAGTCTTCATCCGCCATTACGCTCTCTGGAGAGACTTGTGCTTCCCATGATTGCTTGGACAAATCCTTGTGCTCGAGCCAGCAGCTCTCCTCTTGTCTCTTGTAATTACTGTCCCAGTGTTCTCCTTGAGAGACACCATCTGCTACTCCTCCATCACCAGTCATCTTCCCATCTCCCTGGCGCAGCCCTTTCCCTGGAGAGTGTGGCTAATGGTGCTGATGGTGCATCTCCCGGGGTCCTGTGCCGCTCGTTATGCTCCATCAGATCAAAGGCTGCTGCTCCATCAGGGAATGCACCAGCCATGAGCCCTCTGGGCCCTCAGCCTCCGACAGGACACGCTGGCCAAGGAACAAATGGCCAGGCTGGTGCTCCTCACCGTGGGCAGTGGGAGCTGGTGAGCCCATCAACCCCTGCCCACGCCTCTCCATGCCTTGCACAGCTGCTGAGTGATGCCAGGAGCTTTTGGGAAGTCAGCTGGAGGGTGGGATATCCCTGGAGGGCAGGGGCTGGTTGAGAATGGGCAGCCTGTGTTGGGCACACAGGGACCAGCCTGGTGCAGGGTAACTGGGAGCACTAGGGTAGCACTGGGCGCTGATTGGGGGTATAACAGCTGAAACAAGCAGTTTCTGGGTCAGAAACAAGACATTTCAGAGAGCTCTGGGGCTCCCAGGAGCAGCAGGGCCGGGCTCCGAGGCGGCACGGGGGGAAGCGACGCAGCGCTCGGCTGCACCGTGGTGCCCCGTGCTATTAGTCTCCTGCTTTTAATCAACAGCAAATGAGTCTCTGGGGGCCTGTTTTCTCACTGCTGGATACCAGAAACTTTCACTGAAGTCAACAGAAGTTACTCCCACCCTTAGGCAGAGGACCGTGGTCCTGGGAAGTTGCTAGGGAGCCGTGATTTATGCTGCGTGTCGCAGGCTCGACCAAAGCCAGCGCCTGCTTCTTGGTATAATTCACAACTAAATGTACATTTATATAAAAAATACAGTAAACCCATCACATTTTATTAGGGGAGGGCGCACGATAAATTTTTACGTCGAAGCTTCCAGCAGCCAAAGATGAAAAGCATCTTCAGGAAAATCACTGCCATGGAGACAGGTTTTCATCCCGCCGTGTCAGGCGGCTCGTTTGTATTTTTAAGGCATCTCATTAGAGCATTAAATGATCTGTAAAGGGTAAAACAGCATTTTTCTCAGTGGCTCTGGTGCTCACGGAGCTTCGAGCCCCCACGGAGCAGGGGGTGGTGGACACACGGCCCCGGGCACACGCTGAGCCCACTGAGGCTCTCTCTGCCCTCAGCCCCATTCCCAGCCTGTCCTCAGAGCCAGGCAAGAGCACTCATTTATTCATGCTGGCAGATGTCCTCCTAAAAGCCCCTATAAAACTGATTTTCTGTCTGTTAACCAAAATTATTGTCTTCAGAAATACATGTGCACCTCCTGCAGAATTCCCCCAAGGCTTTAGCTGCGTGTTCCCATCCCATGCCCGCGGATGAGCCAGTGCCAGTGTCCTCTCGCCCATGGCTTTGCACTGCCTTGTAAGTGTTGCCATGTGGTGTTTCCCTGTGGGCAGACTCCGGCCCTCCAGGCTGGGAGCCCCTGCTCCTGGCTGTGGCTCCTGTGCTCTCCCCAGCCCTGCTGTCCTCCCTCCTTCACTCCCATCCAGGAGCTCTCATGCCCTCCCCTCGTGGCAGCGTCTGCTGCCCCATCTGTGAGGCTGCAGGACAGGCTTGCCGGGCTCCAAGCAGCCCTTCTGCTCCAGCTCCTGCTCTTCCTTCCCAAACCCCACACCATGGCTCTGCAAGGTGATGGAATGGTGCAAATGAATGATTTTTAGAGACAACCAATTCCCTGAGAGCAGAAACCCTCACACTGTGGCAAGGCCAGACATAAACCCCACACCTGAAGCCGTGGAAGTGTCTCAGCGCAGTGGGTCAGGCTGAAAACTGCTGGAGAGCTGGTGAGGAGGCTCTGAGCCTTCACGGGCCAGTTTCCTGCAGTATGGAGGAAGGAATAAAATGGTTGGGACAGAGAGAGATGAGTGATTTTGCAGACATTTGTCCCTTCTTTTGGCAGCGTTTCAAGGACATCTGGCACCACCTGGACGTGAGCAGCTCTGCAGAGGGACTGGGGGGCCTTCTGTGGCAAGATGAGCCACCAAGGGGCTGTGCCTGAGGCAAGGATCACTCCTGGAGCAAGGAAACCCTCTGTAATGAGCCCCAAAAGCTCCTGTGCATCCCAGCCTGGAGCTGCTGCATCCCCAGCAACCCAGGGCCACTCTCAGGAACCAGCACTGCTGGGCCAGGAGAGGCACGAGGAGGGACTGACCTGCAAAGCTCTGTGATAGCTCTGCTCTCCTTCCCAGCTCCCAGCAGCATGAGGGTAATTCCCATGGAAGCTTCCAATTCATTATTTCCTAAGAAGATTGGTTTTCACAAATGAGCAGCTCTGAGTGTACCTAATCAGAGCCTCCTGAACTCCACCAAGGTTGAACATAAAATAAAGGTGTGTGGTTGCTTTGCTTGAACACATACAACCTCTTTTTAAAAATGAGTAATTCACAGGAAATTATCCTCATCCCTGCACAAGAAGGACTTGCAGAATTTGTGAAGTGCTCAGTATTTTTTATGAAGTGTTTCTAACCTTTTTTTCTGTGAAGAAAAGCTTGGCAGGGGAGCAGCTTACCTGCTCATAAATTAGCAGGAAAATTAAAGAGGATGTGCAATCTTGCTTTTTTTTCTCCCTACGCTTAACCCAGGTCATGCTTCTGAAATATTTGGAAGTGCTGATCCAGGAGGGCAGATTTGGGCCATGCAGCACATCTGGCTGTGCCCAACTGGCCTCCACCACCTCGGTGGGTCCCTGCCCTGCATTTCCAGCTGCTGAATTGCTGACTGAGGGAGCCCATGAGCATGAACCAAGGGCAAGATCACCAGATATGTGGCCTGGATCCTATATTTTTCCACTGGCTCTTGCTCCCAGGCTCCAGGACACTTGGCCAGGCTCAGCTTTTGCAGCTTTGTCCTCCAAACGTTGGGTGGTTGCTGGCACTGCCCGTTGCAAACTCCATTCACTGGCATTGTGGCCTTTCATTAAAAAGGAGGAGGAGGCTGGGAAAAGGAACCTCAATTAAGGGAGGTGAAAGTTAACACATCAAGAAAAGCTTTTAATTGAAGCACAGCCCTGCAGGGAAATGCAAAGGCAAGTGGCTTGTTTGGCAGTTTTACAGACGGTGATAATGTCACTCTTTGGAGAAAGGAGAGGGAGAAAAGGGAGCTGGGGTGGTCAGGAGCTTTGAAGAAGTAGGACAGCACAAAAGGGATGGGAGGGAAGGGAGGAAGCACTGCTGGCTGTTGGCTGCTGGCAGCCTGCCTGCCAGGGATGGGCCTGTCCCTGGGACCTGGCACCTCCATCCCCGCTGGGCAGCCGTGCTCCTCAGAGCCACCCACCTCAGCCAGCACACAGGGAAGCCCCTTTATGCCACTGAGAGTGTGCAACTCCCCAGCCTGTGGAAAAGTTTCCTCTCTTTAACTCCAAATGTTCAGGAGAAGTGCAGTTTGCTATTCATACTACCCTGTGAGGGAGCCCCAGCAGTGGGCAGTGCCCGCCTGGGTGCCACCTCGCCAGCAGGGCTGGAGGGAGCAGGACCCTGCAGCTCTTCTCTTCCCTCACTCTATTTGACTTTCTTAACTTGTCTCCTTTCCCAATTCTATCTGTGTCTTGTTGCCCTGTCCTGCCCACAGGGGCTGCTCCAAGTGAGGAGACACTGGTGTTTTGCACAGAAATATCCTCCTCATCTCTAGTTTATGACCTGGAGGAACAATCAAAGGAAGGTTTGAATGCCCCCTCTACACCCCTAGAGAAACCACCCCAAAAGCCCCTTCCCTTGGGGTGGGAACAACATCATTGGATTTTGGTGAGCTCAGATTTTTGCCTGCAAGGTTTCACCACTAATTATTCCTGGTGGGCTCTCAGCTTTCCCTCTCTGACATCCCAGCTCCCTGATCACCACTCCCAGGAGGTGTTTCCCTCTGCAGGAGCAGAGCCCCTCCAGGAGTGTGAGGTGTGGCTCAACCTCAGCTTCATCAGCCTCGAGAACATAAATACTCCCAGAGGGAAGAGTCACAGCCATGAAGGTCCTGTAGCTCCTGAGATTCACCGAGGTTTTATCTCGACCTGAATTGCTGGGAAGCATCAGCTGCAGTTCGAGTTAAAAGATGGTTCTCTGAAGGGCAGTGAGGAGGTGGAACCCTTGGAGCTGCTGGAATGGAAGGGGTGCTCCTTTTGGCAGTGCCTCTGCCCAGGGCTGAGCATCCATTCATATCCTGGAGAACTGGTTTGCAGGCAGGAGCATAATAAAAATGGGATGTTTCACCTGCACTGAGAACCATGAGATGAGTGAAGAACTGTGAGGAAAAACACTGGAATGAGGCTGGGAGCCAATGCAATGTCAGATTAGTGGCAAGGCAGATTTTAAGTCATCTTTTCCAGGTTTCATGCTCGTCAAATCAAGGGAGAGGAGCTTCCCATGTGCCCAGGGCTCAGCAGCCCTGCCCAGATCTCCAGTTCTGGCTGGCACACACCTACAGTGAGATGCTGAGGAACAACCCACAGCTGGGGAGTTATCAGCAACAATTATTCCGTGAGTAGTTTGGAACAAGGAACAAACTCGAGAAACTTCAGCCCTTGTTGGCTGATCACAGGGAAAATGAAGAGAAAGAATTCAGTGCCTGAATTATTTGTGATGAGCTAATTATGCTGGAAAGGGATGATGGAAGATAGAACAGCAGTCAAAATTTTCTGCCTTTTCCCACCTACGCAGTTTTCTCAGATCCACTCAAAATTAATGTGGAGCTCAATATCAGACCCTCTCAAGTGCTGGGGGACTCTGAGCCTAAACATTCTTTGATTTACTGCTCTGTCCAGCAGCACTGTGCCTTGTTTGTTTGGATCTCTCCAAGAGGTAAATCAGGTGGAAAAGGAAAGGCTTTGATAATCCAAGGTCCTGCTTCTGCAGGGGGGGTGACAGCCCTCCCTAGATGGCCCTGAACATGTCAGGATAGGACACAGCTTCCACCTTGTAAGTCCAGCCTAGAAATAATGTGGTCATCCAAAACCAGAAAGCAAAATACAAAGCCCAGGAGGTGGTGGGAGAGGAAGATGAGGCACAAAGAGCTGAGAGCACTTGGGGACATTTGGGTCTGGGAGACATGAGGCCATGAGCAGTATCTGCCAGCAGGGCTGAGCTTGGGGATCCTCCCCACAGCCCTGGGCAGGCTTGTCCTTGCTCAGCCCCTCGGGGCGGGCACTTGGGGGAAGGCTCTTCCCAGGTACTTGCAGGATTCACACAGCTCCAATTTTCCACTCCACTAAAACTTGCAGATCTCCCGGGAAAGCTGCTTTCCCAGGAGACTTCCCACGGAATCTTGCACGTCCCAGGGGACTGCAGAGCACCCAGCAAGCTCCAGGGTGTGTAGGCTAAGCTAAATCCAGCAGCACACGGGGTATTCCCCATGGGAAGTGCCTTTCCTGCTCTGTGCACGCAGCAGCCACTGCTGGAGCGGCGCTGAAAGCCCTGCTGGGATCAGCACACCTTTAATTAATGGCAATTTTGCAGGAAATGCTGTGTGTCCAAAGTGCCCCTGTGACGAATGGAGCACGCTCTCTCCCTCTGCTTTCTTTAATCACATGCATTGGGATTTATTGAGACATCCAGGCTGTTTTCTGAGCTTTAGGAGGCTCTTTTTATTACAAATCCATGGATTTTTATGCATTGGGTAATGGATTTCTGATGGAATTCTGAAGCTGGAGAGAGAGAAGCCACGAGTGGGGACTCTTCAGGGCACTGCTCTTGGCATCTAAAGAAGAGGTGAAAAAATGGAGAGGGAAAAACTTAATGAAAATACATATTTGTATAAACAATCAATGAAGATCGTGTTTGTGTGTTAAACAACCACCTTGAAATTGGTCTGTCTCAAAGGACTGAGCAATTGCAGACTACCTTAGCATGAATGATTTATGACATTCATGAACTTGGCAACTGCATCAGTTTTCCTAAACCTGGCAGCAAACACCACCTGCATATTAAGTGAAGATTTATGATTTATAAAACTCACCTCATTATGCAGAGGAACATGAATTGTCTTATGTGTGCAGTCTATAACTCCTGGGACAGATGAAAAGGCAGCTATGACACACAATTTATGTGTTCTTGCAGCTGAGGTTGGGGAGGGAAAAGCAGGGAGAGCAACTCGGGCTTTGAGTCAGGTGCCTTCAAAGCTGTCCACGTCCCTCTCCCTCGCCCCAGAATGATGCTGAGGCTAAAATTGCCTGTTCTCTTGGAGGAATTGAAAAAAAACAACCCTTGCAAAGATTAATGGTGGAGGTCATTTGAATCAATACACCAAACGATGCCCTCCCTCCAAAAAACGTGGAGATAGGAAGCAGCCGAGTTGCCCCCATGGAAGTCACACGCTTGGTGTTGAGCTCACCGCTCGTATTTTTCCCTGCCTTGTCCTTTTCTGATCTTTCTCACCCAAGGACACAGACTCCTGGCTTCAGGGAGGGAAGGGTTTGTTGTGGAAGAGGCCAGTATGTGGCTCACAGTCAGGGATGGGGCTCGTGGCCCCCAGAAAGAGGGGAGACAGCAAGGCCGAGAGCCCAGGGTGCAGCTGGTGTCCCTCTCTGCAGGTCAGGGGAGCAATTAACAGGCTGCAAAACAGGCAGGGCTGATGGACTGAAACACAGTGACATGACCCAAGGAGAAAACACCCCCGGGCAGAATTTACCCCAACCAACCACACGAGTTTGAGTGAATTGTGGTTTGCGTGTCCTCGTTTCCTCATTTGCTTTAAAAATACACCCAGGGAGCAGCTGCTGGTACAGTTTGCTTGGCAGTGCTGTTGGGGGGCTGTCAGAGGGCCCTGGAGCTCTCTGGTTGCTGCTGAGAGCAGAAGGTCACAGCCCAGGGCTCCTCCTGCATGCCCAGGGCACTGGAGGACACAGACACCTCCTCCTTTGGAGCTCTGGCTCAGGTGGGGCTCCCACACACTGGCCAGGGGTGTCTGTGCTGTCCCCAGGCTCCTGGACTTGTGTTTGTGGAGAGGCTGCTGCAGCAGGGCTGGCACCCCTGTGGGGATGCTCAGGGCCCAGGTGTGATGCCCACCAGCCCCACCAAGCCCAGGCTGCTCCTGGACCTGGTTGGTGGGACACAAGCAGGATGAGGGGTGCAGTGGGGACATCAGACTCCTACAGGGCAGGACAGCCGTGTGTGGGTACATGATCCTGCCAGACAGCACCTTCCCCACATCCTCAGCAGAGCCACCTCCTCCTGAGGGAAGGGAGGTGACCCAGCAGCAGCAGGTCAGAGCACCTGAGCTGCCCCTCAGCCCTGACCAGGTGCTCATTGCACCCAGGGGTTTTGGCTTCTCCTGCAGCAGAAAAACACATGAGAGGACTTTGGGTTCATTATTGGCTGCAGTGCTACTTAAATCAAATTAATCTGCCTCCTACCTGGCCTGGCTGTCTGTGCCCGTGCCCCCTGGGCTGCTGTTGGCAGTGCAGGGAAATGGCTTGGGGAAGGCAAAGGGGCTCCAGCAATCCCAGTCCTCACAGCCCAGCACCCCCTGCCCACAGGTAAGCAGAGACTGAAGGAGTTCCTGCAAATCAAGATGTGGAGGTCTTCAATGTGTTCCCCTTCAGCAACCAAGGGGTTGGCTTGTGCCAAACACGTCTGTGCTGTCGTGTGGTCAAGCAGGAAAGCTCAGTAGCAGGTGAGGAGCTGAGGTTGGAGGCAGTCAGGATGTTTCTTCTACTGCTGCTTGGGGGGGGACACAATTCACTGGTTATTTTCTGCAGTAAAAGCCTTCACTGAAGCTCTTCAAAATATATGTTGGTGCTACTGGAGAGGAGGGAGTCAGGAACATGAATGATTTTATGTTTTCCTCCCTCACTCTGTTATTGCCAAGGTAGCAGAGAAGGAGGAGAATTTCTTCTGTCTAAGCACAAATGGGGAATTCTTCTCCAAATGTTACCCTTTTGTTCATGCCTGTCTCGTGAGGCTGATTTCAAAATGGAATTATTGTAACTGCACATACTAAATAAATCACAGGCTCTACCTGGGCCGGGCGTGTTGGCAGCAGCTGATCCAACAGGAGCTCCCTGGCATGGGCTCTGCCAGGCAGGGAAGAGCCTTTCCCTCCTGGCTCTGCATCCAGACAGGCAGCACAAAGCAGAGCTGTTTGCTCAGAGGAGCTGCCGAGGCTCCCGGCACTGCAGCTCACAGAGGGAAGGACAGGGAGGCAGGAAATAACAAAGGGAATAGCAGGGATGTATCAATGGAGCGATTTGCATTGTTTCCAGAACAAAAAGCTGTGTTCTTGCTCAAAAGGCAATGACGCTGCCTCGGGACTTCTGCACTGGTTGGGGAGTTTTGCATCCTTGGAGCTGCATCAGGGATGGGGAGTGTGATGGTTCTTCTGGGTGGAAACTCAGAGCAGGTGAAACCAGCACAGGGCAAAGGGCAACAGGCACTGCAAGGAACCAGCTCCGAGGGGATAGTGTGGGAACAGCCCCTTTGATGGGCTGGAGAGGGGAGCACAGAGCGCTGGAACTGCACACAGCTGTAACTGTGGGGACTGTGCCAGTGCCAGAGAGGGCAGAGAGAGTGGGGGGGACAGCAGGGAGGGAGAGATTCATGCCAGCCCAGGCACGTGTGTCACAGGGCAGTGATCCTTCCACAGCCACTGATATGGGAAAAATCAGGGAAGCAGAAACAGGGCTGCGTTTGGGTCTGGTGCTGGGATGGTGCAGGGTATGTGACACACCAGGCCAGAGCACAGGGCTGGAGTGTGCTGGAAAATCCCACTGTGAGCCAGTGAAAAGGAGTGAATCCAGCCCTGCTGGGCAAAGGGCAGATTGTGCCAATGCACATACAAGGTGTGCCCTCAAGGGAGGGGTCCCCAAGGCCCCTGCTGCCTGCGAGGTGGGCTGGCTGAACCCCAACAGCCTTCCCACAGCCTGGCCATGGGTGACCTTCAGGCCAGCCCATCCTCTCAGCAGGGCTGAGACCAGCCTGCAGAGCCCCAGCATCCTCCCCCAAACCAGGCTTTGTACCTCAGCTGCTTCAGATCCGGGTTAAAAAACCCAAAACTACAGAGTGCAGCAACTGGAGGTTTTCATTTGTAATGCACTAATTGCCCTCATTATTATGGTTCCTGGAGGCACCTCAGATCCCTGTTAGAGCAGCTGCAGTCGTGTGGGGTGAGATGTGGTTTGCTGCTCCCTCCATCGCCTGCATCCTCGGCTGAGTGACAGGTCTGTGCCACCTGCCCTGCAGGAAGGAGGCCTGGGGAGCCTGGCAGACTGGCAGGCAGCCCTCACACTGCCTGCTTGCTGCTCCTGCCTGCTTGCTGATTTACTCTGAGATGCTCTACAGGCTGATGCTTTTTGCCAGCCCTACTGGAATTGTGGGGGCGAAACCAGGAAAGCCTGGAAGGACATTGTGGGGTTGACCAGCTCTGTGTTGAGCCCACCCCAAACCCTCCTGTTCCTGCTGTGGTTCCCCCTGAGATGATTACCTGGCCAAGCATCTGACTGCTGGTTCATTACAACACTGCTGTATATGAAATATTAAATACCTGACTCAAACACCTGCATCCTTCCCACCCCTGCAGTGGGCTTGTTTTTCCCTGCTGCCCCCTTCCCACTGCTCCTGCCCACTGCAGCCCACCTGTCCCCCAGCCAGCCCTTCACTAAGGACAGCCCTGGGCTCACAGAGGGCTCTCCCCTCCTGTGCAGAGTGTGGTGGGACTCTGTGATTCAGCCTGACTCAGGGAGCAGGCTGATGTCGTGCTGTGTTTGATCCATCACTGCTTTTTCCATTAGGCTCCCCTTCAGTGAGCAGAGAGGCAGCTGAAGTGTGGCTGTTTTGGCAGCTGCCTCAACGAGCCTTTTCACACCCAGTCACCTAAAATCACACTGCCATGGCTCAGGGTAACCCCAATGCAGCTGGGAGCCAGGGAGCAGGAGCTGCCCTCCAATCCCTGCCCATGGGAAACCAGGAAGGTGGAGGAGTTAATGTGGAGCTCCCCACAGGCCTCGTCATGCTGCAGGCAGCCCTGGATCATCAGATGCCTCTGATGTGCTTCTTCCACTGAAAACTGTGGAACTCCTTGCAGTTTTGTCATTTGCAGTGACATCCTTCTGAAACAGATGCCCACGGAGCTGACAAATGCAGCCACGGGGTTTGAGGCTTTGTAGGGAAGGACTTATGGCCCCACTCTGGTCCTGCAGCCAAACCAGAGCTCCAGTGCTGATTCCTGTGGGAGTGAGGACAGGACATCATGTCCAAGCCTGCCCTGGCACCTGCCAAAGGGCTGCCCTGCTGCCACACCAGCCTCTGCAGTGCTGCAAAGCAGCCCCATGTCTGCAACAGTTAATGGGGAGCAAATTACCTGGGCCCCCAGGGCAGCTCCTGTGCCTCTCACTGTCACCTGCTGCAGTGGCTGGTGCTTGGTCCTCGCTGTGGATTGTCCCAGAGGGATCTCAGCTCCTTGCCCTGCAGTCCCCTCCCTGCCAGCCCCTCACAGGTTTCCCCCTTCCCTTGGAAGGCGCAAGGGCTGGTCCTGCCTGGGATCCTCTGGGGCACCTGAAGGCAGCGATGGGAGCTCTGCAGCTCTTGCAGAGGGTGCCCTGCATGTCAGCCCACTGCCTTCAAGGGGTGCTTGGCCTGTGGAGGGGCTGTGAGCACAGCTTGGGAGCAGAGGGGAACACAAGGCAGGCTGCTCTGAGGGATCAGTCTGTGTGGGAAGATGGGGGAGAGTGGAGGAGCAAAGGACATTGCAAGTGGCGCAGTTGGGGGCAACAACAAAGAGCCATCTGAAGCCCAAAGCTGTGGCTCTTGGTGAGCAGAAGGTGAGCTCCTTGCACTCCAGGAGTGGAGGCTGGAGTTGTGTGCTGGCCTTTACTGGGACGCAGAGGGACCTGCCTGGGACACGGACACACAGGCACTGACACCCACAGCCAGGCAGACCCCAGGGTGCTATGCCCGGGGCCACTGGGCACATCTGACTTTGAAACAGCCAGGGGGGATTCTGTGACCTCCAGAGCAGGAGAATTTTGGTTTTCTCCTCTTTTTACCATGTCAGCAGAGACTGTTGAAACCTGTGCCTGTTGCTCTGCTGGCACTGCCTGAGCTGTTCCGGTCCCAGCGGGGTGAGGGGCTCAGGTGGGATGGGACACTCACCGTGCTCACCTCGGAGGGGCACACACGGCTCCCGGAGAGCCACTGCCGAGGTTTTGGTGGCTGCCTGGGCAGGAGCTGGGAGCTGTCAGCGCCGGAATGAAGCTGTCAGAGCCCGGGCTGCGGCTCAGAGGAGCTGCCTGCAAGCAGCGCTAGCACGGGCGGCTGCTGCCCCTGCCTGGCGACGGGAGAGCTGGCACAGCACTGGCACCTTCCCACCCTGGGGACTGGAGCTGGCCCTCTGGGACTCGTGTGTGCACAGGCAGAGGGGCCTGAGGGCCAGGATGGTGGGAGCCACACGGGGACACCCCAGTGGGCACTGGAGAGCGCTGGTCCTGCACGGTCACACGGCTGGCACTGCCCCGGGGATGAACCCGCTCCAGCAGTGCCAGCCCTGCAGTGCTGTGCACAGCCCTGGCACCCCCAGCAAAAGGAGGGCATGGAACTGGTGGAGCGAGTCCAGAGGAAGC
>JAOXXN010000191.1:16722322-16736742 GCA_026770055.1 Myrmophylax atrothorax
AGAGAGGAGGTTCTCTTTACTGAAATGAGTGTGTGTATTAGTGTGTGTGTAAGACTGGGAATGAAGGGAGCAGGCCCAGGCTCAGTGTCTCTGTCATGCCACAGGCTCACATGGCAGCAGGAGCCTGAGGCTGCCAAGCACAGCCCAGGCTGGCAGGTTGCTGTGGCAGTGGTGGCTGCCCCACACAGAGCTGTGCCGTGTCCCCTCAGGTGCAGCAGACTGTGCCGGAGCTGTGCTGTGTCCCCCTCAGGTGCAGCAGACTGTGCAGGAGCTGTGCTGTGTCCCCCTCAGGTGCAGCAGACTGTGCAGGAGCTGTGCTGTGTCCCCTCAGGTGCAGCAGACTGTGCAGGAGCTGTTCGGCCGCGCTCCCAGCAAAGCCGTGAATCCCGACGAGGCCGTGGCCATTGGCGCAGCGATCCAGGGCGGGGTGCTGGCTGGGGACGTGACTGACGTGCTGCTGCTCGATGTAACCCCCCTCTCCTTGGGCATTGAGACTCTGGGAGGTGTCTTCACAAAGCTCATCAACAGGAATACTACCATCCCAACCAAGAAGAGCCAGGTAGGAATTGACTCTGCAAGGGGAGATTTCTGTGCTGCTCTTGGACACCCAGGGAAGGCTTCCCAAAGCATCCCAGTGGGTGGTCTGGTCTTCTCATCTGGTATGGAGAAGCAGTGTAGAAATCAGGTTTAATTCCAGTCAGTGAGTATCTCTGCTGATTATTAGTGTTTCCAGGAGGGGAGGGGAGTTGTGTTAATGGATGCCAAGATAGCCCAGGATGTTTGTGGCTGGTCAGGGTTGTTGCAGTGTGTGCCATGATGTCAACTGTCAACACATCATTCTGAAGAGAATTGTGTGGAGACCTTTTGCAGCTGAGCACCATGCCTGTTGGACACCACCTTCCTTGGGCTGCATGCCTCGGAGGGGATTATCTTTAGTCCTGTGTTGGAAGGCCCTGATAGACTTGGGTGTGATCTCGCCTTCCCTTGGCCTTGCCTGGGCCTGCCGCTGTGTGCTCTCACTGATAACACCTGAGCTGCCTGGGGCACGGGGCTGGGCTGGAGCCCAGCAGCTTTGGTGGCAGATGTTCTGGGGTGTGTGCTGCCATGGAACCTGCTGCTGCCCTGGCACAGCCAGTTTTTGTGTCCCCAAGTGCATTAGGACAAGATACTAGTGAGCTTGGCTGTTTGTAGTCTTGATGCCTTGGAATCAAGAGAAGAACAAACATTTAAGGAGTCTTTCTGTTCCAAGTAGCTTCCTTTTATTCCTTCAGTCAGCTTGTAACTGCATCAGTTCATATGTTCCAATTTATTGGCTACGCAGTAACATTCTGTTCCTTTTCCATAGGTGTTTTCTACAGCTGCTGATGGGCAAACACAAGTGGAGATCAAAGTGTGCCAGGGAGAGAGAGAGATGGCTAGTGACAACAAGCTGCTTGGCCAGTTCACCTTGGTACGTTGGCTACTCTGTTCATGACCTTAGGCTTGGCCTTCTTAGAGACATTCAGAGCCTTCTCCATTTCAGCTGCCCTGAAGGCAGTGTTGAGGGGGAGTCATCTTACAGAAGACATTTGACCCCATTTGTAGTAATAAAGCAGCCTCCAGAGGCACAGCCTGGCTCTGGGACAGCCTTTCTATGGCAGGGGAGCAACTACCATTTAAGATGGAGATCAGAGTTCCTGAGCAGTCTTCTGTGGCACAGGGGCTACTGCAGCCTCAGGGCCTGGTGACCTAAAAGGGCTCTGGGCATAAAAGATCTCTGCAGTCCCAGGCCTGTGCAGGAGACAAGATGGAGATAAAAGGTGCCTTTCCTCTGGTGTTGCAGAGACAGGGCTTGGAGCTCCAGGGTACCTGCAGTCCCTGAGTTGAGTTAATGTGAGCCAGAGCATCCTGGGATGTTTGTGGCCTGTCTGGGATTGCAGTGTGTGTGCCATGATGTTAATTGTCAACACATCATTCTGAAGAAGGATCCTGTGGAGACTTTGTGAAACTGAGCACCACGCCCTGCTGATGTGCTCCAGGGGTTGGTGTGCCTGACCAGCTCCCTGCCCAGAGTGGGTTTGGTCAGGGCTGGAAGAGCCCTGCAGAACGGACGGGCTTGGCCTTGCTTTTGTACCTTTGAAGGAGACTGTGCTGCCTGCCATTGTCTTAGAGTGGTTCCTCAGAGGTGGTCAGTGACCTGAGGAAACAGAGCATCCTGCCATGGAAGAGGGGCTTGTTCAGCAGTACAGCAGACCCTGTAGCACCTTGAAACCAAACTTGGGGGGTCTCCCATGTGGTTTCTGTGCACTGGTCCTGCCAGAAACCTGTATCCTGTTAACATCTGTCAGGATACTAATGCAGCACATCAGGCCAGCAGGTATTTGCAGGACTCGGCTCTGAGGGTTGGTTAGTAGTTGGCTCAGTGTCAGATGACCAAGGTAACGTGCCCAGCCCTGGAGCCTGTCCCCTGAGCTTGTGTCCCTGTGGCAGCTGATGGCCAACTTGTTCCCAGGTGGGGATTCCCCCGGCGCCGCGCGGAGTGCCCCAGATCGAGGTCACCTTCGACATCGATGCCAACGGGATCGTGCACGTGTCGGCCAAGGATAAAGGCACCGGGCGTGAACAGCAGAGTAAGTGCTCTGGGGTGCTGTCCAGGGATGGGGGCAAAGGCCTGGAGGAGTCACGATGATGCCATGGCACACTGGGCACTGAGGGGAACACCAGGTGGCTCCAGAGGGTATGGAGTGCTGCCTTGATGGGCATCCCACAGTCCAGGGTGGGGACTGCAGCATGTGGCTCGATGCAGAGCGAGGATGACCCAAGCCATCTGTTGTCAGTGCATCTCAGATGCAGTTGAAGTCATCTCGGCCTCAATGCCTCTGCTGGAAAGGAGGGCAGAATGAGATGGGCAGGGGGAGAAGCGACAGAAGTGCCTGGTACTCCTGTAAGCACACAGCACTCTGCCATCAGCTTCCTGCCAGTGGATGCTCTCCTTGCACGTTAGGCAGAGATGAAGCTCCTAACTGTGCCAAGGTCAAGGCAGTCCTCCCTGGCAGGGTTTTCCCACATTCCAAGTCCTTTTGCCCTGTGTCCTTTCTTGGTCCTGCCATCTCCTGGGATTGCCACAGCAACATTTCAGCAGAGCAGAGCTGTCTCCTGGGTTTCCTGCACAGCTCAGCTGTGCCTCCATGCCCAGGTGTTGGGCACACAGGTGTTTGTGGGCTGTGCACTGTTGCTTCTCAGGCTGTCCTGTGTCACTGAGGTGCCCAGAGCAGTGACATCCTGCCCTGTGTTGCCCTGAAGGAACAGAAAACAAAGCTTGGCAATGCAGCACCAGTTGTTTTTGAGCTGTGCTGCTGGGTGTGCTGTTCTTTGGGAGTGCCCTGTGCTAACACAGGGATTCCTGTCTGTGAGCCTGGCTGCTTGAAGGGGCCAGCTTTTAAGGGAGAAATCAAATTAGGAAGATCTCTGATTCCAAGGTGTGTCATGTCTAGCTGAACAGCTCAGCCCTTGCCAAGACCCTGTTTGTTTGTAATGACTCCATTACAGAGGGCTGGAGAGTGGAGTGGTTTTGAGCAGCAGGTATTCCCTGTAACCACCTTGTTCATCTCATCCACTTGGGCTGGAAGTCTGGAGCTGGCAGGAGCCTCAGGGACTTCAAGCTGTCAGTGCATTTTGCTCTGTGGTGCAATGGAACGTTAGGCCCAGTGTTCCAGGGTAATTAATGCCACAGTGACAGTTTCTAAAGCTCTGCTGTGGGCTCAGAAAATTAATTTGAAGCATTTACAGATTCCCCTGATAGAAAATAGATCTCTCTTGTTCCTCTAACTGGGAAGCCTCTGTACAGTTGTTTCTTGGAGACAGCCCTTGGGCAATGAAACGCACACTCCAGCTAAGGAAAGTGTTAGCTCTGTGTGCCCAACTCAAAGGTATGTGCTGCTCCTGTTCACACTCTTGGCTTTTTGGCAGCAGTTTGTTATCAAAACCTCACTGCTTGTTACTTCGATTTCCTTGTAGATTTTAGATGTGTGGCAGCCTTTTGCTGCAGAGTAAAAGGCTTCTGATAATAGGCAACCAGAATGTTTATCTGCCTTCCTGTATGCACATGTCCTAATTACAAGGCTGGTTTGCTTATCCCACATCTGTATCCCGAGGACACGTGTATGTGTGTCCTTGTTCAGGGGTTTGTACCACTGGAGATTTTACATAAAGAAACCTCCTTCATATGAGGATCTTAATATACCTGGATATCCTGGACATTGGTCCTCCCTTTTGCAATAAAAGGGTTTCTGATTTACTGCAGAAGTTAGTTTGTCTAGACTGTATTTTTTGACACTAATGGAAGGAGAAAAAAAAAGGGAACCTTTAAGAGTCTGCTCATAGAATCATGCTACATTCCCTTATTAAGGGCAGTGTGAGGAGCTGGGTGGAGAGTGCTGTCTTATCCTGTCACCAGCCTGGGCTGTTTTCCAGCAGGGAAGGGAATCTTTGATGAAACAATTCCTTCTCTTTGGATTTTTTTGTTGGTTAGGTTTCTGCTGGGATTTTCTTCTTTTTTTAGTTCTGTGGTTTTAACCTGGGATACCCCTTTGGTCTGGGGGCTTTGGTGCTCCCTCACTTTGCAGGAGACCAGCCAAAAGTGACTTGCAGCCCAGTGGGCAGGAAGTGTCTGGCAGAGCTGGGGAGTTTGTAGGTCTGAGAGATCAGGCTTTTATCTTGCCAGCAGCATCTCTGCCTCTGCAAAGACTGGCTGTCTTTGTATTGCCCACAAGATCCTCACAGGTGCAGAGTTCTGAGCAGTTTGGGGGATAATCCTCTCCTCAGAGGGGAGAGCCTGTTGTTCATTAGTGCTGCTTCTCCTGCAGTTGTGATCCAGTCCTCGGGCGGCCTGAGCAAAGACGAGATCGAGAACATGGTGAAGAACGCGGAGAAGTACGCGGAGGAGGACAGGCGGAGGAAGGTAACGGGGCAGGGCTCCCTGCTGCTCCCACCAGCCTGTGCCACGGGCTGTGCCCACCCCAAGGGGCTGGAGGCTCTGTCTGGGGGCCCTTGAGCTGTTATCCCAGTGTCTGCTTCCTTCCTTAGAGTCAGTTTGCACTCCCAGGTTGCAAGAAGGTGTTTGCAGACACATCTGGCTTTGGGTTGGGTGCCTTGCCCTGTGTGACTGGCATTTTATTTGCTCCCTGAGGAATTCCTGGGACATGGAGGCAGCAGTGGGCAACCTCACCTGCCTGTTGCTTGTGACAAACAGCTTTGCAGCCATAGTTCTGTTTCTGCCATCCCTGCTCTTGGCTGCCCACGTGCCTGTTACCTTGGCCGTGCACTGGGTGCTCACAGCAGTGCTCTGGCCAGGTGGGGCCAGTATGGGGGTAGTTAGGCTACTGTGAGTTTATTTTAAAGCTTCATTTATAGAACTTGCCAAACAAAGCTGCACCTCAGCCTTGTCTTTCTTCAGTGGGAAGTCACTTTCTGTAGGGGTTGAAGTCTGGCTGTGGCATCTGGGATGCTGTACCCATGTGAGCCCAGTGTTGGGCCCTCAGTGCAGGTGGGGCCAGCAGGAGGTGTTGGAAATCCTCACTGGCTCTGTCCAGGAAAGACTGACACTTGCCATAGTTGAGTGACTGGACCTGTCATACACACAGGATTAATGGTTGGAACTAATTGGTTTAATGAGGGTAATACTAATAAATTACGCAGCTGAATATAGGGCATTGATTTTTAAGCAGACACAGCACAGGCTGGCTGGGGTATGGCACCAGCATGTTTAGTGATTGCTGAAACTGGCATAAGGAATTGGTCCCCTTTGTACTCTAGTCTGTAGGAAGCTGTCTCAGGTGTTCAGCCAGTGCTGTGAGTCTTGCCCTCAGTAGTGAAGGGATCAGAAGGGGACTGAAGGGGAGAAGGCAGGGAATAAATTCGTGGAGAACAGCTTTGCCTTGCCTCAGAACCTCTAAAGCCACAAAGCATTTGTAGGTTAGATGGGGAACCATCAAAGGCCTTGGTGTGAAAGTCTCACTTTTGAAATAACCTCATCACTGCCAGGAATGTAGTGGGAGGGTTGGCATTTGAAGAGGCTGCACTGAAAGCTTTTTCGTGCTGCCATACTTTGTACCTTTAATTGCTGGGTAAGTTCTTCCCTGTTGTAGTCCTGAAGTGGGACCTGTCCCTGCCCAGTGAGCTTGCAGAGGAAGGTGGTTAGGTTACTCGAATACTTCTCTTTACTTGACTTGTGGAACTGTAATTGTCAAAATTCCTTCATTGCTGTTTCCTGATCGTGGTTTTGCTGCCATGGAAATCACATGAATGTGTAAATGGGAGTTTTTGTGATAAGGGGAACACAGCTAAAACAACCCAGCATTTGAGTTGTCTCTGGTGTCCTTGTTGCTGAAGAAACTTCAAAATATTTTCCACAAGCACTGTGGCTTTCCCATGTAGCAAAGTGTGCTGTGCTGTCCCTGAAGTTCCTGGCCTTTTCAGCGTGCCAGCAGTGATGCTGCTTCAGGGCAGTGAGTTTGAGTGTGACAGTGTGAGGGCTGACTGGCCTCTTTGAGCCTCTCAGTGCCAGAGGGCACCTGGAGATGGTTTGCTTGCATTTCCTCTTGCCCCCTTGCCATTAAGGGCAAGTTCCTTGGGTGGGAACTAAAGCGGAGCTTGGCAGTTTGGGGGAGAAATGCCCTCAGCTGGTGCCCCCAGCGGTGTGGCAGCAGCCCCTGACCAGCTGTGCCCACAGGAGCGTGTGGAAGCCGTCAACATGGCCGAGGGCATCATCCACGACACCGAGGCCAAGATGGAGGAGTTCAAGGATCAGCTGCCAGCAGATGAGGTAGGTGGGTCCTGAGCCTGCAGCGTGAAGCAGCTCAGGTTCCTTACTCGGTCCTTGCTCAGATTCTCACTTAACTCACAGCTGGCTCTGGCACCAGCTCTGGGCATGTTTCTGTGCTGGGTAAAGGTGGCACATCCTCGACCTGGGATTTGGCACTTGGGATGAGCATGGCTGGTGGGAGGCTGTGCCAGCAAATTCAGAGGAACAGGGTCTGGATGATGGCAAATGTCCCATTTCACAGTGTGAGTTCAGTGTCACTGAGGATTTGAGAGCCTGGGGAAGCTGCTCCTGAAGGGTTTCTGCACAAGCTCTGTCCTTGGCTTGGCCTTGCAGTGGTTTGATAAGAGCTGTGCTGGGGCCTGTGTGAGAGTTTTGCTCTAAAGCTGGAGCTCATGGGCAGTGCCTGCCAGTGTGTGAACAGAAGGGCAAGGGCAGAGCTGCTGTGCTGTCCTGGCACTGCATGCACAGCCCCCAGGAGCTCGGGGGCAGTAAAAATTACTCTATCTGCTTAGCTCCAATTTTTCTCTCTGGGGAGTGAAATTGAAGATATTTTAATATCAAAGAGTGCTTTTTACACCACTCTGATGTGGTGCATTGTGAATTTCAACAGCCAAGTTTAGAACAGGGTGCCCAATCGTCAAGTTAATGACAGGGAGGCAGAATAAAAGGTTCCTGGGGGGACATGGGTATAGTTGGTTGGGAGTAGCCTCTATTCAGTTAAAAGGCTGTTTCTCAGCCAGCAGGTGTGACAGGACAAGGGGCAGTTGTTTTACATGGACAGAGGGCAGGGTTAGATGGGATATTGGGAAGGAATCCTTCCCTGGGAACGTGGGCAGGCCCTGGCACAGGTTGGACAGAGAAGCTGTGGCTGCCCCATCCCTGTCCATCCCTGCTCCAGGCCTGGTTGGACAGGGCTTGGAGCAACGTGTTTGAATGAGCAGCCATAGCAGTGGGTGGAATGAAATGGTCTTGGAGGTCCCTTCCAACTCAGACCATTCAGTGGCACTGGATACTGGCTGGCTGCTTGGGATTATGGTCCCTGGAGTTTTCTCATGCAGGAGCACAGAGCCTGAACCCCTGTTCCCTGCAGGGACTATTCCCTGTAATTTTTTGGAGGGGGAAGTACCAAGGGTAGGTGAGCAGCAGTGCTTGGGGCAGCCCTGTGCTGTCTGGGTGCCACTGGGGGCTGGCAGAGGCCATTGCTGCCCTTCCCCTCTGTGTGGTGTGACCAGAGCTCTGCCCCAGCCTGCTCCCAGCACAGCTGTCCCCAGGAGCCCCATTGCCAGGCCTGCCCCTCCAGCAGCCTGCCAGGCTGGCAGGGCAATGCCAGCCTGTGCGGGGGGTTTGACAGATGGTGCAGGGCTGGGCTGAGCCCACGCTGCTTTGGTTTGCCTCTCTGCTCCTCCTCCCACGTGCAGAGAGTTCAAACAGGGCGCTGAGCAGCCTTGCTCGTTGGCTCTGACAGTGCCTTAAATATCGATGCAAACCAGCTTTCTGTTCCCCTTGCCCTGGCTCCTGGGGTGGCTGAGGCACAGGTGAGCTGTGCCAGGGAGAGAGCACTGCCTGGAGAGCTGTCAGGCTCTGCAGGGCTCTCTGTCCTTGGCACCTCTGCCCAGACCCAAACAAGGCTCCATTAATGCCAACTGGGACACGGTTAGTGGAATGGACAGGTGCCCACTGGGAACTGGGCACAGTCCTGGTCCCTGCAGACTCAGTTTGAGGCTTAACTTCATAGTTTCTGGCAAGGAAAGGTAGTTCTGCTGTGGCCAGTAGGTGGGTGAAATGGCAGGATGGAGATTCTCAGTGAACCAAGTGCAGCATTTCACTCTGGGTTTTGTGTCTTATTTGCAGTGCAACAAATTAAAGGAAGAAATTGCTAAAATGAGGGAACTTCTGGCTCGTAAAGATACTGAAACAGGAGAGAACATCAGGCAGGCAGCAACCAGCCTGCAGCAGGCTTCCCTGAAACTCTTTGAAATGGCATACAAGAAGGTGGGTCCATGGCACTCCATCCCAGGGTGCTCAGGTGGTGAGGGGGGAGTTGGAATCCAGGGAAGGGCTGGGCTGGGCTGGGAGGGGTCAGGACACCAAACTCCAGGTTAGAGCTGGGCTGGGAGGGGTCGGGACACCAAACTGCAGGGATGAGCTGGGCTGGGAGGTGGTGCTGAGCCTCTGCAGCTCCCCCTGAGAGGCCCTCACTGAAGGGGCAGCTGTGGAAGGACAGGGCGAGCTGGAGGCCTGAAGTGGTGGCCACGCTGCCATAGGTGCTCTGCCTCCAGGCCAGGGCTTCTGTTACTGTACAGCATTCCATGGAAAAGTGCTGGGAGCTCCTGATAAGGAGCATCAGGAAGAGCACAGAGAGGGCTTTCCCCTCAGTGCATGGATTGCCTGAAGGGTAAAGTAAAGCCTGAACTTACCTTAAGGATGATTGTAAAAGAGCCTTCCTGTTCAGTCTGCCCAAAGCCACAGCAGTAAGGCCATTGGGATTTTCTTTTCCATCTCCTTCCCAGTGAAAGGCCCACCCATTTGCACCCTGGCCAGTGTTCTTACCTGTCCAGGGAAGTCTCCAGCATGGCCGTGGCACACTGCCCAGGTGACCTTGGTGGTGCTAAGCTGTCCTTCCTGTGGAAAGCTGCTTTCCTGGTGTCAAACTGCAAACGTTCAGAGCTGCAGTGTAAGCTTGTTACATCTCCTGGAAAAGCAGAAATAATGGGAAGATTGTTTTGTCCCTCTCAGAGCTCCTGCAGAGCTGAGGCTGGTTCCCTTCTGAGTGGACAGTTGCCCCTTACCCTGAGGGAGGGACTCTCCAGGCTGGAGCAAACCTGAGCACTGAGCAGGGGAAAGGTGTCCAGGAGCAGTTTGTTGTTACTACAACTAATAAAGCAATGTTTTCACAGATGGCCTCTGAACGAGAGGGCTCTGGAAGTTCTGGAGATCAGAAGGAAGAGAAGCAATAAGAAGTCTCTGTCTTGCCTTGACTGGAGTATGATGAAGAGGGTGATTTTCTTGACGCTTGGGAGAGAAGGGACCTTCCTGAGCAGCAAGGGGCAGAATTCAGACTTACTGTGTTTTTGCAGTATTCTATATATAAAATTCATTAATGTATAAACTTAGTGATGTGTCTGCTAGATAAATTGTCACTTGATGGAAGTTAATTCATGCCAGACAGAGTTAGGTGTTGGGCCCCCAGGGATTCACCTGAGGCACCTGGGGCCTCGCTGATCATTTAATACTTGACACAATGGTGTATGAAATCCGAGATCCGAGTCTGGAAACCATGTTACGAAATTGAGGGGTGGAGATGGAAGTCATGCTGGAACAGAGAGGAGAATAACGCCTGCATGGACCTTCCTGGTGGATCTGAGGACCTGTGGGCAGGTAATGGGGCCTGTGAGCAGCAGGGACAAGGCTGGTGACGTTGGTAGAGACCACGCAGCCCTGAGCTAGGCTGGTACCCTTGTTCTCAAGGAAAGGGACAACTTCAAACTCGGCTGTAACATTATTTCTTCCAAAAGAGGCTATGTGCAAGTTAAATACTTTACTTGTCTGAGCCTTCTGCTCCATCCTGTGTCTGTTCTCTGCTTATGGTAAAACAATTTCCTTGATAATAAAACTGTTACTGGATTCATTCTGGATTTTTTTAAAATAAAAGCATAAAAGTGCCCAACATGGAGTTGATGGTATCCTCGCCTTTGATGGGGAACAAGAGCGTGGTGCTGCCTGTAGAGCTCCAGGGGGAACAGGCAGCCAGATGCAGCTTTCTGGAACTTTTGCTTCATTCACAGGCAAAAAGAAGGTTTCTGGTGTCAGGTTGGGGTCAGTCCCTGCTGAGAGTGGCACTGCTGCACTCACGAGATGCCTGAAGTCCTGTGACTGCAGTAACTGGGACTTCACCCTCAGGCACGTTGTGCTTGGCCTCAGCCTTTTGAAACAGGCTCAGAGCAGCAGCTGCCCACTGTGCCCTCCAGCAGCTCAGGCTTTCAGAGAGGTACATTGTCCTTGCCGCAGTAAAGGGACCTGTGTCCTTTTGCCCCATCTCCTGCTCTCTGTGTCATCAACTGGGAAGAAAAGGCACAGTTTACAGCTGCTTTGTCCTGACAGCTCAAGTATTTAGGAGGGAGGAAAAGATTTTTTTTTCTGGCTCTAGGCAGCTTCCTAAATAAGAGAAGCTGTGGGGAAAAGACTGCAAGTGCCAATTCTGTGAGCGAGCTTTTAAGTTACAGACTGGAAGGGACCAAGGCTTAAAAACTGAAGAGTAGAGAGTAACCTATGAAGGAGGCAGCTTGGAGCCTCCTGTGCTCATGAGGAAGGGGCCTGGTGCAGCCAGAGGAGGGGAGGGGCAGTGCCCTGGGTGCCCAACCTGGGCTGCCAGGGGGGGCAGGCAGGTGTGCAGGGGGTCCCCACAGCACTGCAGAGTGTTGTGCTGCCTTTCTGCAGGGGCACTGAGGAGTTCCACCCCGGCCCTCAGTGCTTTGCTTCCAGCAGTGCAGTCAGTGGGGCCTGGGGATGCTGGTGCTGCTGTGCCTGATTCCAGGGTGAGGGGGGTCCAGTGCCCCCTGCCAGCCGGGGGGGCTTTCACCAGGCTGGTTGTGTGAGCACAGATCTCCCACAGGGGGCACAAACTGTGTGTGGGTCCGGGCCCTGTTCCATTGTGGTTTTTAAGTGGCAGGTCTGTATTTGCCACAGGTGAGCAGTGGCAGATTGGGGTGTGCTTGGATCACATGGCCAGGTGCTTTCCTGGAAGTTTTGGGGAACAAGTGGCTAAGGATGTGCATGTCCATGGGAGCTGCTGCTCCCAGGAGCTGTGTGTGTCTGAGCTGTGAAACCTTAGGGGTGCTTTGCCCTGTCACAGCATCACCCTGCCCGAGGGCTGGGCCTGGCAGTGACAGGAGCACGTGGCTGTGCATGTCCTGAGAACTGTCTTTACAAAGCAGGTGACTTCTGTCCTCAATTCCCTTCTGCTGCTGCTCCTGTCAAAAGTGATCTGGATAAAACCACAGCCTGAAAAAGAGGGAATTCTGGCAGAGCGAGCTGGGTGTTTCAGGCGCTGAAAGGACATGTCCTCAAGTGAAACAGTTTGCAAACCATTCTCCATGGAAGCTGTTCCTGCTGCCTCCCCCAAAGGCAGCCAGCTGTTCCCACAGCAGGGCTGGGGCAGCCCAGGACAGCAGGGCTGCTCTGAGAGCTGCTCACACCCCATTTCCTCCCTGCTGGGCTCCTGGAGCTGCCCATGGATCCTCTGCTGCCTCCAGGGTCCTGAATCATTGATTGGGGTTGGCCTTTGCCTCTGCAATGAATTATTTTCCCTGTCTCAGTTTAAATACATCTTTCATAGATGTTCTTCATTTATTAATGAACTGTTCTTAGCTCCTCCTTTATAAGCTAAATTATTGAGCTGGGGAGGGAACAGTGAAATGGGGTGATGTGTGTCATGCTGAGAACAGTTTCTTGCTGGGAAAACCTGCCAGGGAGGCAGGAGGTGCAGCTGCTGGGCTGTGAACCACTCGTGGAAGGAGTGACTCCTGTCCTGAGCCATGGAGTGCTGCCATCCCACCACTGGGAAGGCACTGGCAGCACTGGGAGAAAGGCTCTTGCAGGCTCATCTTCCACATCTAGGAAGTTCCAGCAGTGCTGCAGCTCTGGAATAAATTACTGGTCTGTATGTGGCAGTAATAAAGGAAAGTTTTGCAGAACTTTGGGGAAGAGGCAACACACGACATGTGTGGTGCGTGTTCCCACCTGCCTCCATCCCTGCCCTCTGTGGTGGGAGCTGGGCAGTGCCAGGCACAGCCCTCGGGCTCTGCCAGCCCCAAACACCACCCCGTGCCACAAACAGGACCGAGCAGATCCCAGCCCAGCTCCTGCCTGCCGGGGAGGGGAGGGGAGGGGAGGCTGCAGCCAGGCACAGGCACCTCCACGTGTCTGCAGTGCCTTCTTTCCCTTTCCTGGGAGCCTTTTCCCCTGGCTCGGGACAGCTGTGCTGGGCCCTGTTTGGGGACTGTGCCTGCTGAGCAGGAGGATCTGCTGTGTCCCTGCAGGCAGGTGCTCTGCTCCCTGCCAGTACTTGCAGCATTCCACAGGAGGAGGGAGAGAGCAGAGTCCCTGGATTGTGCTGGAAGGGCAGGAGTGCCAGGGAAGCACGGGGCAACTTGTCCCCCTGCCCATTTGTGCACACTGTCCTTGGCACATGGGGCACAGAAACTTCCGTCTCAGCAGATCAGCTCCTAAAGCCACACGTAATCCACTGTCTTACTGCTCCCAGGAGGATTATAAAGGGCTGTGTGGGACCAGGTGCACATGGAAAAAATACCTGTGGGGGTTGAAATTGATACTTCCTCAGCCCCAGAAGAGGAACAGGACTTTAAATCCAACCAGGCAGTTCAGGAATTCACAGCATCCTCCTTGCATGACCCTGATGGTAAATGGAAAAGCCCAGCCTTGGGCTAAGTCCCAGCCCAGCCTCTGCTCAGGGGGTTGGGCTGCCCAGCTGGGCCCAGCTCCTGGCAGGGCTTCACTGGTGCTTCCCTGGGGTTTGTGCTGGGCTGGGGAGCTGAGAGGCAGCCCAGGAGGTGCAGTGGGCTCAGCTGGAGTACTTGCTGTCCTGGGAACACAGTTCCCCCATGCCATGGCACAGCACCGGTCAGAGCCCAGGGCAGGGCAGGGTGGGGGCCTGGCTGATGGCAAAGGGCAGAGCTGGCACGTCCCAGGGAGGCACTGGGGCTGCAGAGACACCGCGGCCATGAGCCATGAACCCCCCGTGCTCAGCACCCTCAGGGTGCCCCCCTCGGGGGCAGCAGGGGAGCAGCCTTGGTGCCACACGGAATGAAAGGAACAAGTCAATGGCTTCAGTGTCGTTTCATCGCTGTGTTTCCAGCTGGTCCCATTTTGGGCTGTCCTGGAGGCAGAACTGGCAGGTTTTCCCCAGGCCATGGCACACCCAAACCCCCTGCCTGGAATCTTTGGGGCAGAAAGGGCAGGTTGTGTGTTTGCAAAGCTGGGCACTGGGGCTGTGAGGGGGTTTGGGTGCAGCTCCTGGCCCTGTGCTCAGACAGCAGAGCTGGGTGAGCCCCCCCACCCCGCTGGTCTCAGCAGCAGTGCAACAAGGGTGGGCTTGGTGGCTTGTCACTGCCATGTGCCCCCATGACCCAGGGACTGCCAGGAGCAGTCACCCCCAAGGACAGGAGAAGCCCTGCCTCCATCCTCCCTGGGCTCCCTGGCACTGCTGCAGCCCCTCCTGAGCCTCTGGCAGGCCTTGCTGCCCTGCCATGGACAGTCACTGCTCCCCTGGTGCCTCTGGGGCAGCTCCTGGGGCAGCACAGCAGGGCTGGCACAGCCCCCTGTGGGTGCCAGTGGGGCTCCAGCCCTTGGACACCCCCAGCAGGAAGGGGATGATTCCAGGGAAAGGAGAAATGGGAGACAACTCTGTGGCTCCATAAAACCCTTCCACATGCCCCCATCTCCTTTGTCCCTGCCTCCTGCCCTGCGTGGCCTCCTCCAAACACTGATGTTCACAGGTCAGCAGGCACCAGGAGTTTCCAGAGCATGGGCTGAAGGCTTTGGCTGTGCCTGGGGCAGAGGGCACAGGGAGGGAGGGAGGAGCCCCCAACAGCAGGCACTG
>JAOXXN010000191.1:16764451-16775339 GCA_026770055.1 Myrmophylax atrothorax
TCCTGGCACGGCTGGGCAGGCTCACCAGGCTCACCAGGCTCACTGTCCTGGCACGGCTGGGCAGGCTCACCAGGCTCCCCAGGCTCACTGTCCTGGCACGGCTGGGCAGGCTCACCATGTGCTCTGGGCTGGGTCTGGCTTAGTCACCTCCGTGTGCAGGGCAGGCTCAGGGAAGTGCCGTGAGGAGTAAGGAAGGAATCCAGAACAGATGGAGGGCCAGCCAGTGATTGAAAGGGCTCTTTCTTCCCTGCTTTTGGTTTTCTCAGTGAAATTAGATAACTGTGACCTTTTTGCTCTTTTAAAGAACAAACCTTTTTTCTTTCTTAAGGTGAAGGACCAACAATGCTTTGTGGAATAAGTTTTGTTACCTACAGAGTCCAAGTTGCGTATAAAATCTGTGTTGTTCAGTTACACCAACCCTGTGATTTGCCTTTGAGACCTGCTAAAGCCTTGTGTTCTTCATTGTCTCAGGAAGCTTCCCTGTACCACACTTTAGTTTTACCAGGAGCTTTCGAAATAGGAGGTAATTAGCTGCTTAGTTTGTATTAAAGTGGTTGTAAAAGAGTGAATAAATATGACAAAGAAATTTTTTTTAAATATAGGTTAAAAAGTTATGCATCTATGGGATAAACTGTGTACAGCACAAAATGTGGATAGTAAAGAAAATAACTGTTGCTGCTGATGGCTGATGTACCCAGCAGAGCTCCATGGGCTGTGTGTGATTCTCCCTCTCTGAGCTGCCCTGGGTGCCTGTGCTGGCAGGTGGAACCCAGCACAGCTCTGATCCATGCTGGGAGCAGGAAAGGGATGTGGGAAAGCCATGCCTGGGAATGCTCTGGACAAGCACTTGTTCTCTCTGTGTTATCATTTGTATCTTGGGCTCATGTATGTGGCAAATAGTCTTCCTAACACACTGCCTTCCATGTCTAGGATGTTTCTCTCTGGCTCTCATAAAAACATCCAGTGTTTAAATACCTCTGTAAATAATAAATGAAGAACTATAATTGAGTATCTTGCCAAAAATCTTTCCGTTTCTCGTGGCAGGGCTTTGGTGTGAGCTGAAGGCCTTCAAATGCAAAGGTACCAGTCTCAGAAGGAAGGGTTTCCCACGGGCCTGCCCTGCAGCAGCTCCTGCTGGAAATCACTTCTTGGGTTGCTGCAACAGGAGATGGTTGTGCCCCCAAACTATTTAAAGCTTTGCAGTGCAAAATAAATCTCAGCATTCTGTTTGGAAACTAAAATACAGCTGCTGTGTGTACCTCAGGAGGGCCATAGTGGTCTGGCTTTTTTCTTCCCTGTCTCAGTCACTGCAAGCCAAGCAGGCAGTGAGATTGTGGGAATTTTTTTCCACATGTTCTTAGAGGAATCCTCTGTGACAGAGACACAGGCAATGGTCATCTTTGCAGCTGAAACAGAGGAGGGGCTGTTCTGGCTGAGATGTCACTGGTCCTTAACTGGAGCCTGGGAGAAGATTGAGAGTTAGTAAGGCATTGGTAAACCTGTGGGTAACCCAGCTGTGCTTCCTTCAGCAGGGTGACAGTCTGTTGGCTCTGCAGTTACTGTTTATTTTTAATCTTCAGTAGCTCTGAATGCCCAGAGTTGGGAACTGTGTGTTGGACATTAAAGTGTGCAGCGTTTCATACGTGGGGGAAAGGCAGTGGCTGGAGCAGAGACAGCTAAAGAGGCCGTGCTTGGATGGGTGTTGGGAAGGCAGAGCCTTGGGATGAGCCCTCGGGCAGGGGATTGAGGGCTGTGCTGCTGCCACAGGGAGGGCAGAGCCTTGGGATGAGCCCTCGGGCAGGGGCTGTGAGGGCTGTGCTGCTGCCACAGGGAAGGCAGAGCCTTGGGATGAGCCCTCGGGCAGGGGATTGAGGGCTGTGCTGCTGCCACACTCAGTGACAGCCCCATGTCAGAGAGTGCCTGGGAGAGAAGGATGCAAAGCTAAAGAGATTGCTGTGACTTTGGCAGCCGTGCAGAAAATGGGAAGGAAGAGCTTAAGAACATGAATTAGGGCACGGCAACTGCATTGGGAGCCAGCAGAGTGGTGATGAAGTGAGGGAAGTGGACAAAGAATTGTGGAAAGCTGCATCTTTTGGGAAGGGTTAGATGAAGCAATAGACTGATGGGGGAAGGGGATGGCAGAGGGAAGGAGGAGACTAAAAAGGGACAGAAGCACGAGGTTTGTGATGAGGATGGCAGCAGCCATCGGTTCACTCAGGCGAAGGAAAGCTGCAGATGTGCCAGTTTTAGGGAAAACTCCGAAAGTAAATTGCTTTTGGTTCTTAATAGAAAAGTTTACAGTTTCTCAAGGAGAGTAAGCCCTGATGTTTCAGCAGAGTTCCCACTTTTTCAATCTCATTGGAGGTTTGGAGACTTTTTCCTCACGAGGCAGTTCCATTTTCTAACATTCCTATGAATTTTCTGGCCCGTGGCCCGTGCTGAGGTGCGGCAGAGACGGTTCCCCCGCAGCCGGACCAGTGTGCGGTCCCTGTGCGTGAGCGGCCCCGGGGCCCTGCCCTGCCCCCGTGGGACGGGACCCCTCTGCAGGAGCGCTGGGGGGGCTCAGCTGCCCTCGGGAGTGCTCTGGGTTATCCCTTCCGAGGGCTGCGCAGCGTCTGTGCCGTGGCCGCGTGTCCCGCGGTGCCCCCCGTGCCCCCCGAGCGGGGCGGGAGGGCCGGGCACTGCTGGGCGTCGGGAGCGGCAGCTCAGCCGACCAGCCTGCTTGGGAACGCTGTGGGAGGGATGGGTGTACCTGTGCGTGTCACGTGTGTGTCCCAAAGCGCCTCTGCCTCTGGGAAGCCGCCCGTGTGCCCCCCGGCGTGGGGGGGTCGCCGCTGTCCCGCTCGGAGGTCCCGGAGCTTTGGCACTGCCAGCTCCCTGGGCGGCTCCGGGAGCTGGTGCGGCAGCGAGGGAAGGGAAGGTTTGGCTGCTGGTGGCTCTGAAATGAGAGGGATGTCGCAGCAAACGTGCCAGTGTGAGAGGAATGATGTGTGGGAGAGAATAAGAGACCGTGGCTATGAGAGGGCTGCTCCGTGACGAGGCTGGTTTTGTGGCAAGGAGAAAATAAATTGAAGGGAAATGAGAATATTTACTGAGTTGTTTAAACTAATGCTGATTAGTAACAATCCTTTCCTTCCAGCTTTTTTCTTAGGCGATGTCTTCTTTATACAAATGCCACTGTTGTTACATAATCTGATTTCTTGGTTTGATTTTTATGGCATCATTATTCACAGAAAATCCACTTTTTCTGGAAAATCCCTTCCTTTCCCCGTTTATGGATGAGCTCAGTGATGTGGCATCTGACACCCTACTCTGTTTTCCTGTTCCACTTCCACCCATTTCCCAACATGAGTAATGCATGGCCGAGACCAGATAATGCAAAAGTAACTTAATGGTGTTTGTGTTCTAATAACCAAAAGCACTGACTCTTCTTGAAGACTTCATTTGCTTCTCATGCAGGCTTAATTAACCACGGGAACGTTGGAAGGAATGTCATTTCTTCGGTGCTTTGTTAATCCAGGTCCCTGCAGGACTTGCATCCTTGTATTTCCACCCCAGGAAAGTAACGGTTTTGTTTGGGATCAAAGACCAGTTCAGCTTCCCAGGTCTGTTTCTCGTATGAAATTTAGCTGGAAATTTGTAAGATGTAAGTAGGGACCTATTTGTTAGGAACAGGGACTCATGTGCTTTCTGGGAAAAAATGGTTAAAAAAAAAAAAGCTTTTTGGGTCAACTTGTAGCTGTGGCAACACTTCAGCATCTTGGTTTACTCATTGACTTAGAGGAGAGTCACAGCTATGTATGTATGTGTGTGTATATTCAGTGTTACGAGTTGCAGGGCTGCACGCTGGAGCTTCATTCTGTTGAGGAATTCTTGGCTGTGGAGCGCTGGTACAGCAGTTGTGACAGTGAGCACTGTGTGCCTTCTTGAGTGGTTGTATTTCAGGGGGTTTGCAGGATGGGGCTGTGTTCAAGTCTCCCAGCCTTTTCAGTGAGGCCAATTTCAAGTTTTCAGACAAAAATACCTGCAGCTCTTTGAAAATCTACACCCAGAATTTGCAAAGCTTGCGAAGTTACAGCTTGGATTTGATAGAAAATCTCATGGGCAGGGAAGGACCAGCCAGGGAAACTTGTTATTCAGGCTGTCCCCATCACACCAGCCCTTCTAGAGACCGGAACCTGTGCTGTGACACTTGGAAATGGTGTTAAGGTTTGCCTTCATGGAGAAGTGCCTCTCCTTCCAACATCCTGCTGGCTCCGCAGTGACTTAGCAAATCGGCACATTTATATAATTTTGATAGCTGGTTTCTTGCTGAGCTATATTGTACTCTGAAATTCTGACTCATATGCCTTGACATCTTAGTACTTTTCTTGGCAGCCTTAAAAAAAAATCACACACTGGACATGGTGCTGGGCCTACAGTGCTGCTTTGTCCTTGAAAGGCTGCCCTGTAATTACTGTGGCTTAACCAGTGGTGGGAGAGCAGGAAACTGCCCCATGATGAGGATGCTCCTTTCTTTGGGAAGCTGTGGCAGGCAGGGGCACTCCTGTCCTCATGGAGACAGTGTCTTGGCACAGCTGGGAGCAGTGGCAGTTCCTCCTGCCCTTCCGAGTCCCTGGCCCTTGGGGCACAGTGGGGGAGGCTGAGGAGCACTTGGCCCAGCTCCCTGGAGGGGCTGGAGGGCACGGGTGAGACACAACTGTGGCGTGCTCAGCTGTGGATGGGGCAGCACAGGGGTCTGGAAAACGTTGCTCTTGCTTCTGGCTGCTGGTAGGGGAGGTTTTACAGGCTGTGTGGCCCAGACTGTTGGAAGCTCTCTCTGAAAGGCTCCCTGTTTGGTCTCAGGGATGTGCTTTCTGTGACACGGGCAGTGTGTTTTCTGCAGACTCCATCTTCTCTGGGGGGTTGCTGTTCACTGCTTTAAATGAGTCACTTCAAGTGCACTGCTGACAGCGCTGGCTGGAGGCCTTTTCTCTCCTTGCTTAGCAGGGGGTGACTTCTTCGTGTCTCAGGAGTAGCGTTCCCTGTCCTACTCTCTCCTGGTTCGAGAGTGTTTTCTGAGAGGCAGCAGCACTGAAATTGCACTGAATCCAGGGCTGTTGTTCAGATCTGGAGTGTTGTGGTGACTCCATCGTTGTGCTGCAGGTGTGTAAGGCAGGTCAGGTCGGTTTGAGTCTGGCACCAGGGAAATAATCGCTGCAATGAGGTGCTGTAGAGCATGGATGTGGCAGAGCAGGAGAGGCACGTGGGGCTGTTTGCAAACCTGTGCGTGGCAGTTCCTGGAGCACTGTGTGAGGTGTGAGCTGCTGGTTGAAGCTTTGGCATCTGCTTTGTTGTTTGCATTGGAGTTTCTTCTCATCTTCCTTAATCTCTGCAAAGTGAGCTGTAGCCCCCAAACACTTGTTGTTCCTTGGGTGTTTCAGGGTAGGGGCGAGAGCAGTTTGTGGTCGGTAAATCCGTTTCTCTGTCTTAGATCCACCAATCCGACACCCCCCTAACGCAGTCGGTGCCAGGCTGGTCAGGTGCCCTTCTCTAACAGCATTAGCAGTACCTCACTGGGATCTCATTCAAGAGAGAAGTAGATACACCAAGCTGAAGATGATTGGCTGCTCTCTTTTAACAGACAAGTCTGAGAAGGAAAACCCATTCGAATCCCCTTTCATTCTGGATTGGTGGATCTGAAGCCCAGAAACAAAGTTTCAGGTAAGATGTCACCCTGTACTATATCTTGCTGCTTCTGCTTAGATGAGTTTGTCTGCAAATTCAGGCTCTTGCTTTAACTGCTTCATGTCCCCAAGTGTTTGGACACAGGGAGTCAGCTGCTGGGCTTGCAGACAGAGAGCATATCCAGGGATTACACAGTAGGATGCAGGGAATTGCCAGCCTGCTGTGCAGGACTGGGGGAGGAACGAGGTGAACTCCCATGGAGCTGGAAAGCCACGTGTGCAGGGGCATGGAGTGCCTGGAGGGCACAGCAGCCTTGCCAGGCACTGCCTTGAGCTCCTCCGTGGAGTTCAGGGAGGGCACAGACACCTGCTCCGAGTTCTCATGGCTTCATCACAAATGGAGAGAGATTCTCCCCTTGTTCCTAGTACAAATTCCAGGAGCTTGTCCTGCTGAAATGCCATTTGGACTTCTGTTGTGGGCAGCACTTGGAGTCAGCACCCTAAACCCTTCGTGGAATTTCAGTGGGAAGGAAGGTCTGTCCCCAGCTGGTTTTAGAGGCTGGTTTTAGGTGGGAGCCTTGAGGTGATAACAGGTTTATTCCAGAGTAGAGGAGAGTGGTTGTATTTTGAGTCCCATTCATCTGAGATTCTGAGATGGCTGTGAAAGGCTCCAGCATGTTGTCTTGGAGTGTTTGGGGGTCCCTGTGTGCCCCAGGAGGGACCGCTGTGTCCCTGGCTGGTAGGGAACCAAAGCGGTGCAGGTTCAATCCATGTGGGTGCACAGGCACCTCCCAGTGCCCAGCCGTGGTGTCAGGCAGTGCTTTGATGAACTTGGCAGCTCTGAGGTGATGCCCCTCAGTTCCTTTGGGCAGGAGTAGCCCCAACACTGACCCACCTGTGTGTTGGTTTTGGCAGGGAGTCGCTGCAGCAGTTGGTCAGGCCTCAGTACTTCACCTCCTGTACCAGGGACTCCTGTAGGTGCCATTGGTCTCCTGGAATGTTTTAGCTCTGCGTTTGTTTTGCTGGTGTGGTATTTTGTGCCAAAGTTATATTTGAATTTAATTGATAAATACATTTATAATGAATTATTTGTGCACAGAGTGCTGTTGTTTCCTGGTTTGGTTTTTTGAGTAGTTAAATTTTATTTGCTTAGGGTGGACAAGTGTTGGGCATGCTGTTTTAGTGTAGTTCTTTAAAATAAACCTGAGGGAGAATCTAAGGCAAATACTTACTAACCTTAGTCTGACACATTTCTACAGTCTCATCTAATATCAAATTGAATTTGTCCATGCACCCATCAGACTCAATTTAGAGTTAAAACTGTAAAATAACATCTTCCTGTGGAATATTTGTTGTTCAGGGTGGGCCTTTTTCTAAAAGGAGAAAATGGGGAGGCAGAAGTGAACTTGGCATCTTTAGTGATGAAACCTGAAAAGAGGAAATAATTCAAAATACACTGAGAAGGGAAAAAAGAGGAAGTGTAAGTGTGTGCTCCTGCTCATCAGGGTCCCCAGTGTTATGATATTTAATGTCACTTAACTTCTGGAAACATCAAACCGCCCCACAGGAAGCAGTGGAGCTGAGCAGGTTGATGGTTTTGTTCCTGCTGGTGTCTTGAATCTTGCCTTTCAGAAAGCACAACCCAAGGCACTCTCAGAGCGGTGTCAGCGCTCCTGTGCAGCCCCTGGATCCAGGATTCTGCCATGGGGGAGCCCAGGCCTGGCCCCAGGGCTGTACTCCCTGCCCTGGCTGCAGGAGGAGCTCAGTGGGGTTAATATTAGTGCTAGTTGTGTCAGGCCTCACCCCTTGAGCACTTAATACAGAAGAGAGTCTGGGACAATTTTGACATGTTAGGCAGGTTTCAGCCTTGTTTTGCTGCGTGTTTAACTCACTCACCGTGTCTCCTGTCTGAGCTGGCAGTGCTGGGTCTCCTTTTCCCGGCTGTTCCGTGCTCAGGCAGGGCTGCTGCTGTCTGGGGGTGTCTGTAACCCCTCCGGCCCTGCTGCAGGAGAGCAGGGCAAAACCTGTGCTTTGGAAATGGCCTTTTTAATGGAACATGGGTGTGTTAATGCAGAAGGGAATATCACACTCCTGGAGTTCTGGAACTGTGGGAGTTGGGGTGTCTGTGCATGAAGGAAGCAAGAGTTAATCTAAATACTGTGTATTTTTTGGAAAATTTAGATTATTTCACTTTCGCAAATAAATTAGGATTTTCTTCTCAGTCCTTTGTATCTTCCTGAAAATGAGCTGCTGCATCTCCTGAGTCTTATCCTGATGAATAAATGATAATGGAGTAAGATGGTTATTATGTTCAAGAAAAGCATTTAATCTTCTCTCCACTGAACCCGTATTCCTTTTGTAGCATTCGTGTGTGTAGCACAGGCACACTTTGACCTCCAGGAGCAGAGAGGGACAGCGTTATCCATCACCCTCCTGTGATTGTGTCCTATCTAGAGCAACGGCTGGTAACGAGGAGACTTTATCTGATACATTATTTCCCCTTTGTCTTGCTTCCAACTTCCTGATTCCTCACTTAGAGCCTTTCCCAAATGCAGGAGCTCACGGGCAGATCCTGAGTGGCTGTTGGAAGGTTGTTACATGGAGCCGTTTTTATTGGCAGTGGCAAATCATTGGCTAAATTGGTTTCCTATTGGCACCCTGACTCAGCTATTGGTTGACTGTTTTTTGTACAATGATCTGATAATAAAGGAATAACTGAAAACATTTCACAAGTTAAAATGAGTTTGCCACTCTGTGGATACTTATTCTTGAGGAAATCACTTCTGCATTTGTAGTTCATCAGAGGACAGAAATGCAAGAGTAAATTATGTCTAAGACAGCGTTCTTGACCTGAAAATACAGTCCTGCTGAAATTGAAGCAGGTCACTGGAATGCAAGTGTGAGACTCCATGGAGTTTGGGAATACGCTGTCCAGATGGTGCTCCAACAACCTTCCAGATCAGACACTGGGCCGGGCTGTGAGGCTGCGTTTGGCCCTGGGAACGGCAGAGGGGGGAGGCACCGGTGCCAGCAGCTTGTCTGGAGCCCGTGGGCACCCTGCACCTCCCAGGGGACAGCTGGGCTGGGAGTGGGAGCAGGAGGAGCACAGGGAGCTGCTCTGGGGCTGAGGGAGGGGGGTGAGCGTGTTCCCTGCAGGTCTGCAGGGCCGGGAATGCTGTCCCCGGACACTGTGGGTGCTCCCTCCAGGCTGTCCCCGGACACTGTGGGTGCTCCCTCCAGGCTGTCCCTGGACACTGTGGGTGCTCCCTCCAGGCTGTCCCGGGTCACACACTGTGGGTGCTCCCTCCAGGCTGTCCCGGGTCACACACTGTGGGTGCTCCCTCCAGGCTGTCCCGGATCACACACTGTGGGTGCTCCCTCCAGGCTGTCCCGGGTCACACTGTGGGTGCTCCCTCCAGGCTGTCCCAGGTCACACTGTGGGTGCTCCCTGCACGCCCCACCCCAGTCACACCCACCGCCTGCTCTCCCCTCTCACACCCCCAGCACTCCTGCCCGTGCCTGGGGATTCACTGCCTGGCACTGTGGGGTAAATCACTGACAGTAAAGCACAGGTGAGACCTGGATGGTATCCCGGCCTGCACACGGATGGAGGGTCACTGCCACCTGTTCCTGCCCCTGTAAAATAACACTGAAGCCCTTGAAACTGTTACTGCCCTACAGGTTTTATGTATTATGGTGCTGATTTTTGAGGAACTGAGATCTGAGCGTGATACTGAATGTGAGTTGGGAGCATGAGGCTTTCCCAGGTGGTCAGACTGCCTCAAATCCAGGTTTGCTTTTCAGGGCCCCCTTTTGTGCAGCTTCAGACTGAGCCCCCAGCCATGGAGAGGCTTTAAATAGCAGCAGGTACCCCTCAGGTTTATCAATATTAACTGTTGCCAAGTGGAAATAAAGAAGTATCAGTTCTATTGGTCCGGGCCTAAACCAAAGTAAACTAAGCAGGAAGTCACCAGTGTTGAGTAGCACGTTTCTTACAGCTAAAAACCTGAAAAAAATTCATAATGAAGGTTCAAGGTACTTGGCTGTACCTTTTTTGCCAGTTCCAATACCACTTTATAGCCCCCTGGACATCCAGAGCACACCCTGCCCTTGCTGAGGAGCTGGTTTGCTGGCACAGGAGAGCTGGGAAAGCCTTTCAGGCCTTAGGAGTTATCAGCTTGGAAGATTTGTTAGGTTTTAATGTCCAGTTTCTGGGTAAGAAATAAGTTGCTGCAGGAGGAGTGAATTAATATAATTAGCTATATTGCTTGGAAAAAATGGAGTAAATGAGCTCCTTCGTTTGTTTTACTGTATTTTCCTTTGGAATTCCAAAATGCCTCCCCTTGGCCAGTCTTTTTTGGGTCTAGAAACTGATTTTCAAAAACAAAGATATTTTTGCCTTAAACCCCAAATTTCTCAATCCGTAAACATACCAATAAATTCGGATTCCTTAAATTATATTGTCTAAATAAAATGAATGCAGAGAAAAATTCTGAAGTTGTAATTTTGATACTTTATAGAAGTTGCAGCACAAAGCTTGGTTATGTAAATGTTGTAATTCTTGATTTGTTGAGCAACTTAATGAGCTTTATAGGATAAATGAGTGACTTTTTTTTTTCAAGGGCTACAAAAGTGTGAGGATTTCTATGGGACATCCCTTTAATATCAGATGCACTGACACAAATGGTTTCTGGGCATTTTACAGTGCTCTAACAAGACAGCAGTGCTGTAACCTGTAACCAGAGGGAATGAAAACTTTGGATTTTTGGATATCTTCATCCTAAAAGTTACCACCTCCAATGCTGGTTGTTGGATGAACACTGCTTTGTGCTTTGCTATTAATGTAAGAAGTTCTTAGCATCTAAGATTTAAAGACATTGGAACATGTTCCTTTTTTATTGATTCTACTGAGAATTTACAGGTTTGAATGGAAATGCAGCATTTCCTTTGGCTGCTTAAATTTGAGATTTAAGGTTGAAACCTCAGTCTTGAAAAGTAATTCCTGGGGCTTTGTGTATAGAAGTAAAATCAGTCATTGACAAACAAATCAGAGTGTGACTCATTCCCAGTGTAGGGCCTGGACTGGGGGATTTTCTGCCCTTGCAGCCCCAGCTTCTCTGTGTGTGTGCCCTGCAGCCCCAGCCCTGTGTGTGTGTGTGTGTGTGTGTGTGTGTGTGTGTGTGTGCGCGCCCTGCAGCCCCAGCCCTGTGTGTGTGCGCCCT